>CM032228.1:221005000-221432500 GCA_019009955.1 Riptortus pedestris | reverse complement strand
TTGCTTCTGTGAACGTACTGGTTATGCTCTTCTCCTCTAAATCCTTCAAACTGTGTACAACACCAGGCCCAAAAGAGTGACTCCTTCCTCAAACAACCTTTAATCAAAGAGTCAGCTGTATTCAAATTTCCCCAATTATCTATCCAGTCGTTCACATGTGTTAGTTGTCTCATTTCCTTCATCCTATTTTGGACGAAAAATACGTATTCGTAGGATTCTGAAAGGAACGTCACGCAGGGGTTGCATAACCCACAATAAAATGATAAATGATATATTATACATGTAGTCTCCCCATATATATTACATTACTAAGTAAAAAACGATCGATAAAAGTGGGCGTTAACTGAAGACTGAAAATAATGAAATATAACTAACTCCCTTAAAATTTAAGCTTCGAAATCGTATAGAACAACAATTCAAGAGCATTAATAGTTTAACAAGATTGGATCTATAGGTTTTTTCGATCCGACTCATAATAAGATGTATTGAATTTTCGAAATCTACTCTCCAACCCCCCCCCCTTCCCCCTGTTCCAGGTCATATTTCAGTTCCATTAACGAATATGGTCTCTAGTCTTGAATGTTATACATCGATTATGGTATAGATTAATGGCCCTGAATGTATATGGGTCTGAGAGAGGTCTCGGAGACCGGAGAGTACAAGTCTCTGAGACAGAATTTGTCACGAGTGGACAGGCTCATTCCTGCTCTCGGGCTCTAGTCTCAAGTCTTCCGGCAATGTTGGAACAGCTGAGACCTCAGTCTGAAGGTAAGTGTCCACTTGACACAAAATAGTCTCGAGACTTGCCTCTCAAATGTATATGGGTCTGAGAGAGGTCTCGGAGACCGGAGAGTACTAGTCTCTGAGACAAGATTTGTTACGAGTGGACAGGCTCATTCCTGCTCTCGGGCTCTAGTCTCAACTCTTCCGGCAATGTTGGAAGAGCTGAGACCTCAGTCTGAGACTTACTTAGGAGATTGATATCAAAGAGGGGGTTTTTCCCAATATTTATTGTTTTAGCAGATTTCCCTTAAGGGAAATCAGCTATTGAGGTTGTACTCATGACGGAATTTTCGACATTTTTCTTCAAATGTCCATCGATCCTACCTAGTAGATGACGAAAATGAGGTCCGTTCAAAACTGTATATATATATCTATATATATATATATATATATATATATATATATATATATATATATATATATATATATATATATATATATATATTTGTCTGTTACCGCTCTAGCGGTCGCAATTTTTGTTTAATCCTTACCAAACTTCATATTTAAGCGTTTTATGTAAAAAGAAAGATCAAGTTCATTAACGGCTGAAATCGGACCAGTGGGAGGGGGGGTTTAGAGGGGAGGATTTTCGAAAATTCGAAATATCTCCGTTACTATACGTCGGATCGAAACATTATACAGAATCAATCTTATTACAAATTAAATTTACTATAAATATTGTTATATACATTTATTCTCTATCTTGAATATTAACCGAGATATTTGCATTTTTCAGTTTTCACCAAACCGCCACTTCTACTCATGTTACGTAAACAATACTCTGATACATAATAAATCACATTATTGGAAGTTTAAATACCAAAAATTGTGTTCAAGAGACCTTTATTATACGAGATACATGCAAATATGTACTGGTGACCCCCCCCCCATCTTAAAGTTTTGGACTACAAAACTTTTATTGATTGAGATAACAATTATTCTGACTCATTATTAATTACAGTACTAGATATAGTAAATAGTTCTCAATAAAATTAATGTGTTATATTCTGATATATTTCAGTAATTGTTTTTCTTTCCGGTGTGAGGCGGGACCCGTTTGTTTACATTTCTAACCTAACGCTTCCTGTCGGCAGGCTATTGAAATTGGATGAAACATTTCTTATTTCCGTTTGTATTTACTCACGGTGTTGTGTTAGCAGTATGTATATTTATCTATTACTAAACTTCACGAGGGAAATCTGCTTAGTTTACGCAGCCCCTGCGTGACGGACTTTTGTTTATAACAATTGGCAAAATGAGTGTACGGCAGTGGACAGACGAAGAAATTTTCAATTTGATTAATCTTTACGAGGAAAAGGATTTTTTGTGGAATATTAAACACAAATTATTCAGGAATCGAGATTTGAAAATTAGTGCATATGAAGAAATGGCGAAAAAAATCAATTGTGATTTGTGACCATTAATCTGCGATGAACAGAAATTGCATCACGCAATTTTGTATCTTACTTGATAATCTGATGTTTTACTAAATCTAACAGTTGTTCGAACTGCACTGCTACATCCGAATAAAATTTTGAAACTGTGCATCCTCTAACCGTAACTCATTAATGAGAATAGAACCGGCTCGACCCATTTGTATAATCTTATATGCAATTAAAAAAGCTAGGGCCTCATGCGAATCCATTTTGCAAAATAAAAATGCTTATAACCACAAACAATCAAACTGCAATATAACTCTCTATTTTGGTGTCACACAGAATACTGCAAGATGTATCTCAAGTCGACACGCAAATGTCTTGGTCTCGTGACTAAAGTCTCCGTCGAATCTCTCGCACCAGTCTCGAGATCGCAAAAGATCTCAAATGGACAAGAACCTGGGACCAATCTCGAGATTTTGCCTCAAGTCGACACTTAGCTTTAGATCAGCCGTGAGTTGGTTGACTCTTGCAGCAGTCTTCTTACCTGTCTGTTCCACATAAACTTTACCGCAATCGCATGGTATCATATCATGGTAAATTGGGTGTCTTTCGAGCTCTTTAAATATTCATTGAATATTTTGTGTGGTTAGAATACTGTTCGTGAATTATATTTTCGAATAATTCTTGCAAATCTTTCTGAAGTCCCCGCTATATAAGGAAGTGTGGCGTTTCTCAAAGGTTTAACTTGAATATTTTGAATGTCTCGTTGAATCTTAGTGATATCGAATTTCTTCTTTCTTAATACTATTGTTACTTCCATTTTTTGTAGCCGTTGTAGTGGAGATCTTCTTTTAACTGTATTATTTCATTTTTTAAATACGTTTCATTACTGCACAATTAAATAGCTCTTTTTATTAACTTATAGATGATACCATGTTTTTGGGCTTGGTGGGATGAAACATTCAGATATCTACCTGTAGCTGTTGGTTTTCTGTACACTGTGTCGCTCAATCTATTATTGCCCTCTTTAATTATTAAAAGATCAAGAAACGGCAATTTCCCTCCATTTTCTAATTCTATGGTGAATTTGATCTGTGGGTGTTGCTTGTTTATGAAGTTAATGAAATTCATTAGTTGTTCTTTGTCGCGTTGCTATATTATGAAACAGTCGTCTACGTATCTAAGACATAATTTGGGTTTCATTGCCCATTTTTTTAAGGATGACGATTCGAGATCTTCCATAAAGAGATTGGCCACAACTGACGTCAGTGGGTTTCCCATAGCGAGTCCTTCTTTTTGTTTGTATATGTTACGTCATATTCAATATAACAACAAAAAATATACAAGTACGATTTATCGTTCTTTACTCAAAAATGTTTATTTAATCAATAACATACTCTATATTTAACAGTTTCAGTCAACACTAAAGGTCATATTTGTTATTGGATGAAATCGTACCTGGAATAGAGGGGTTTAGAGAGGACTATTCGAAATTTCAAAATATTTCCATTATTAAGAGTCGGGTCATAAAGTGTTCTAGAACCAATCTTGTTAAACTATTGATGTTCTACAATTGTTATTCTATGCATTTTTTCGTAACTCAAGTATTTTGCGAGTTATACGTACTTTCTTGTTTTTTGCCTTCAGTAACCCCTCCCCCGTCCTCGGCTCAAATGTAAATAGAGAATATGTAATGAGATAAGATCACAAATGTGTTATACAGGCTCGTGCGAAATCTGCTTAGTTTAAGCACCCCCTGAGTGACGGACTTTCTTACTCATAATATAACTATAATACTCATAACCACGATATCTCCACTTGTGATTTTATTAAATACAAATACGCCTATCTAAGTTCTAAACTATTCAAATACATATGTTCACATCAATGTACTACTAGTTGTAAAATGGCAGATTAATTGTAAGATGGATTTGGATAAGGGGAGGGGGGGGGGTGGATTTGCAACGGAGGATAAATTACCACAGGGTGGATATTGTTACTAATTTTTTTTTTTTTTGCTTCTTTTGAATACTAAGTACAAAAAGAACATTTCATACTGACCAGTTCCTGTGACATTAAACAGGACTTGATCTTCCAAAAAGAGGGGGAAGGGAGACATTATTGGTCCAGTGTTGAAAGTGTTCCTATTTTGTCTTATTTGATTGCAAGCCAGTCCTGTCTACTACATATTGACTTTTTTCTAGATGTCTAGTTGGCAAAAATGTATTTTATTAGGTTTTAAACTAAGGCCATTTTAGCATTATGTACTATTTGGCGACTGCAGTCAAATTACAGCAGCCAGGGAGCTTGCTTGCTTAGGGGTCGAACCTTATTGACTAGACCTCTATTCCTCAACAGATTGTGGGGGGGGGGGAGTAAAAGGGCCTTTATGTAAGAAATAGTGATAATGGAAGAGCCTGATAATGATAAAACATTCGTAGTGTTCCTGTAAATTTTACATTATAAAATTGAGTAAGTATATTTAACTGATTCTGTAAATTGGTAAAACGATTATAAGTCTTAAACCTTAAGTTCATTTCACAATCAATAGGGACCATAAGTGGCTAGTAGTTAAATAAATACTTTATCTGGCCCAGGTATTGATATGTTTATTCTTAACTAAGATTGAATTTATATTCTGTTTGCCTTTAGGTGGAGAAAATTATATACTTGTTGAAGTTTCAAACCCAGAAGGAGTTGAAGATATTAATTCCATCGAGCTTGTCAGTCTTAATGAAAAATCATTGAATAAAATACATTTGAAGAGGATTTCCTCTGGTCCTAATGTAACATTATACTCTGGAGGCCCTTTTATTCCTCCTGACGACCTCTTCAATATGGAAGTAAGTCAATACATTGTTCCTATAAATAACCATTTTATATACAAATTTGATTTTTTTATTTCCTCCAGATACTATTCAATTCCGATAAATTCTGCTGTCTTCAGCGATTCTAACTTCCATTCATGAGCATTATAATTCAAGTCTATTTTCTTTTATGTACTGAAACCAATGGATTCAAAATACCCCCCCCCCTCTGCAGGCCATGTTCACAGCAAAAGGCCTTAATCCTCCCAGCACCTAGTTTGATTTACCCCTAATGTCTTCAGGAACATCATTTAGTGTTGATTTGATGCAATTGTAAGTGCCCAATTCATATATGATCAGGTGAAAGAAGAAACTGTTTAGGTGGCCTTCTGGTTCTGAAAAAAATTCCAGCCATCCATGAAAAATAAAATGAATTATTCTAGAATGTACAGACAACAAATTTGTCGACTGTCACAGCTTTATAGATGTTTTACGCCAATAAGATTTGAAACTTGGCCCTCCTCTCTCTTAACCACTCGATCCTGAAATCAATTTAAAACTATTATATTTATTTAATATTCAATATTCATATCACAGTGTGAATAGGGGACTTTTCAAATTGAAGAGGATAAATTGATGATACTTTTTGTAAGTGCTTTAGGCTACAATGAGCTTTGCTCAGGGAGTCCCATTGCACTTACTTGCAGATTACTCCTCGACAAATGAACGCATTATTTCGGGTGGACATTCTTAGAATTTTATGAAACTTGGTAAATAAGAGTCTTATAAAGAGTTGGTATACCATTTATTTCATGAGTGTGATTAACTATTTAAATGTTATTATTATATTATAAAAAATCCTGTATTTAAACTTTTAACTCTTAAAGTTTTTGAAGAACCATAAAAGATTCAAATTAAAGAAGTTTAAGCTGTATTTGAATTTATAACCCTTTTTATAATCTTTAATGTTATTTATAAATTTTCAAGAAATTAAAATAACATAAACTCTTTGAAACTTAAAAATCGAAGACGTTAATGTTATAATTTAAACTTATATTCTTAAATTGAATAACAGGTCTTAAATTTATTCATCGGCTCAGGTTATATTTTAAAATTTCTTATAAATTTAAATTAATTTTAATTTTTTAGTTTGTTGTCAAAAACTATATATTAGCATCTTAATAATGCAAACATCTTGAAAATTGATAGATATTTAATCATTGTTTTTAAGCTGTACAATTTAGAACCACTCCTACTATTCTAATTTCCTTATGGTGGAGTTAATGATGAATCATTCAGGTAACTAGAAAAAATAAATAAATTAGTGGATTCTCACTTAATGTTATTGTCTGAAAATATTTTACTGTTTGTTTTAGCTCTGAGGAAAGACATTAAAGTACTTGCAAAGTATTTAAATGTGTTTTCTCAGACAAAAAAAAAACACATATAAACAAGTAAGCATTTTGAAGACAGTTTTCTCTTTTTTTCTTAAAATTAATTAAATTATTCAAGATCAACAAATGTATAAATAAAAATTTGTCACACGGGGCTGTGTAAACTAAGCAGATTTCCCGCCTGCTTGTGTAACACATGTGAACTCATCTCACCACATAAACTCTACTTCTATGAAAAACCAATGAGTAAAAGGGTAATCTGGGGGATGATCAAGGGGTGTTACTGAAGGCTGAAAACAGTATGAATAATTTGCTAGACACAAAAAAATCCATAGAACAACAATTCTTAACATGATTGATTCCGTAACAGTATCTAATCCGACTAATAATAATGGAGATATTTTGAATTTTCGAATTTCCCCCCCTCCATAACCCCCCCCCCCACCTCCCCGATACCTTGTCTGTTTTCTGGCAAGCACAAATATGATCTTCAGTGTTGAATAAATCGGTTAAATATTGAGTGTGGTATAGATCAAATGAACATTTTGAGACAAGAACGTAAAACCTTAATTGATGATGCCATCACACAATGAATTTGCATTATGTCACGTAATAAAGGTTCTATGGAAACAATAATTGGAATTTAAGCTTAGAATAAAGAGTTTTATGTCACAACAGCTTATTGTTATTAGGACATGAGTAGGAGCGGCGAGGGGGGGGGGGGATTGATCTTAGAGAAAATATGTATATATCAACATTTATAGGCAATTAAATTTACAATAAGATTGGAAGAAGATATATACACACACACACACACAATTTTGAATGGACCCCGTTGCTGATTTCCCATTTGAGAAATCTGCTAAAAATGACAAGTGAAGTGTATTGCATTGAATATCAATATCTGCCTGATGGCTTAAAATGAAGAGACAAGCAGGAGGCTGAGGATTGGGCTGGTGATGCATAGAACATCTTAACACCAGTCGCAAATTCAATTATAATTTAACTAAAGAAATATTAAACTCATTCATGTTTGCCCAGTGGCCCTGATGTAGTTATTATTTATTAATATCCATTTTTTGCTACTACTGCTAATTGGCATGGGATATCTACAGGTTACCACCCTTTTAGCGTACTCATGACATGATTTTCGAAATTTTTCTTCAAATGTCCATCGAACCTACCTAGGAGATGACGGTTGATGGCTGACTTAGTAGTTTGTAAAACAAATATCTAATAAGGCACTCCCACCAATTGATTTATGGATAGTTGTTAGATCAAGAGGATTAATATTACAATATATATTGAATCAAGATGAACTTAGAAGACTAGACAGTTCTTTTATGTTCATGTTATGATCCTTTATATTTTATATCAGTTATCATGATTTCTTATTTTCTAGATGCATGGTATTGGAAAAAATGGAGAACCTGTTAAACGTATTTCACCCTCAGCAATTGCTCCTCAGTTGCCTGGTAAGAAGAGACAACTATTTGGAATGTCAAATTAGTGCTTATGTAACTTTTTAAGTTGTTAACATTTACTGTCTACGCTCTTGTAAAACCTCTTATGTAACTAACATTTATGTGATTTTAATGGAATAATATTCATTATCTGTATGCTGATGAAAAGTTCAAATGTGCCGTATGTCAATTAAATAAAAAGGATCCGGCTATGTGGAACTTAATGAGATTTCATTGTGGTTAATGGTGACCTGTTAATAATACTGAGATAGACAGATTTTGTTTATCAGGGCACAAATTGTAAAGTATTTAAACTCCTGTTGTTTAGCTTTTTGAGTGAATTTTCCTTCATTTTGGAGATGCTGTTTTGGTTTAATAATATATTTCTAAAATTATTGTAAACTAGAAAATATAAATAAGTTAGTATTTGTACTGTAGAAACAGATCAGAGTGACTTAATAATTACAAATTGATTCAGGACTATTCAAAACCTTAGTTATGATCTAATTGTAAAAAATTACAAAATTGAATGTAGTTGATTACATACAGCTCAAATTTGTATTACCCTTAAGGAATTATTAACTAGTTAAAAATATGTTTTCATTCATTTAAATTTTTAGAATTACCCTATATCACAATGCTTTCTCGTGTTGAGATTGAAGTTGGGAAAACGTACACCCTAAAATGCCATGTCGAATCTCTGGTTCCTGTAACAGTGAGGATGTTTAAAAAAACTCCCACAAGTAAAGCTAAGACCTTCAACTTCAAGTAAGTACTTCATATAATTTACATTAAGGGTTTATTCTAATTTTTAATAAACATAGTTAAAATTATCCCCCTAAGAAATAAAGTTAACATTTTTCTTAAATACATGAGTCATAAATACATTCGGTTCATAAATATTTTATTTTTAGCTGCTTGCACTTCTTTGTTTTTGTTTTTTTATCTTAACAATTAGAAAGTTCATTACTGATCAACTCATCAAAGGGGAGATTGGAGGATTGTAGAAGGGGTAGATAGATTGTATATGAAATCATCAAAACCTCATGCTGCAGTTCATTATTTGTTTGGTACAATTAAAACACCTCTATTGTGCCCAACCTCTGCTAAAATTTGCTAATATAAATATTACATTTTTTTTTATTTTTTTTTTTTTTTAAATAAAGGATTTTAACTTTCTAGGGTAATACTATAATATATACAGCTTGCTGACAATATGAGTTTCTTAAGAGGGGGATGTATCAGAGGTCAAAAGACAAAATCTTAAATATCAGTGTTCCAACATAAAATATTATTGTACATAATTTGTAAGGTTTACTTATTGTAAGCAAAAAAAGGTCTCAATTGGTCCAGTGGTAAAGCACTATATTAGTGTTTTCATATTTAGACCTCGGGTGTGTACTACAAATTTTATTTAGCTGAGTGGTGGCTGAGCATTCAGATTGGACTTCTTTGGTACCCCTCAGTATTGTGGGAAAATAGAAAAGGAAATAGTATCTAAATCTTATCAAATCAACTGAGTTCATAGCACAACAAAGCTAGTATTAAAGTGGTATGGTATTGGCGTAACACTGGTTAAAGGTTGTGGTGTAAGTGGAAAATTTGTACTGATTATACAAATATGTTTTTAACAATCACATGAAATAACACTTTATTTCATTTAACATAATTAAGCACTTGATTCATTTCATCCTTGTTACCTTTTATACTGTTACTTCTTCACCAGCGATGCCATAGAACCTAAATTATTATTAATCGCAATGGCATAATCATTTATTTCAATAAAAAATAATCATAATTAATAAACATTAAAAATAAATCTAATAAAATGACATTCCCTAACACATGCCTTCCAAATTTCACTATATACCACTAACAAGTAATTTCAGTCTTGTATAATTCTTAATTCCCTATCATCACTTCTTAGTCTTGCTTTACAATTTTTAGATCCATTTGAATTCTCATTAGTTTAAAGAATCAACTGCTTTTAATGGTTTACCTGTCTTGGCCTTGACACTTCTTCCCAGATATTATTCTTCATATGCTCTGGGTTCTTTTTCGATGACTTGTAATGTCAAAGTCTTTAATCTAGTTGGAATCTTCTGTAATCTCATTGTGCATTCTGTTTCTTGGATCAGAGTCAACTTTGGAGTTGTTTTTCAATTGAATCTGGCTTCACCAGAACCACTCTGGTCAATCCATTCTCCATTGTTGTTGAAGGCACTTCCCAGTGTATGCGCTCTTTTTTCTTTGCACCCTCGTCAGTCTTCCAGCCTTCATCAAAAGTCACATTCATAGTTTCATGAAACTTCCTCTCCTTAGAATCATATATTCTGAGTGCTCTTTTTGATTATAAATAGCCCGACAATATTCCTAATCTCAATGGGTGCGGTATGCTAAGATTTGAATTGTTTACTTTAATAAAGGAAAGGCAAGGAGGGAGAGACAACGGGAGGGAGGGAGATATATATGGAAGTAGGGAGAGATGGATGGAGGGAGATACAGATGGAGAGAGGGAGAGATGAATGGAGGGAGGGAGGGAGATATAGATGGAAGGAGGGGGATTTAGATGGAAGGAGGGAGGGAGGGAGATATAGATGGAAGGAGGGGGATTTAGGTGTAAGGAGGGAGGGAGGTAGATATAGATGGATGGAGTGAGGGAGAGTGAGTGGGAAAGGGGGATGGAGGGAGGTAGGGACAGAGGAAAGGAAGAAGTGAGGGGGAGTGGTATAGAGGGACAGAAAGCAAGAGGTAGTAGGAGGGAAAGAGAGACGGAGTGCATGGGAGAAATAACTAAACTTCAAGTTTGTTAAAGGCTAAAATTGGAACATTGGTCTCATTTTTTGTAGATTTCTTCATTGTAACAGCTCTTAATCCCTTTGCCTCCAGGCAAACTTCGAACTTCATTACCCAGACTTCATGAATGTTAGCTTCTCAATTCCAAAGATACTATCTACTATTATTCATTAAGAGTTCTTTCTATTCACATAATGATAGTACAAAAGTATTCAACCAACTTTCCTTCTTCAATGATATATTCAATCAAGCTTCAAGCACTCACTGTTCACAAGCTAGTAAAGATTGAGGTATAAATAGACAATTAACAGTGACTGTAAAAATGAGTTTTTAATAAACTCATGTAAGTTGTTTCATTAGCTTTTCCAGTCAATACAAGTAAGCACATGGTGGTTCATTTCATGCTTGTTATGTTCTCTACTGTTGCTTCCTGACCTCTCTTACCGATACAGCTAAATTATTATTAAACAAAAGCAAGACTATTTATTATAATTAAAAGTAATCATAATTGATAAAACATTAGAGATAGCTCTAATAAAGTGAAATTCTCTTTCAATGCATTTCATACTTTTTGGCAATAGAAGTTTATTTAGTGACAAACACAAACAAAATACTTAGCCTCACGCTGGCTTGAAAAGGATAATAATTTGTAGATTATCCATTCCCATAGCCTTAGTAACATAAAATGGATTTAAATAAATAACGACAAATTATTCTATTAATAAATAATAAAAATGTACAATAATATAAGAAGTATTTATTAATTGTATATTTGTTTCTAGGCAGACAGGAGATGCATTATTAGAGTTGAAAAATATTTCTTTAAGTGAAAAAGGAACTTACATCTGCTGGGCAAAAAATGTTGCTGGAGTTGAGCAAAAAGACATTGAAATAACTGTTATTGGTATTGTTTGATTAAATAAAAAGTAACAATATATAATTTTTTAATATGAAAATACTGAAATTGATGGTTGTGGTTCTCCTGGAGTTAAGATGAGTTGTTTTATATGCTCCATATGTGGTTTTCGTACATAGTAGCTTCACATGTGGCCAGCAATATTTTCTGTTTTATATTGTGGCTGCTTATGTGCCAGCTTTCGCACATAAGGGATATGGATTTCCTTAGCAGTAACAGCATAGCTAAATCTTTCACAGTATTGAATAATTCCATAGCATTTTTATTAACTGTATATATATCAAAAATTGTTCTAGAGTAGATGGATCAACACACCTTTTTTTTTCAAAATTTACTATTCACTTACATTTTTAGTTACATTTAGAGATTCAGTTTGTGATGTAAATGTGATTATTCTTATTTAATTCATGAAAAAAATCTGGTCTATTTGAAGTTTTTGATATAGTTCAAGGCAATGCTATATGAACCCCATAAAATCATGCAACAATCACATCCTGTATTAAAATAATTGCATAAACTTATAATATATTTTTATTTGCTTAAAAAACTATATCTTTGGAGTAAAATTTAAAAAAAAATAGCCTCCAGTAAAATTGCATGCTTGCATCACAATTAAAATGAGCCTAAAACAGATATTAAAAATAATTAAGCATCCAGAAATACAAATGATAATGACATTGAAGCAGATCAATTTTTATTGCTAAATATAGTAACTCACTTATCATTTTTAATGAAGTTTAAATTATTTCACTTATTTATTTTTATTAGTTAAACCTCCGACAGTGTCTGTGGAAGAAGAGATATTTTTTAGCATGGGTGAGAGAGTAGAAATCCCTTGTCATGTCGACAGCCCAGTACCATATACAGTACTTTGGAAAAGAGGTAAATAGCCTATTCATTCTAACAATTTTTAAATTTGAATTTCACACAGCACAAATACTAGGTTAGTAGTTTCAGTGTTTAAATAATTCATGAAATACAATGTTCTAAATTTTGAATGTATTTTTTTTTTAGGCTCTGATGACCACTTTTATTTAGTTCAAAACAATTCTCACACTCATTATTCTGAAGATAGGCTAATTATTGAAAGACCTCAGGAGGCTGACATTGGATGGTACCAATGTCTTGTAAGAAATGAAGGTAATTGTTTCAATAATAAGAAATTATAGAGAAAAGAAGTGCTTGACAAAACTATCATTGAGTACACTCGCAGACTTCCATGCTCCTTGTCATTATTAGTACTAGGGTCCTTGGTTTTGACCATGACTTCTTATGCTTGTGCGACATTTGCTAGAAATGCTTTGAGCTTCCTCAGGAATTTCCATGAGACTGTGGGGTTCTCTTTACTAATTAGACTTATCTCTCTCTCTCTCTCTCGCTCTCTCTCTCTCTCTCTCTCTCTCTCTCTATATATATATATATATATATATATATATAAAATTGTAACCTCTGTCTGTACATTGATTTTTTTCGTAAATTTTCACGATAACTTTTCGTTTCACTTGTCATAGACACCATAACTGCATTTTGTTTCTTTTGTGTGTGTTTGTTTGTTTGTTACCTTTTCACACATAAACGGCTGAACCGAATTTTATGAAACTTGGTATGTATATTACTACTAACCCAACTTAGACTTTAGGCTATATTAATATCCTCTGAGACGAACAGGAGTGGAGGTTATAAGGGAAGCCTGAAATTAAAAATAGCGATATTTCGTTTCCTATTGGTTTTTCGGCAAATATAAACATAACAAAAGTTGTTTATTTTGTTATTTAAAGTAACTTTTGTTATATACACTTTTTTTGTATACTAAATTATAAACGAGATATACACTAAAACCTATAGCGGAAGTGAACAATTTTATTTGGGACAAAAGACCCAACCGAAATAAATAAAACTTGGTATGTGTATTAGCACTAATACTGTCATTATAATGAGCCATACCAACATTTCTAGGGACGGGCAGGAGTGGGGGTTGTAAGGGAGGCCTGAATTTAAAATAGAGGTATTTCGTTTTCTATTCGTTTTTCGGCAAATATGAACATAACAAAAGTTGTTTATTTTGTTATTTAGAGTAACTTTTGTGATATTCATTTTTGTCTTTTAACAAAGTATAAACGAGATATACACTATATACTAAAGCAGGAGTCAACTATTTTATTGAGTGCTAACGATTGAACCGAACTTAACAAAACTCGGTATGTCAATTAGCATTAATTCTTCCATGATTATAAGCTATATTAAAATGTTTAGGTTAGAACGGGAGTGGGGGTTATAAGGGAGGCCTGAAATAAAACTTCGCGATATTTCATTGTCTATTTGTTTTTTGACAAACATGCACATGACAAAAGTTGTTTACTTTGTTATTTAGATTAACTTTTGTTTTATACATTTCTCCAGGAACAATGTGTGGAGCAAGTAATTTGTGTAGAAATATTGATATGCTCAACAATTCATTCCAATTTGAACTATCAGGTACCTCACCTGGGAAAATTAATTCAAATCTACGTTAATATTTTGTCTTTAATAACTGAAATCTATGCATAATGCAAAGGAGACGGGAAACATGACAATATGGAGGACAGTGAAGTCTTACATAAAAAATTAATTTTATTATTAACGGCAACAATGGGTATAAACACTGGGATGGGTAAATGTCAAAATAGTGTGCAAAATAAAGCCTTGACAAAAAAATACCATCACCATTCAGCCTCAAATCAATTCCCGGGCGAAGCCGGGTATCTGAGCTAGTGTATATATATATATATATATATATATATATATATATATAAAATTGTAACCTCTGTCTGTACTATGATTTTTTTTCTCTCGAAATTTCACAATAACTTTTCGTTTCACCTGTCATAGACACCATAACTGCATTTTGTTTCTTTGGTGTATGTTTGTTTGTTACCTTTTTACGCATAAACGGCTGAACTGAAACTTTATGAAACTTGGTATGTATATTACTACTAACCCAACTTAGACTTTAGGCAATATTAATATTCTCTGAGACGAACAGGAGTGGGGGTTATAAGGGAGGCCTGAAATTAAAAATTGCGATATTGCATTTCGTATTGCTTCATCGTATATGGAAGTATAAATGTGTTATAAGCTAAAAGTGATAGCGGTAGTCAACAATTTTATTTGGCACAAAAGACTCAACCGAACTAAATAAAACTCGGGATGTGTATTGGCACTAACGCCTTCATTATCAGAAGCCTTAATAACATTTCTGTGGGGGTTATAAGGAAGGACTGATATTAAAAATAGCGATATTTCGTTTCCTATAGGTTTTTGACTAATTTGCAAATAAGAAAAGTTCTTTATTTTGTCACTTATAGTATCTTTGGTTATATTCACTTTTGTGATATAACAAAGTATAAATGAGATGTACACTAAAACTTTTGGGGGATCCAACAATTTTACTGGGCACCAACAAAGCAAACTTAACAAACTCTATATGTGAATTAGCATTAATTTTTCAATGATTTTAAGCTATATTAAAATTTTTAGGTTAGAACGGGAGTGGGGCTTATAAGGAGGCCTGAAATAAAAATTCAGGATATTTAATTTTTTATTTGTTTTAAGGCAAATGTGCACTTAACAAAAGTTGTTTACTTTGTCATTTTGAGTTACATTTGTTTTATACATTTTTTCGGTGACATTGTATGAAGCAACTAATTTGCGTAGAAATATTGATATGCTTAACAATTCTTTCCAATATGAACTATAGGTATTTAAGTAAAGCAGTGTTGATAACACTCAAGCGGGAGTTGAAGTTGCCGGTAGGCTAACACTTCCTGTGGAACTAACCAACTTCCTGTGAAATGTTGTATTTTTTTTCAACAAGCATTTACTATTATGCATATAATGTTATGCTCGGATTGGTTTTTGACAGGAAATATGTACACTATAGATGAATTTAATTATAATATATGCTATCCATGATTATGATCTGAGTTATTCATGGTATGTCAAATAATGGAGAGAGATTGATTAGGGGACTAATTTTCATTTATTCTTCAAAATTAAAATTTCTATTCTATAAGTCTCCTACCTGACCCTTACGGCAAAACCATTAGCCCAGACGGAAAGCGTAGTTGTACACATTGTAGCCTTGCCAAATAAAAAATACCATCAACATTTACACTCTAATGATTCCTGAGCGAAGCCGGGTACCTAAGCTAGTATATATATGTCTTCTCTAGTGACTTAAGCAGAGTCTTCCCCTCCAGGTGTCTTCATATTCTTTTTCCGGCGTTTGTTCCTTTGAGATTTTGTCTTTCTTGTTGTTTATTATACTCTGTCTTGGTGGAATGATGCTTGCTTAACCCTTTCCTTGCGCAAGTAAAGGGTTAATATGTTGCGATTTTTTATGTTGTAGTCATTAAAAAGCACTTTACTATTTCTAAAGCTTGTTCAATTTTTACCTGACCCTGATTTCATAAAATGTAATGTGGTGGTTAGTTTTCCAAAAGTGTTGTGCTATTGCTGAGTCTTTTCTTGATATGATCTGGATCGCTGAATTTTCTCAATCTGTCAGTGTGGCCAATGCATTCTGAACCGCAAGAATGGGGTATACTAATACATGCTCCCTTTCTATATGATTATTATTCAATGAAATAAAATAAGATAAATATAAACACAGAAAATTTATTACATATATATTTTTTTTTTCCCCCACCTAGTGAGGTGCTCTAAATTTGAATATTTATTCATTTATATATATTACAATTTTGTTTCATCTATTTTATGGGTGGGGTATAATTTCTTATGTAATGTTATTTATTTTGTTATCAGTAATTTATTCTTATCGTAAATTATAATTTTGATAAGAATGATTAAAATATTCTATAGGTTGTGGAGATGGCAAAAATTAAATTTTATCTTATTATTTTGGAATTTGCTAATCCTAATAGAAAATACTTGAAGCCTTATATATCCCAATTCTCAATAACAACTTGATTAAAAATAAGAGAATTTCCCCAATGCACTTCTATCTCAGCTTGAACATTATTGAGTGGCCATCCAGGCCAACCGATCTGACAGTAATGGATTATTTTCTTCGGTAGAGTGTCAAAGACATCGCTATCAGAACAAGTCACAGAATATTGAAGAAGTGAAAAATAAAATCAGATTGGGAATAAATTCAATTCCATTAGCAGAAATACAGAGTGCCAAAAGGGTTTCCAGATACCATCTTTTGAAGTGCATACATTTTCGAACATTTGTAACTATTTTAATTACTGTGGTACAATGAAAAAACTGGTTTTTGTTTATATATATATATATATATATATATATATATATATATATATATATATAAATAAAATTTTGAAAATGGTCTTCATTTTCGTCATCCACTAGGTAGGATTGATGGACATTTGAGGGGATTTTCCAAAAATTGCATAATGAGTTTGAACTCAATAGCTGATTTTTCTTAAGAAAAATCTGCTAAAAATTAAACATAGCCGTATAGATAATAGGTGGTATGAGCTGAAATTTTGACCATACTTCCCACAGCCTTGAACCGCTCCAGTACATCTTTGTAACCTTGTCCTTATCCAATATATGTTTGTGACCTTGACATACTTCTCACGGCCTTGAAACACTCCAGTACATCTTTGTAACCTTGTCCTTATCCAATATATGTTTGTGACCTTGACATACTTCTCACGGCCTGGAAACACTCCAGTACATCTTTGTAACCTTGACCTTATCCAATATATGTTTGTGACCTTGACATACTTCCCACGGCCTTGAAACACTCCTGTACATCTTTGTAACCTTGACCTAATACAATATATGTTTGTGACCTTGACCTAATCCAATACATGTATGTGATCTTGACCTTCTGTTGGGTGTATTCAATATAAATTAGGTGTGTGTGACCTATACTTAGGAAAATACTACATCTGGCATTGTATTTAATCGAGTTTGTTACTTTGGTGGGGATGTCTTCTCCTATAGAGCTTAAGCGAACATCCATTTTAGTTGTTCAATGAACTTTGTTATGGAAAAGTAAATTCTGCAACGGTGCTAACCTACTCATTTACTGTCTGGGAATGAATTACTTCCGGCTCTGTTTGTTGTTAATCAAGTTTGTCAAAATTAGCTTGAGATGTGAGGAAAAGACTAGTGAATGCTTTGGAATGTTCTTAGTTTGCATCTAGAGAACGATCACGGAACAAGATGCACTTCTCGAGGTTTGTTTTAAATGAAAATGCGATAGGTATTACATCATTTGCATAAGGGAATCTGTAGATAGGTCTTCTCACATGCATATTTGGTTTTCTGTAAAACAAGTCATTGAACTACTAATTGCAATGTCCAGTTATACTCTATAGGAGAGGGAAGTTTGGCTAATTAATAATACATTGAAATAAATTTTCAGTAATACTTTTTGACTAATGTAAAAGCCTGATGAAAAGGTAAATAGTTATAAAACTCCATAATGGCATGAACACTGTTGAAAGAGAATACAAGTCTGTTTCCGAAGTTGTGTAAACTAAGCAGATTTCCCACATGCCGGAATGGCATACTTGTAATGTTTTGTGACCAAATATTCTCTATTTCTAAGTTAAAATTTGGATGAGTAAATAGTAGGGATTTCTGCAATGCTGAAAACAATAAAGTATGATTACATTGCTAAGTATTTGAGTTATGAATAAATGTATAAAAACAGTTGTAGGGCATGAATATTTTAACATGATTGGTTCTAGAACATTTTTCTATCTTACTCATAATAAAGGAGATATTTTTAATTTTAAAATTTCCCCCACCTCTAAACCCCCCCTCTATTCCCAGTCCAATTTCAGTCATTAACGACTATAAACATAAGTATTCCATGAAATGATTAAATATCAAGTACAGTATAGATCAAATAAACATTTTTAAATTAAGAACATTAAATCTTAATTGATGATGACATCACACAATGAATTTGCATTTATCTCAAATAATAAAGTTACGTTAAAAACAATAATTGGTATTTATGTTTTAAATAAATTGGTTCATAATATAACGAGTTATTGCTAATATGACATGAGTAGGAGTGGGGGTTTAGTGAGGGTTGAAAATAAAAAATGCAAATATCTGATTTGATTAATTTTCAAAATAGAGGAAAATTTATATAATAACATTGTTAGAAAATAAAATTTGCAATATGATTGGTTGTATAGAAGTTTTCAATCCCTCATAATAAGATATTTTGAATTTGTAAAATTCCTCCCCCTCTAACTTCAGCTGTCAACGAACTTCATCTTTAGTTTTACATAAAACATTTAAATATTGAATTTGGTAATGACCAAACAAAAATTACGACCGCTAGAGCATTAGTGGAAAAATATATATATTTTAATTTACAGTTTTGAACAAACCTCATTTTTATCATCTGGGTACATGATGGACATTTGAAGACATTTTTTGAAACTCCCTTAAGGAAAATCTGATGAAACTGTTGAAAGAGAAGGACATATATTTCTGATAATGGGATAAATTTTAAAAGTTAATCCAAGTTAAGAGGGATGAAATGGGATGCACTTATTTATAGTAATCTGCTTTTTAAATATTTTCAATGAAACTGACTAATGATTAAGACTAATAGTTATTAAAAAAAAAAGATGAATTTGACTGGTTTTCTTTTTTCAATTCTTGATTAGGTGGTGAATCTGAGGGCATAACATACTTAAAACCTAGTGTGTTGGCCAATATTGATATTTCACCAAGTCAAAAGTATCAGACCAACTATAATATTACACTACTTTGTTCAGCAAATGGTGTTCCTCCTCCAGAAATATTTTGGCTAAGACAAGGATTACATCTAATTAATGTAAGTATTAATGTTTATATCATTGCATTCTTACAGAAATATTTACTCTGAAAATGGAAGGAACCTTGTAATCAAAAACTATTACAAACAATTTGTTCAGCATATTTTCAGTAATGGAACAGTAGTTAAATTGTATTGCTAAGAGATATGAAGCTGAAATTGATCAGTGCAGGCTAAAAAAAAAAAAAAAAAAAAGGTTTTATCTGATTGTTGGTTAATAAATAAAGCAAGATTCGAAAGATAAATTAAGATTTAATACTCAAACATAATCTCAGTGCACCCTCAACACAGGACTCAGTCTAACTTTTTGAATAAGCACTGATCTAATATAATCCGACGTAGTTTTAACTCCTGTGCTCTCCATAGCCATATTATCATAGGCTCGTACTCATCTGATAGCCCACTTAACATGATAACACCGATGAATTCGTCATTTAGGCCAGCTCCTATTGTTTCTAATTTCTGGGATAGTGACAAAATCTCATTTAAGTAATCTTTCATGCTACTAAAATGGTTTAAGTCAATACGAAAAAGTTTTCTAAGGAGAGATAGCCTTCTATAGGCCCTTGTTTTCATAAGTATTTTCTAGCTTCTCCCAGATTTCTTTAGCCGTCTTGCAACATTTTACAATAGGGTAAAGGGATTCATCAACCAACAAACAAATTTTGGCTCTAGCTTTAGAATCCTTCTTCGTATCTTCATCTTCTCCGGTGATATAACCCCACAAGTCCTCGGCAGTTAAATACATCTCCATCCCGAACTTCCAAGAGTTGTAATTTTCCCTTCCGAGTAACTTTTTAACGCTAGGTGACCAACTAGAGCTGTTTTCCATGTTTTTCTTCGAATCCAAAGCAAAAATAACCGATTGCAGTTAACACGCGTCTGGCCCGATTCACACTACTTACTTCGATTTACGCACAAATTTAAAAAGCACGAATTTTTAATGTCTCTCGAATATCGTGTCTGGGCCCATAACCATTGTTGGTTAATAAATTAAGCAAGATTCGAGAGATAAAATAAGATTTAATACTCAAACATAATCTCAGTGCACCTTCAACACAGGACTCAGTCTAACTCTCAAAGTACAATATGGTGGGGAACATACACCTTGCCTACGCCTTATATATTATTTAGTAAATTAGAATTACAATATTAATACTGATGACACTTTTTGTATAATTTTTCTTTTTTAGTCCTTATCCAATGTATTTGTCCTTATAATTGAGTTGTCTGTAGAATGAAAAACACTATGCAGTTATATTGTAACTTGGTGTAATAAACAAAACTTGAAGATTCAATTTAGTTCTACAACACCATCATGAATATTAAGTGAATAAATACAAACAATAATAAGAAACCTCCAGACGGAAAGCATCTGAAATGTAAACAAACAGTTCTGCCAATGTCTTACCGGAAAGGAAAACAATTACTGTAATATATCAGGATATAACGTATTAATTTGATTGAAAAGTATTTACTATATCTACTACTGTAATTTATAATGGATCAGAATAATTTTGACTTAAGAAGGGGGGGGGAGTCATGATAACATATTTGCATTTATCTTGTATAATAAAGGTCTCTTGAAAACAATTTATGGTATTTAAGCTTTGAATAATGTGGTTTATTACATAACAGAGTACTGTTAGTTTAACGTGAGTAGAAGTGGGGGTTTGCTGAAGGCTGAAAACTATAAAATCTAAATATTTTGGTTAATATTCATGATACAGAAAATATGTATAGAACAATAGGGGCCATCGTAGTCGAAGTACCAGTTGCATGAGATGCCGAAAAGGTTGAAGCAAAGATTACCAGTCATCAACAAAGCAACAAATAAAAGCGAAGGACGATTGATCTGGACTCTGTTCAAAAGAGATACAAAAAATAGCGTGGTGACCCAATGAGTAATGGAAGTCAGCCCAGATGCCAGAAAGGCCTTGCTAAATAGCAATTTAAGGGTGTGGCTTCTCAGCATAGCAAGCTATGACTACTTTGAGCAGCCCAGGTGTTACCAGTATCGAAGGTTTGTGCACTTAGGGAGAAAATGCAAAAGGAGAGGATGCTGCCGAACCCTTGCAAGGACCCCCTACAACAGGAGGCCAACTAGCGGTCCTTCGACCCTCGTCACACCATGTTTGTTGAGGAAGTCGCCAGGAAAGGCCAAAAGCTGCTGTAGTTTACATGGGCACACAACGGAAAGCTGTCGGCCACTATCACGCCTGTACAAACCTCATGGCTGCTATGACCATGAGCATGGTAAAGCCATGAGACCCACAATTGCCCATTTAGGAAGTTTTATCCGAGCATTTCAGAAGAACATAGTAACTCCTGTAACACAGAGTAGGGATCGAGGTTCACCAATCTCAGAGGTAGAAATGGCAGAATTTATCACGGAGCACGGACTTAAAATTCTGAATGTCAGAAATTCCCAAGTGCTTTTCGGTGGCAAAGCAGGGGAATGCCATATAGACGTGACCCTGGTGACTTCAGACCTTATCCAGCAAGCTTCGGCCTGGAATGTGGAACATGGCACTGTGAGCAACCACTTGACGATCAGCCTTCGACTATAGGCAAAGTGTGGAGACAGAGCGAGTCACTCCTCCCAGTTTTGTCATAAAAGAATATAAATGGGAAGCTTACAAAGAAAGTATAGAGAGATATTAGCAGCGCATTCGCATGTCAGGACTCTACAGACCTTCCAGTCAGCAAAAGAGATGTGGACATGAAAATAATCTTAGTCCAGGAGAGCACTGTGCATGTAGCAGAAGAAGTCTTTGGAGTGAAGGAGGAAAAACACCGCTCTAAACCGTGTTGGAACAAAGCTATAGGAGATGCCAGGAGAACGGTAAACCGAGCCTGAAAGAATGCACAGAGATGCTCAGAACCAGGTCTATGGAGAGCCCTGTTTGAGGTACAAGGAAGTTAAACGGGCCTATGTAATAATGGTTGCCCGAGCAAAGAAAGAGGTGTTGAGAAGCTGTGTCACTGACACCATGACAAAGGGACCCTGGGACATTGCATATAACTTATTAAAGAAGGGGTACAGGGGATCTCCATCATTGCCGGTGATCGCTGAAAGAGGGCTATTCTCAACAAGTGCGACAGAAGCAAGCACGAACTTCATCAAGGCCATGTTTGAGGAGGATGATCCAGCCAGGGATACAAGGGAACAGGCGGCAGTTAGGACGGCCTCTAGGCACCAAGTTTTCTCAGGACTGGGATGATTTGGACGTGGAGATAGCAGTGAGAAAAATGAAGAAGGGCGCACCAGGAGGCAATGGTATTCAGGCCCAGTTGGTCCAGCAAGCCTCGCCAGCGATAGAGAATCACCTGACAAGGATAATGAACTCCTGCCAAGGAATACAATATTTTCCTAGAGCCTGGAAAACAGGCGCAGTAGTGGTGTTCAAGAAAAAAGGGCAGTGGGATGCCAGTTTGGCAGGGAGCTATCGGCCCATATGAATGCTGCTGGTTCTGGGAAAGGTCTTAGAGGCACCCATAAAAAAAAGAGATATTTCCCTGAATAGTAAGAAGAGCCAGCCATAGACAATTCGGAGGCATACGAAGATCGACCGAACAAGCTATCAAGAGGCTGATAAATGACTGCGAGCATAAGTGTACACCGGATATAGCGGGGGCATACAATAACACATGATGCAATAATGGAAATACTACAAAAGATGGTGTTTCCAAGCAATATGTTTTAACAAATAAGCAGCTTCCTCAATGAAAGGCGAGCCTATTTAAGAGGTGGTGCTGACTCAAACGTGGTGCACGATATCGCTAAAGGATGCCCCCAGTGATCGGTTCTTGGTCCCCCCCCTGTGGATCCTGTTAATTGAAGGACTCCTGAATCTTCTAGAGGCATTGGCATATTTTTAAATATAATTAGAGATGTGCTTAGTTCTGTAATATTGCACAGTGCACACACTAGACTGTGTTGCATGATACATTTTCTTTAGCAGTGACATAAACTTACTTTGTTGTCATACCTAGTGCCTACTTATGATTATGGTTCATAAAAGTAACTATTTCAATAAAGTAATACTTTGGATATGTAATACAAACATAGCTGGGAAACAATTTGAAAACTAAGCCTCTCACCTAAATCTCTATGTGATTATCCTTGATCATTCATGGGTTGCTGTGAGCTCTGATTGAGCTGATATTTAAACAAGAATTAAAAGAGAGAGCTCTATATTCAAGTTAAAATCAACATTGTAAACCTACAAGTATTTGCACCCTTAAAAAGAAATCAAAAGATATTCTTTAAACTCCATCCTAGAGATAATATGTAACTTACAAAATGATTTACTAAAATTCTTTAACATTTCATGGTGCTAAATTTATGAAAACTGTTTCATTTAGGGGACTCATGAGAGGATAACAGTGAAAAATGTTTCAAGATATACAAAAATGAACATTATCAATGCTCAGAAGGAAGATGATGGAGTTTATACTTGTATTGCAAAAAACATTGCTGGAGAAGGTATTATTTATGTTAGATCCATAGTTGTATGCTGGTAAACTAATGGTATTTTAAGTTTCTTTAATGATTTGCTAGCTAGCTATAGGATTTTAAGATAGATTGCATGCATATTTTAACAATCGAAGTCTAAACTAAATTCAAATGGAACAATAATTATTCTAGTTTATCTGGTTTGTTCCTCATGTGTTTTTTTTTATGACCCTCACATGCAGTAGCATTTATGCTTTGATATTAAAATTCAGGAAATTCATTATTATTATTATTTTTAATTTAACCTTTAAGGTCATGGTCACAATTCAAATAGAAACATTGCTGAACGATTTATGTTATTGGTTGTAGGATGCTCCTTATTTGTGACTATTTTAGTGGATCTAAAAATAAAACATAGATGGAACTCTATAATTATTTATTTTTGGAGGCTTTGCATTCTCTGGGAAGCTGGTTCAGTTCCAGGGAGCACCCCCCCCCCAAGGGATATTTTCACAGCTGTTGATGGTTTATACTCTTCTATAATATAATATCGTTATAAATAAGGAGGACAACAACTCTTAGAGGAGCTGTATTTGCCTCCTCTCTCAGCAATCACAGTCTCCAAAGCATGAGGTGCATTCTTCCCCTGAGAGCCCCACAATAACTCCCAAACTAAGACCATCCCAACCTCTACGAGAAAGCTAGTTTTATTATTTATTTTAATTTTTACTATATAGAGCTTAATGTATGTTTTACAAAAATAATTGTTAAATAGTGTCTGTATTTAGTAAAGAACAACACATTTTGTTCTATTGACTCTGCATATTACATACTAATATTATATTTATTCTCTTTTTTATGTGTTAAGTGTACTTTTTCTTTAAATTCCAGTTACAAAAGATACAATATTAATTTATCAAGAAAAACCTAAAGTTTTTACTAATATAACACAAGCAGAAATAAAAGTAGGTGAGGATATTTCTTTGCCATGCCAAGTCACTGGTATGCCACCTCCAAAAATAGAATGGACAAAAGATTCTTTACCAGTGACTCCAGAAGTGTTGTCTAATGCTGTGGTGAGTTAAATATTTTTTATTTATTTATATATTTTCACTAGAAATGTGCAATTTAAAGTTTATTGATCACAGAAAACCATTTGAAAATCAAAATGCTCATTTTTATGATGTGTAACTCTTTAAGATGTGTATTCTTGTCATTTTATATTCATTTACAAATTTTAATCTTCTTGTGTGCTTTTAAAACTTTCTCTCTAACTACTATCAAATTTTCATTATCCGAAAAAACAAACAGTTTCATCCCTCTGCAGGCCCTGGACTGGGGCCCGAGTGTCCCAGTCTGGCCTTGCCCCTTTTGGACTTTTGGTTGATTTCAAAGGTTCTGGTGTGGATGGCTGTGATACCATGGTTAAGGGATGGATTATTATGCTAGAGATGCTAAGTTCAAACCCCCAGATCACACTCAAAATTCATATCTCAAAATATTCAAGTACTTCTATCAGAGAAATGTAAAGCCTGATTAGCCGTTTGAACAAAATCCTCCTGAACAAAGGTATAAAACAATTAAAACATGGACTGAAACAGCATCAATAAATTTATTGACTAAAATTGCTAACTAGCACAAAATAACTAAGAAGGCTTGAAAACAACTTCCTAAACCTTTTTTGCAAAACAGCTCTCCATCCTATCCTGCTTTAGTTATGATGAATGTACTAATTCTGAGTCTAAGATTCATTTAGGAAACCTTTCCACAATATTTCTATTAATTGAGATATTTTTGACACTCATCATTTTATTCTTATGTTTGAGTACCTGGGCACTCTATACGAACCAATAATAGTTTGCTTTAAAAATTGTCATAATCTTGGTTACTGCCTCAGAACCATCCTATTCCCAACTAATATGTTCAGCTAAATGTGTTAAGAGAAAAGAATTATCTTTGTCATCTAGTTTGCCTTTACTGAAGATTCAATCAATTTTCAAACTAGAACTTTAGATCAAAATTCTACTTAATTATTTCTTAAAAGCTTTTTTCTGTTTCTATTGGCTGATTTTGCTAGGTTTTATCGGATAATACGTTATTTATCAGAGAATCAACCTTAGCATATAGTGGCGTTTACAAGTGCCATGCTCAAAATGATGTAGGCTTTGATGAAATAACAATCTCAATTCTAGTTCGTGGGACTAAGCCTCAAATTATTGAGCCTCCTGAAGGTATGAATAAGTAAATATTTCATTTTTAAATCTGATACTTGTTGTCTTTTATTCTATAATGTATTATTGTATATTCCAGATATTGTAGTTGAAATTGGAGAAAATGGAAGATTGACTTGTGCTGCAACAGGTCACCCTTTGCCAAAAGTATCTTGGACTAGACCATATGGAAAGGCATTACGTGGAGTGCAGGATGGAAGCTTGCTGGAGCTATTTAGTATGTTTGATCGTATAAATTATACCTTCATTCATGACCCATTAAATTAAAAAGATACTTCTTTATGAGATTGATGACAATTTTATACTAAAGATTTGTGTATTAAGTAAAACATACAACTTTAATTGCTGTGACATCGTTTTATAAAGTTGAATTTTTTTTTATATATTATTATTATTTTTTTATATATAATTATTAATAACATATTGCAATGATGTTACTATAATTTTTATATTGGGATGAGATACTCATTCCTGGTGATATTTTAAATAGGAGAAAATATGTCTGCTATAAAGATTGAGAACTTTGCTGATTATTCTAAGTGAATCTAGTCATGACAAATTTGTACAATATGTGATAGCAGAAGTTGTTGCGTAGTTGATAATAATGAAACATAGTTGATACATTATTGAAATTACTATGTACATTCTATTACTATTAAATGTTCATTACTTCTTAATGTCATATTATGACCAAAGATATTATGTATTTAAACTCAATAAAATTGGCCAAAGTGATCTCTCCAGGTTTCAGGGAAGGCAACAATCTCTTCCTTTTGCCTCATTTTTTCAGTATAAATGAAATTATTTTTATGCTACCACCAGTTATTTTTTTCGACCAGGTATTTAAATTTAAATTATTAGATCATTCGAATTGTTGAATGTTTTAATGAATAATTTTAGTAAAACAATGTCTGTAACCCCCAAGCGGGAGCAGAAGTTGTAAGGAGACCAAAACAGTTAACTTATTTCCTTGAAAAGATTGGCTGTCCCCCTCCCTCTCTCTCTCTCTCTCTCTCTCTCTCTCTCTCTCTCTCTCTCTCTCTCTCTCTCTCTCTCTCTCTCTCTCTCTCTCTCTCTCTCTCTCTCTCTCTCTCTCTCTCTCTCTCTCTCTCTCTTTCTCTCTCTCTCTCTCTCTCTCTCTCTCTCTCTCTCTCTCTCTCTCTCACTCTCTCCCCCCCCCCCTCTCCCCCCCTCCCTCTCTCTCTCTCTCTCTCTCTCTCTCTCTCACCCAGTATTTAAATTATATGAACTACTTTTTGATTCCTCTGTAGATTCATTTTATATCAACATCTCAATTTATATAATTATTTGTTTTCTGATGAAACATTTTCAGCCATGCCATTCTGTGTTTACCATACCAAGTTTTCTTTTCCCATCTCTTGTATTATTCCCAATACTTCATATACCATATTTTTTATTCTATTTGGCAGAATTCCTACTGATTCAAACATACCTGTTTTCCAAGTCCAGCCAAATGGGCTTCCCAGTAATTCTTTACATAACATTGTGGTTATGTCCTTTATACCTCTATGTATATATAGCAAACTCCACAGTTTGATACATGTTTTCATAGGTTCATTTATTTTAGCTATGCTGACTGACTGGAGGCGTATACACCATTTATTTTCCTCGTCACTAGTGTAACGACGACTATTGTTGTCTTAGCTTATACTCTAAATAGAAAGTTTTGTCCAGTCACTAAATTGATCAGTATTTGTTAAAGAATTAAGCGAATTCTTGTTGAAATGTCTGTACACTAGATTCTTAACAAGAACTCCCTAATTATATCTAAATAACTTAACATCATAGTAAAAACTTTATTAATTATATTCAAAATTAATTAACTTTTTTAATTTAATATGTCGTAGATGTCTCATTATCTGACAATGGAGAATATTTGTGTACTGCAGTAAACAGTATTGGAAGAGCTGAAGCCATTGCATTTGTGAATATTACTGGTGGTGGTAGGTGGAAAATGTAGAATAATTTTATTTTATTTTTGGTAGAAAAAATTTGGTTGTATTTTATTTAGCAGACTAATATTTTACTTTTAGTTATTCCTGTTATTAATAAAGTTAAAGATATTGAAATAATTAAAGTATTGGTTGGTGAAAAGGCAGAATTGCAATGCACAATTATTGGTGGAAACCCACATCCAGTTATTGAATGGTTCAAGGATGGCGAAAAATTGTTCAAACACTCATCAAATGGTATAAAATTGGTATGTATTATTTTCCTTTTCCTTTTGAAAATAACACCAATATGTTATTAAAATATTTTTGCTTAGAGATTATTGTTTTAATTTGTTTGTTTGCTTTTATATTTTGCATAAAATTTGTAAGGATCTATTGACTTGCATACGATGAGCCATTTCATGTCTGCAGTCTTCAGTTGCAGCATATCATTAACTCAAATGCTTTGTTTACAAGTATTTTCACAAAAGCTGTTAGAAATTGCTTCTCAATCTCCTATTCAGCTTAAGAAATTCATGATAGTCAATGAATAAGAAAGTTGAGATTTTAAGGGTTCAGTGAGTGGACTAAATTATGCTTGTATCAATAAGCAAACAAAGGATATGTGCTTTAAAGAAACTAAGTGTTATAATTCGAAAAATTGCTTAATCATTATTGCTAATTTATAACAAGTCATAACAACACTTCTCTGTGGAACTCATCAATAAGTAGTAGGAAAGGAGAACAACTACAAACATTTTTTCGGAAACTTTTACCTAATTCCACTTATTACAAACTCTCCCACCCATGTGTGTCCACATACTGGAGCATTGATGAACATTGACATTTTTCTTTCTTCTTCTCCTTCTTCTGTAGGCTCTGCGCTTACATGAAATGTTGATCAAAATCCTTATGGAAGCAATCACTTCCCTATACAGATATTGACCAACAGAACTGACCCACTATTTTAGGCTCACTCAGGTACAACACAAAAAAGGCTAATTCGAATACATATCGAGCAAAACAAAGCACAGTTCGTATAACCTTCAAAGTACTGATGAATTAACCTCATTGGTATTAGAAGCAGCTGAGATAAGTATTCCAAAAACCTCAAATGTATACAAAAAATCGACACATTTTCTTGGCAGAATGAGGAATATAGAATGGCTGTAACTAATTTGAAAAATATCTCTTAGTTTATGCCGTTGAAATCTATCACACAAATCTCAAAACTAAAAACGAATTAAGTTCAAAGCCCAATGGATAATTAAGAATAATAAATAGAACTCTTGGGTAAACTTATATTTTTGAATACATTCATAAATACCAAAATTACATAGCTTTGGTGTGAGTACTAGGATGATAGAGGATATTGGGCGAAGCACTGAAGTTGGCATGCAGGTGAAATTAACGACAAAAAACATCAATAGTGATTTAAAAAAAATAACTTCGGATGACTTACAAAACTCTATTAAAACTAATATACTCCATGAATGGTAGCACGACTGGTTATTAACAAGCAGTAAACTTAGACAAATTAAAACTATAGTAAAGGGATGGGATGATAACCAGGAAGCATGTATACTGGGAGATAATGTAGTCCTTACAGAGCTTTGTATAGATATTTTCTCCTAACCCATGGGAATCTATTTGGAAATAATACGTGCCTAAATGCAATGTTTTTAATACTCCAGTTACAATAAAACATATACTAACAGATGTAAAAGACATGAACATTTACAAATCCCACACTACTTACCAAATGTAGGTAATCCACACATTCCATTAATCTTCCAACATTTAAGAAACAAACACCAATTTAGAAATGTTACATTTTGAAATTAATGATGCTTTTAAAATAAATAAGCTTTAACTCAGGCATAAATGTCTGCTTGTAAAAGTATATTTGTTTTTATTTCATGTGAATAGATAGTTCAATATTCTCACTTGAAGCAATGAACTTGTGGAAAGAAGAATCCAGTGCTCAAGCATAGATAATTTAAAATAATTAGCCTAGTAAGATGTTAAAAGTGAAAAGTGTTCTATTCCATTTTCACTAAACTTACTCCCTAATCCTAACCCAAGTTTTGTCATTACAGAACAAGACCTTTAGTTTTGCATGAAGAGTTTAAATACTAAGCTTGGACTAAGCTAGGGTGACTTAGTTTAATGACAATTATCCTAATATAGGGGATGCAGAAGAGTTATAAGGCACCTTCTTGGAACTATGTTCACCAGGAAGTTGTTTACAAGCTACCTTCTGCTGGCCATTGTCCTCTTTAAGCACTTTTCTGCAGGACATAAATGTTTGAAGCAGGTTTTGATGTAACCAGTACCTAGTCTATGTAATTTTTCAGATATAATGGTCTTCTACATCTGTGCTTTTATCATCAATGTGTTACTATTGTTATTTTTTTTTAATAATAATGGGGGACTAACTAAATTTAAGATTTTTTTTTGTATGTTGAAGAGCTCTTGTATATATGTATTCATACACCTCTGCTAAGGTGTCACTCTACTACTGGACATAACATGGAGTCTTTTATGGGCGATAGTGGTCCTGTGGTTAGGGACATATACAATGTTGAACCAGATCATCATCCATTACTTCTTTGGTATTCATGACTTTTCTGGCCTTGTGTTGGTTTTTGAGGCAAAGGCTGGCTTACTTTTAGTAATAAATAACTCGTCACAAATAACTTTCAGAAATTTATTTTTTATACACAAATTAATCTAAAATATTGTCATTTGCTCTAAGTATTAATTATTTATTCTTTCTAGGAAAATGGTTCTTATTTTATTAGTGCTGTGAATACACTAGATGTTGGCTTATATGAGTGCATAGCTACAAATGAACTTGGTAAAGACCACAAAAGATTAGAGCTGAAACTTCATGGTTAGTTTTAATGCCAATATTCTGAATATTTTTGTGATTTCTATATATTTTGTTATTGCAATAATTGTTATGACTATTACTCTTTTATTTTTCAGAGCCACCGAAAATAGATATGAATTCCAGTTCAAATGTTATAACAATTTCAGGAACTACTGCTAGATTAAAATGCCCAGTTACTGGTGATCCTTCACCGAAAGTTTCTTGGAGAAGATATTCACATTCAATTAATAAAGTTATGAGAGGGTATGCTATAGTTGAATCTATTTAAAATTAAATTAAAGTGTTGTCTGTTTAATGTCATTGGGGGAGGGGGATCTTCACTCCAAACATATTGAACTTAGGCTTGACCTTACAACTCAGTCTTACTTGAGCTATTGTGGCCTATCAATATTTGGGTCTAAGGAAAAAATAAATAAGAAACATTGAGAGGGAGAAGGAGACGTATTTACATTATCTTTTTTTGAGTAACTTTTGAGAGAAGTAATGATAATGTGCTAAGTCATTACCCAGCATGCAGAAGTTAATAGCTATTGCCTGATGGTATATTTTAACTATATTACTGCTCTGGCAATATCTCTCAATCTGCAGTAATAAGCTGAATTGACTGTTTGAATATATATCAGAGATAGATACATGGTGTTTACAAGATCCAGTATATATGACTTGTTCCTGGATAGGTATTACAAACCCTTCGATTAGTGAGAATAGTTCTCTTAACATAAGTCATACCAACCATTTCTTTATCTACCTCTGAATCTGTAAGTAAGCTATAATAATGACCATGGAGCTCTTTGTTCTACCACTTGGAGTAAAATTTTGAGCTGGGCTCCAGATCATTATTGACTTGCAACTTCAAGTCTGTGTATCCTTCATCCAGATTAGTAATTTCTTTAAAGAATTGCTTCTCACTTAATCTAATGGACTTCCTGAGATTCCTCTCCTGGGAAGAGCATAAATTCTCATTTTTCATCCTACATACATAAATTCTTTATATTAATATATTCCTCCATGCTTTTTGGGGATATATTAGTCTTGCCATTGAAAAAGTTGAATTATGCATTTGTGCTTTAGTCATTTCAATTCTGACAAGAGAGCCAATTCATCCAATGGGGTATCTGACCTGCTTATTACTATTAGTATTATTAATTAATATTTATTAATTATTATAATAATTTATAGTATTAATAATAATTATTACTATTATTTAATAGTTTAACTACTTTATTTCCTCTCTCTTTCTTTAGAATTATGCTTGAAGATTCTAATGATTTAGTGTTTGAAAATGTGTCAGAAGCAGATACTGGTCGGTATATATGCACTGCTGAAAATATTGCTGGGACTGCCAGAAGGCCTTATGCTCTTCATGTAATGGGTAAAATGAATATACATATTTATTAATCTATAGTATCTTCTTAGCAGCATTTCGTCTAAGGGATATCAACCAGTTATTGACTATGTCCTCTTGGCACAATTGCAGCCTTTACCTTGAAGCACATCAGCTATTAAGGTAGTACCCATGATGCCTATTAAGGGTGGCTCATGATGCCAAACATGATATTTCAATGTTTTTTTTTAAAACCAAAGATAAATTTCACTATTGGCTTGAAAGGGGGGTAAACAAGGGGAATTTCAAAATTTTTGAAATATCTCTGTTATTACGAGACGATTGAAGAATTGTATTCAACCAATCTTTTGGTTCAAATATAATTTCTTGTAAGTATTTTACTATATATTTTTCTTTATCTTGTATATTGATGGATATATTTGCATTTTTTAGTATGCAGCATTTATAAACCTACACTTCTACTCATTTCATATTAAGATTAAGTTTATATATCAAAAATTCATTCAAAAATTGATGGAATGCTATAGAACCAAAAATTTTAACCTTAAATATTAAATATTTTTTTCATAATGCTTTTTATATATGAGATATGCCCAAATATGGTTGGTCTAATGACATCAATTAAGATTTTTTATTCTAGAATACATGATTTCTTACAAAAATAAAGATTATATTTGTTACTGTTGAAATCAGTCTCAGTGAAGGGGGGGGGGAGTTTAGAGGGTAGGAGAATTTCAAAAGTTTAAAATATAATCTATCTTGTGAAGATTTAATTACCTATAAAAGCTCCTCTACATATTTTTCTCTATCTTGAATAACAGATATTTGCATTTTATATATTTCCAGCCTGCAATAAATACCCACTTTTAGTCATTGCACATTAACAACAAATCAATATATTGTATATATTGAATATTATTTTCAACACATCTTTACTATTATATATGTGTTGCTAACAGCAATCAAGGTTTTACAATTTATTTGAACTGTACCATACTCCGTATTTAACCATTTTACCCAGCACTAAAGATCGTATTTGTTAATGGCTGAAATCGGACACCGAATGGGGAATTCGAAAATTTAAAATTGTCTCTGCTAATATGAGTCAGATCGAGAAATGTTACAGAACCAATCTTGTTTAACTCTTGATGTTCTACAATTGTTATTCAATATATTTTTTTCTTATCTCAAATATTAAGCGAGTTATTTATATGTTCATGTTTTCTGTGTTTAATATCCCCACTTTTTACTTAAAGTAACTGAGTCTATAAAAATCTCATTTCCAGTATACATTTCAATCTCTGTTAAGATACGCTTCTTACAATGGGAGAATTACAGAATTAATAGTGAGATGTGATGAACAGTACTTCATTTCAATGCAAAGGAAATCGGTTTAGTTTATGCAGCTCTTTTAGGAAACCCCTACTGTATTTTCACCTTGAATTACTGAGTCACTTAACATTTAATATCCTGCTGGTATTCAATTCCTGTTTACATAAACTTTGTAATATGGGAGAAATAGAGAATAGATAGTAAGTTGATATCATCTCCATATTATATACTAGCTTGTGGAAAATTTTCTTAGTTTATGAAGTCCCTGTGTGCCAGGTTTTTAAAAAATAAAATCAAAAATTCATCAATTGAACATAGGAAATGAGCTTCATTTTTTTTATCTTCACCAAACTATATTTAAGTGTTTGATGTAAAATTAAAGATTGCTTATGGTTGAAGTTGAACCTAGGGGGGTGGAAAACAAAATATAAAAGATTTCTCCATTATTATGAGTTGTATTAAAACAAATCCCGATGCAGATTTAATTTACTAAAATTGTATTTACATTTTTTGACCATCATTTTTTTTTTTTTTTTTGACATGAAAATAATAAGTTCATCAATATTTATCCAATTACCATTCCATGCTTAAAATAGTGCACTGCAATTCATTAAAATAAAGAGACTTCTCAGAGCTTATCTTTATATTTTGATGATACATTATAATTCAGTTCCTCCTATTTCCACTTTAGTTCACATGTATTTCAACTAAATGACAATACAGTTATTGTATATATTACAGGACATTTTTATTACTTGACGAAAATAATGGGATGATTATTTCATAAGTTAATCCAATCTTTATATTTTCCCAGGAAAGCTTTTCTATTTATACTGACCATTTCCAATTGTAGTTCTACCGGTAACATGATAATTATAAAATATGGCAACTTCTAATTCATATAGTTACTCCATTGCCTCACATTGCTAAGGCACTATCGAGGGAATAGACAAAAGCCTATCCTCGTTATCCAGTAACCGCTTACCTAAAAAAATTAGGCTAGGCGTTCAATCTCTTGTTTTAATCCGATATTATGGGGCTATTATGTACTATACTACTGACATATCTGAATTTATTTTATTTCCTCCACTTTTGACTCTCTATGACGATCTGACAATGCTTTCTCTTTGCAAGTATGAATTAAAAGGAAAAGGAACTTTTATTCATTCATGGTTCGGATTACAGAATACTTTCTATGATTATGAATTATATGGTGCATTATGCTATAAAAAAAGCTATATACACAAGAGACGAGTAATATGAAAATATTGTGGACAGTATATCCTTACATTACAAATACTTTTATTATTAATAAATCCCCAGCAACGGCAGTACTCGGGTATAAACCCCAAACACTGAGACGAGAAAATGTAAAAATATTGTGTAAAGTAAAACCTTGTAAAAACAATACCAACATCATTCAACCTCAATGATTTCCCGGGGGTACCTTAGCAAGTTGTATAATATATTTATAATCTATAATAAAAATGACTCCTAAAAGTGAACCATTAATCCATAGAATTTCTTTTTAAATTTTTATTATTGATTTTAGTACCACCAAAAATAGCAACATGGCCTGTGGAAATATTGGTAGAATCTGGGAATATCTTTACTCTTGAATGCCGGGTTCGTGCGATTCCACGTCCCTCTATATTCTGGTTCAAAGATGGAGAAAGCATTCCAAGATCTAAATATTATGGCCAATTTCTTAGGTATTTCATCTGCTATATATTATATGTATTTATACTCTCACAATACACACCACACGTTAGCAATCATTATTATGCTTCTAATTATTTTTTTGTTTTATTTATTTCATTATTGTATTTATAGATTTTATGCTAAACATGAAGATTCAGGTACCTACAGCTGTATTGCAGAAAATAGAGCTGGTAAAGATAAAGTGGAAACAAATCTTATTGTTTTAGGTAACATCAGCCTTATTATGAATATTTATAAGTCATAAATGAACGTAACAAGTAATTTGAAAAGTTTGTGATTTATTTATTTTTTAAGTACCTCCTCAAATTAAGGAAGGGCCTACTACTGTTAAAGTAATAAGTGGAAATGATGCAATTTTGCCCTGTGAGGTCTCTGGAAATCCTCAGCCATTTGTTGCCTGGCAGACAAATGGAGAACTTATTAAGAAAGAATTTGGCAGGTTTGTTAAATTGAACTATACAATTCTGTAATAATGAATAATAACAGAACATTACCACTTCCAAATTATTCTTCATTGCAGCATATTTTAAGAAGATTAAAATATTAATCTATATAAATGGAAGGGTTATCTGATATTCTATTTAAATTTAGCATGATTTCTTATCAGTAGCATTAAAAATGATATTCATCTCTGCATTTTCTAATTTATATAATCTAATAATAGTTGTTACTACTACCACAAAGATTAAGTTTGCACTGCTATAGCATCATTGGCAGTAATTGATAACCAAGACAGGCACCCATAAATAAAAATCACTCAGAAGATAAACTCTTTTTGGTTTTCCTGGAGTGGCAGATTTTGTAATATTCAGAGCAAAAAGTACATTCGTTAAACACTTTTATTTATGATGATGTTATGAATCCCAGGTATTAAAAAGTGCACTTGTGGGAGCCCATTTGTTGACATGAAGCAATATGAAGGTGTAAAACTAGATGTTAAAACAGTTCAAAATTTAAAAATTCTAAGGTAGTTGTTTTTGTGTTATGCGAGATATGTACTCACTTCACATTGATACTATTCAATATGGATTCCGAGAGTGTAAAGTTTACTCCATGCATATCAATTAGATTTGAAATATATGAATTCATACTATTTAGAATTATATATCCAAATAAAATCTTATGTCTAAAAATGACCAATTTAGAAAAAAAAACATGATATTTTCTAATTTAGTGATTTTTCATTTTTCAGTGAATTCGGCACACTGCACTTGCATAATGTTACTGAGGCAGATGCAGGTACATACATTTGTACAGCACAGAATAAAGCGGGAACTAACAAAAAGAAATTGGAACTTATTGTTCTTAGTAAGTAATTCTAATATGTGTTAAATCTGTTTACTTATTTTCTTTATTATTATTATTATTATTATTATGCTGTCATTAATGGTTTAATTCAAACCAAATAACCGTCTTCTTTAGCTCCTCCAAAAGTTTTGCCCTGGACTGCTCCACTAAAGGTTATATTAGGTGAACTTGTTAATGTTACATGCCAACATTTTGCTAACCCAGAAGCTGAAATTCGTTGGTACAAAGATAAAAAACTGCTGGCTACAGAGCTAATTAAGGATATGAACAGGATTGAGTATGTATGCATTTTTTTTTTCCTTTTCTTCTTTCTGGTTATTAATTTCTTAATGCTGTTCTACTTATACATTTTTTAAATTATTGTATATATTGGCATATATCCATTAATATTCCTTAATTTCACTTATCTATGAATCATTCTTAGATTAAAATTGATCTAAATTACTAACAAACATAACAATTACACTAAAGGCATCAGGTAATTAATATGCTTGAAATCAGGATTTGGAGATAAGTAAAATGAAAATCTTTGGATCGATGGCCCTTGAAGAGCAAAAGCCTGCCACTTGGCTTTGGTGTAAAATAATCACTGTAGTCGCATTACAGGCCAAAAATCAATACTCAATTTAATTAAGCATACTCAGTTGCTTCACAAATCACCTGGATCTTGGGGAATACATAGAACACCAACCTCAAAGCTTGGTAACTACCTAGCTAAATAAAATTTAGTGTGTAGTGTTCTTCCTCGAACCTGGTGCCTCTAGAATAGTAATAGTACCGTAGAACAGGGATGAGCAACACGCGGGCCGCTTGCGGCCCTTTCAACATATTTCTGCGGCCCGCCAAGCATTTATAAAATTGAATTTATTTTATCGACTTTCTCCCATCAATATATTGTAAAACATTAATTATAATTCAATTGAAGTACATACTTCTGACACAATTTTTTGTTGCGAGTTACATAGCAACAACGATTCGTGAATGCATTTCAAAATTCGAATACTGTTCTTTGATAAGAGTTGCGATATTAGCGATACAGCACAACTGGCTATATTTTTACGTGGTATTGACACCAAATTTAATATTACCGAAGAATTTTGTTCTCTGATTCCAATGCGAGGGACTACAACCGGCAAAAACCTGTACAATGAAAGTCTTTTGTGGAAAATATTTCAATTTATCGACAGATGGGGCATGAGCAATGTCAAGCATTGTGATAGAAAGATCAGGAAGGCTATTTCAAGACATTAAGAAGGCCACAAGAAGGGAAGCATTCGTTAACCACTGCATAATTCACCTGGAAAATTTGTGTGCAAAAAGATTGAGTTGGCCAAATCTTACAGTACCAATTCTTGAACTAATCAGTTTTATAAAGTCGCGTGCTTTAAAGCAGCATGAATTTAAAGGATTCCTGAAAGATTTAGAAACTGAATATGGCGATTTGGGTTTCAATACCGAAGTACGTTGTCTGATTAGAAGTGCAATGCTAAAAAGAGTATATAACTTAAAAAGCAAAATACAATTGTTCTTGGATATGACTTTCCTCATTTTGGTAATAAAGAATTGATTTGCGATTTTGGGATTCTTATCAACATGACTCAGCAGCTCAATGATCTTAATGTGGAATTTCAAGGGAAAGGACAGTTTATTTACAATGAGTATGATAAAATTCAGGGATTTGAGCGGAAATTAAAATTGTGGAAACAACATTTTTTGCAGAATAATGTATCTCACTTTCCACACTTAGAATACGTTACTGCTTTTTAAAAATACGCACAATATATAGATATTTTATATAGACAGTGGTTTCCATGAACATGTTTTCTTCGCCATTTAATATCGATGTGGAAACAGTTCCCGAAGACTTTCAAATGGAAGTGATTGACATGCAGAATAATACAAATTTAAAAAATGTCTTTTTCTGAGTAAATATAAAAAAAAATGTTATAAATCGTATGTGTGCCCTGAGAAATTTCCTCTTTTGACAAAAATGCAAAGCAAATGATGTCTCTGTTCGGAAGTACGTGTGTATACGAACAATTATTTTTGACCATGAAATTAATCAAAAATGACCACCTATCAAGACTGATTGATAGACGATTAGAAAGCTGCGTACATCTAGCAACATCATCAATTCTGGCTGATATTGATCAGCTTGTACCGAAAAAAACAGTGCCAAATGACAGATTAAAAATTTCAAGTAAATTCGTCTTTCTGTTACTTTATTGTTGTTTTTTTTTTTTGCAATAAATTAAAATTTGTAAATGAAATCTTTACTCTTTTTTAATTTTTCTATTCTAATTTTTATTATAAATAAAGTTTTGTAAATTATTTATAAGCGTTACTTTTCTGTGCGGCCCGCCAACAAATTTTAAAATTTAAATTGGCCCGTTGATTAAAAAGGTTGCTCACCCCTGCCCTAGAATATTAATAGAGTGCATTATCCATGCCGCCTACTGATTTCAGGCTTAGGATTCATCACATGGCAACTTCTTTGCGGTACCATCTTGTAAGATGTCTAGAGCCAACCATCAAGGAGGACAACTTTACATTGAGTTTTAATGTTCTTGTGGTTTTTGTTATTGATATTTTATATGATGTAATTTCATAGAGAGTTGCATTATAATATTGTGACTATTATATATTGTTTTAAAGCACATGTTTTGCTCTAACTATTTGTAGTATTGGGTTTGTTTTAAAATAATTTCTTTACAGTTTTGTAGGACTTCAACTACATCATGGATAAAAGGCAAATTCAAACAATCTTCTTGTTCCATTTCAATCTAGGCCAAAATGCTGCCCAGGCAGCTCGTGATATCAACAAGGCCTTAGGCCCAAGAACCACAACCACAAAATGACCTGTAGGCTGTGGGACTATAGAGATATACAGCACATGTGTGTGGAAAAGAATCTGTTGGACAATTGGCCAGAGTGATGTTGGCAGGAACATTTGAACAACTAAAATTCATTAAAAAAATAAAAGTAAAAAAATCCAAAGTGGAAGAACATTTCCAGAATTTAAACCACCAAATTCAATTTCACATATCCATAGTTTGGTTTAAATAAACAGCTATCAAGAGAAGATTATCAATGAAGCTCTTGAAATTAAAAGCATCTCAATAATTTTAATAGAGAAGATGACTATTAACTCAACAAACTTTGAACACTTATTATCTTAAGTTACAAACACTTAGATCAGTAATTAATCTTGGAGAAGCAGAAGGAACACTAAGTAAAACAGACGTCACTGAAGGACCCTTGTGCATGATTAGCGAAACTTTGGTAGATACAGAATTACACCAGAAGACCTGGATAATTAAGATTATATAATTCGTAAATATTACACTATGCCATAGAAAATCATAATATTTCATTTTTTTTTAAATAATTTAAAATTTTCAGATTTTTTGTGGAACCTCATCATAAAGGTGTATATACTTGTGAAGCAGTTAATGAAGCTGGTGTTGATTCCAAGGATTTTCTGTTGGTAATACTAGGTAAGAGTAACCACAAGAGTAATAACCGTTGGTCTATAGACTGGATATCACTGGTAGAGGCAAAGAATCAAGGATAAGAATAATTCATTTTTTAAAAGCAACATTTCAGCATATACTCTCAGCCGAAAAAAAAAAAAAAACTGGACTCAAAATGATTTTGATTTTAAAGGCTGATTCTGAGCAATTTGTTTGATTTAGTGCTTACTATACCTAATTAGTTTAGGGTAGGGTTCGAATAAGCTCATTGAAATAATCTCTTCGGGAAATAAGGCCCTAGATATCACTTATTTATCTTGTGGTTGCATTACCAGACTCAATTCTTCTCAACATATAAGCAAGTTGTATATCTCTTAACATCTTTAATTTTTTAAATCCCACTTTTTTCACGCTAATAAAAGAAACACTGTTTTTCTAATCTGTTCAAAGATTATGGTTCATCCAAATGAAGAAATAGCTCAAGCTGCTTCATTATCAAGGAAGTTGTAATCATGTATTATTAAAATCTGAGGCTTACAATACATTTCAACAATGCAGTGTAAGGGAGCTTGGACTAGCTAAGTCTTCTGTTCATAATGCACTCAAACATATATTGCAGTGGCTGACTGAGATCCACATCTCAACCTGATCATTTATCAAATTGTCAGTATTGAGTATTATAATTTAACTGTGTTAGGCTTAGATGTGTTTAGGTCATATGAAATTCTCAAATTGACTCTGACATCTTTTGAGAGGGAGCATGGACCTGGGGCGTGATCTCAAGTTCCAGAAGGACATTCTTGAGAAAGACTATTTTCTGATCAACATTTTCATTAGAGTAACTCAAGATAGACATCATCTCCCTCCTCCTAGTTACTTGAATCAGCACCAAATTGTTCTACAATTAATTATGGGATGTTGTGTTGATGGGGTATATTCAAAATGTAATTTCTACTTTGCTTGACAAGGTTAGCCCCTTGCCTGGTAAGAAGAACTAATGCCTGTTATTAGGAGGCCATTCCTAGTAAAAAAAAAAAAAAAAATAATAAAAAATAAGAATAACACTTGTAAAAATTAATAATTTCTCATTTTTTATACTTCCTTATTTATTTATGATGCACTTTACTTAAATAACATATTAAAGAAATAATAACAATTTATATTAAAAAATAAATTATGTTTGTTAGTAATATGGAGAAAGGGAGGAATCAGAATGTTTAGTTTTTATTTTATTGCTGAGTATTTTTCAACCCCTTTAATATTTATATTTGTTTACATACTTTTGTCTAATTATTATGCCAAATTACTGACAAATCTTCATCTTCATCTTGTGTATTGTTGATTTTTAAAGTACTGTCCCCCATTTAATAAAAAATTGTATTTTGTTTGGCCTAGTTAAAAGTTAACAGGCATATTTCATGTGGGCATTAATTATTTCTCTTGCTTAATATCAGAATTTTAAAAATGAAAATTCCTAGATTTTATTTTTATTTCTAGATAGTTTACCCTTTGCAAATAGCTTACATTGTATCAATTTCTCTCTTTACTTTAAACACCATAATTTCTTTAGTATTTCAAATATCCAGTAAACAGCATAACAATAAATGAAGTTATGTGTTCCATGTATCCCTTGGTAATTAACAATACTTATAAGAGGTATTGTACTTCATAGTTCAGGAAACTTTATTTTTCTCATGACTGCTCTTTAAATATTCAAATATGGCTTTTTACAGATCCTCCTTCTTTTGCACAACACCTACCATTTTCTGTTGATGTAATTCGTGGAAGAACTATTGAAATCCCTTGTATAGCATTTGGTGACCCCAAGCCAATTATGGGATGGAATAGAACTGACATTATTCTCGAGAGTAATAGCAGAAGGTAATAATGGCACAATAAACTACTTAACTAAGTTAGTCATTGTATTAAAAACAATTCTGATTGACTGGAGAATACGATTAATATTTACATTTTTTTAGCTGAGACGTATCTCATACTACCTAACACTTAATTGGAACTTAACAGTATATATTCCTCTTTCATTCCCATTAGCCTCAGAATGGATAAGCCAGACTATAGAGCCTTCTTGACCTATGTCACTTAATAGTGCCCTTGCTTTCTCTTGTGATGTAGTTTCTAGTTTGGCCAAATAGTCCTATCTAGAATGTGAGAGGAAAGTATCCTGTCTGTTCCACATTCCTATCATTGGGTTGTGCAATATGGAATATAACTAACAATGAATATTTTAATTTTTTAATTAAGTTACTTTTGGTTTTATATATATATATATATATATATATATATATATATATATATATATATATATATATATATATATATATATATATATAAAATTGTAACCTGTGTGTGTAGATTGATTTTTTTCGCGATTAAAAATAGCAATATTTCGTTTCCTATTGGTTTTACGGCAAATATGAACATAACAAAAGTTGTTTATTTTGTTATTTAGAGTAACTTTTGTTGTATACACTTTTTTCGTATACCGAATTATAAACGAGATATACGCTAAAACCTATAGCGTAAGTGAACAATTTTATTTGGGACAAAAACCCAACCAAAGTAAATAAAACTCGGTTTGTGTATTAGCACTAACGCTTTCATTATAACAAGCCATACCGACATTTCTAGGGACGGGCAGGAGTGGGGATTATAAGGGATTCAGAAATTAGAAATAGCGATATTTCGTTTCCTATTGCATTTTCGGCAAATATGCACATAACAAAAGTTGTTTATTTTGTTATTTAGAGAAACTTTTTTTTATATACACTATCGTCGTATACCAAAGTATAAAGGCGTTATACGCTAAAAATTATAGCGGGTGTCAACAATTTTATTTGGGACAAAAGACTCAACCGAAATAAATAAAACTCGGTATGTGTATTAGCACTAACGCTTTCATTATAACAAGCCATACCAACATTTCTAGGGACGGGCAGGAGTGGGGGTTGTAAGGGAGGCCTGACTTTAAAAATAGCGGTATTTCGTTTTTCGGAAAATATGATCATAACAAAAGTTGTTTATTTTGTTATTTAGAGTAACTTTTGTTATATATACTTGTTTCGTATACCGGATTATAAACGAGATATACGCTAAAACCTAAAGCGGAAGTGAACAATTTTATTTGGGATAAAAGACCCAACCGAAATAAATAAAACTCGGTTTGTGTATTAGCACTAACGCTTTCATTATAACAAGCCATACCAACATTTCTAGGGACGGGCAGGAGTGGGGGTTGTAAGGGAGGCCTGAATTTAAAATAGTGGTATTTCGTTTTGTATTCGTTTTTTGGCAAATATGAACATAACAAAAGTTGTTTATTTTGTTATTTAGAGTAACTTTTGAGATATTTATTTTTGTCTTTTAACAATTTATAAAGGAGATATACACTATAAACTAAAGCGGGAGTCAACTATTTTATTGGGCGCTAACGATTGAACCGAACTTAACAAAACTCGATATGTCAATTAGCATTAATTTTTCCATGATTATAAGCTATATTAAAATGTTTATGTTAGAACGGGAGTGGGGGTTATAAGGGAGGCCTGAAATAAAAATTCACGATATTTCATTGTCTATTTGTTTTTTGGCAAACATGCACATAACAAAAGTTGTTTACTTTGTTATTTGGAGTAACTTTTGTTATATACACTTTTGTCGTATACCTAAGTATAAATGAGTTATATGTTAAAAACTACTGTGGAAGTCAACAATTTTATTTGGCACAAAAAACTCAACTGAACTAAACCAAACTCAGTATGTGTATTAGCACTAAAGCCATCCTTATAATAAGCCATACTAACATTTCTAGGGACGGGCAGGAGTGGGGGTTATAAGGGAGGCCTGAATTTACAAACTTTGTTATTTAGAGAAATTTGCTCAACACTTCTTTTCAATATGAACTACCAGGTACCTCAAATAGAAAAATTGGTTCAAATGTATGTCAATATTTTCTCATTATAATTCAAATCTATACATAATGCACAGGAAATGGGAAGTATGACAATATGCAGGACAGTGAAGTCTTACATAAAAAAATAATTTTGTTATTAACAAATCCACAGAAACAACAGGTATTAACCCTAAACACTGGGACGGGTAAATGTCAAAATATTGTGCAAAGTAAAGCCTTGCCAAAAAAATACCTAGCCTCAAATGAATTCCCGGGCGAAACCGGGTATCTGAGCTAGAATAAATATATATATATATATATATATATATATATATATATATATATACCTGAGGTACCCGGCTTCGTTCGGGAAATCATTTGTGGCTGAATATAAATAATATTCAATAAATAATTATAAAGCTGATGGTATTTTTTTTTTTGGGCAAGGCTTTAATGTTTACAACTACACTTCCCGTCTGGGCACATTGTTTTCCCGTGAGAGTCAGGCAGGCGACGTATAGATGAGAAATTTTACTTTTGAAGAATCAATGATAATAAGCCCCTCTCTACTTTTTGAAATACCATGAATAATTTAAATCATAATCACGGATAGCATTTATTATAATTAAATAGCTAATATATACACATTTCTTGACAAAAACCTATCCGAGCTTACTTCTATACATAATAGTAAATGTGAGTAGAAAACAAAATACTACATTTCACAAATAATAAGTTAACTCAACTAACTGTGTTAGCCTCCCGACAACTTCCTCACCTGCTTAAGTGTTATTAACATTGCTTTAATAAAAATACTTCCTCAAAACATTAACAATTTCCAATTTTAAAGTAATTTATATAGCTGGTGTAAATAAATAACAGTGGTATCCTAAAAATAATTTAATTTACCTTGTAAAAGTGAGGAGAGGGGAAAGAGATTGTAGCAATCCCCCCACCCGCAACCACAAATCATATTGAGTTTATACACATATTATCTTTTCTTATAATGAGAATACCAAGTAACGTTTAATAGTTATGGATAGTACATAGTCATTTCATTATTGTCAACATATCAGAGGAAAAGAATAATATATACCACAATTCAAGAGTTTGATTTCGTACAACTTCTGCTATTACACGTTGTGCCCATTCAGCTAGACTATGTTTAAATAATGCATTATACAAATTGAATTATCCTAATGTTCTTATATTTTCGATTTTTATAAGTCTAAGAACATATCATTTGTCATTATATGCCTTTATTAAAACACTTTAATGACTTATAAAATGACTTATTTAATTAAAAGATTGTTGACTAACGTTGTAGTTTTCATTATATAACTAGGTTATGGTTCATTATATGACAAACGTTACTCTAAATAACAAAATAAACACCTTCTGTTATTTGCATGTTTGCTAAAAAACCAATACGAAATGGAATGTTGCGAATTTTCATTTCGGGCCTCCCCTATAACCCCCACTCCCATTCGATTTTAATATAGTCTATTATCATGGAAGAATTAATGCTAATTCACATACCATGTTTTGTTAAGTTCGGTAAAACCATTAGTGTCCAATAAAATAGTTGGCTCCCACTTAAGTTTTTAGTATATTTCTCATTTATACTTTGTTATACGACAAAAGTGAATATACACAAAAGTTACTCTAAATAACAGAATAAACAACTTTTGTAATGTGCACATCTGCCGAAAAACCAATTGGAAACAAAATAGCGCTATTTTTAATTTCAGGCCTCCCTTACAACCCCCACTCTTGCTCACCCATAGATATGTTGGTACAGCTTAATATCATGTAGGAGTTACTGCTAATTCACATGCCGAGTTTTGTTTAGTTCAGTTGAGTTTTGTGTGCCAAATAAAATTGTTGACTCCCGCTATAGTTTTTAGTGTATAACTCATTTATAGCTATCTATATGAAGTGTACATAACAAAAGTTACTCAAAATAACAAAATAAACAACTTTTGTTATATGCTTATTTACTGAAAAATCAATGCGAAACGAAATATCTCTATTTATAATTTCAGGCCTCCCTTATAACCCCTACTCCTGTTCGTCTCAGAGAATGTTAACATAGCCTAAAGTCTAAGTTGGGTTAGTAGTAATATACATACCAATTTTCATAAAATTCGGTTCAGCTGTTTATGTGTGAAAAGGTTACAAACATGCAAACATACACCAAAGAAACAAAATTCAGTTATGGTGTCTATGACATGTGAAACGAAAAGATATTGTGAAAAAATCAATGTACAGACAGAGGTTACATTTTTATATATATGTATGTATGTATACACACAGTACGGGTGTGAATGAAAACTTCAAGGTTGCTGATATTTTTTGTAAGAAAGTACAAAAGGTTAAAAGAAAAGAGAAAAAAGTCTTCTACTCAGGGGCAGTATAAACTAAGGAGACTTGCATGTATCTCACATAATAACGACCCTTCAAACCAATATTTTGTATTTAAGCTTCGAAAAACAATCACTAAAAGGGGGGAGGTTACTGAATGCTGAAAATTTAAAAAAAATCAAATATCTTGATTTATATTAGGAGAATAGAATAGAAAAATAAATTTTCCCATCATTTCAACCCTAAGGGAAATCTGCTAAAAAAATGTTAGGGACTGTCATAGTATTACAAATCTCATTTCTGCCAAAATTACTACATTTTAATAGGTAATATTTTATATTAAATAACATAATGCTATTTCTTCTGAATGGTTATGGAGATTCTCATTCTTTCTTCAGCTACTTTATTAATTAGCTTTTTGTTTTAGAATTGTAAACAGTGAAACTGGCTTTTTGACCATCATTAATGCTTCTCCTGAAGATGAAGGTTATTATAATTGTACTGCAAAAAATAAAGCAGGAGCTATTTGGAGAACTGTTGAAGTTAATGTATTAGGTTAGTGTATTTTAATTTAGTTGTATTGAATAATTAAATCAGATCAATGATACCTTGATAGCCACTATATTTCAGAGTTTCCAACTGCAAATCTTACTGTTTCCAATAATGTTGTCAAGGAGGGAGAAGTAGCAGAGTTCAATTGTGATGTTAAGGGAAATCCTCATCCCAAAATTTATTGGAAAAAAGATGGTAAACTTCTATCAACTGAGAATGACAAGAAACTCAGGTGTGTATTATTATTCTAAAAATGCTAATAAGAACAATTACTTTATTATAATAATAGCCCTTGCAGGGGCAAGTGATGTATGCAGTTGGGGTCTACAACCCCTCCTTTCCTGAGTACAGTGCACCACACAGCACACATCTCTGGATCACCTTCCCTGGGAGACATATGTGACAGTACATATATAAAATGAAAGTCTGTCACGCAGGGGCTGCGTAAACTAAGCAGATTTCCCTCGTGAAGTTATACAATAGAGAAATCTCCATACAAGATTTAACTGTTGCGACAAAGGGCCGAACTAGATTTTGGCGGGAAAGTCATCTGTTATCGGCCCAAATTCAATAAAAATGCAAATATCTCGGTTAATATTCAAGATAGAGAACACTTGTATAGAATAATATTTATAGTAAATTTAATTTGCAATAAGATTGGTTCTATACAATTTTTTGATCGACGTATGGTAACGGAGATATTTCGAATTTTCAAAAATCCCCCCTCTAAACCCCCCTCCCATTGGTCCGATTTCAGCCATTAACGAACTTGATCTGTCTTTTTGCATAAAACGTTTAAATATCGAGTTTGGTAACGATCAAACAAAAAATGCGACCGCTAGAGCGTTAACAGACAAATATATATATATATATATATATATATATATATATATATAAAACTTTGAACGGACCTCATTTTCGTCATCTCCTGGGTAGGATCGATGGACATTTGAAGAAAATTTTCAAAAATCGCTTCATGAGTACGACCTCAATAGCTGATTTTCCTTAAGGGAAATCTGCTAAAACCCATGAACAATATGGTGAAACGGAAGAAACTAAGCCTTGGAATCTGGTGTAAGGTCTACTCCAGATAGAATTGAATGTCAGCCCTTGACACCAACAGGTATTGCAAGCAGTGCCCAGATGTCACATGGCTCCGTAAGATCAGCAATCCCATTGGCCTCACAATTGTTGGATGAAGATACAATGTCTTATAGGATGATGTTTCTCTTCCTGCTCCTGTCAGAATAGACAAAGCATGAAAAACACAGAAGCAATGTAAGTGGATAAAGGGCATGCAGTTTGTAGTTCTAGCAGCAAGGCCCCCATCAGGAGCATTATCTGGACACTAAATTTGAGCTTGAAAAAAACATATTATACTAGAAGTATCTATAGTAGTACTAGCAGTATCTATATATATATTCATATATAGTTAACGTCTCAAAATCTCTCAGACCAAGTGAGACAAATTCTCTAGAGTGATTTGGTCTTGAATGTTTTGAATTAGAGAGGATAAAAAATGAGATTAAGAAAAATTTAAATGTAAATAATGTGCAAGGTAATAGTGAAACAATACCTGTAATTAATGAGACAGCAAATTATGACAAACTAAGTCAAAGAAATGGAGAGTTGATTCCATACAGTGAAAATTATATGATTCCAAATTGCATGATTTTTTTTCTGGGATGAAGATATTAAGTATAGTCTCATTCCATTTCAAAATAGACCATCCATATAATATTCAGTTGTTACAATGATGAACACAATTCTTAGACCCCTTACTGAATCACTTGAATCATTTGATGGTGTGGGTCACATTATATGCTCTGTAATCTATGGTGTTCACACTTATTTCAGGACAGATGCTATAGAATGAGCCTAGAGCCTATTACGCTACGAGCTTAGTTCTTTTCTTCATTTTTTTCAGTTTATTACTAAGAGAGTTATTTTAATATTGTAATTGTTTTTTTTATAGTGTTTTTTTTTATTTCTGTTTGCTGTTGTAATTTTGTGATTAAGTAGTTAGTATCTCTTGGAGGATTTTATTTTTTTTTTTATCAGTATATTTGTTCTTATTTTGTATTATGTGTAATCAATTATGTATGGTTTTACTTATTTTTTCTTCAGTCTCTTATTTATTTTTTAGTGGTTGTTTATAAATGATATGTGTGTAAGGGTAAGAACTCCTTTTGGAGGTTCACAATTCACAACATAGATGACATCAACGCACTAAAACTATAGTAAAATATATGGCTGACCCATTCCCCAAATGCTCTTGCTTCACTTCACCTTACTTTTAATTACGAGAATTCCTTTCAGGGAAATAAGCTATTGAGGTTGTACTCATGATGTGATTTTTAAAAAAATTCTTCAAATGACCGTCAATCTTAACCATGAGATGACAAAAACGAGGTCAGTTGAAAACTATATATACTTATGAGTATGGGTGCGTGTACAATTATTGTTGTATCACTATTAAACTCAGATTGAAGGGGGATTGAAAATTCGAAACATCTTTATTATACATGGATTGAAATATTGTATAGGACCAATCTCATTGTAAATTTAATCTCATATAAATGTTGTTTTTTTTTTACCTTTTTTCTCTATCTTGAATGTTATTTGAGATATTTGTATTTTTCAGTTTTTAACCTTCAGTAAACCCCCTCTTCTACTCATTTCGTATTAACTATAAACTGAAATATCTTGAAATGTTCTATTCCATAATAACATATAAAATATTCGAGATTTAGGCTGGCTGGTGGAGGTCCATCATCAACGGAAAGATCAAAAGTTCAAAAACACCACTCTTAATAATTAATTAAGAGTGAAGGTGTTTCTGACCTTTTGATCCTTCCGTTGATATAAAATATTCTTTTCAGTGTACTTTTACTGTGTGAGATTTATCTTTCTTGGACATTCTTTATATGGATGCATGTTTTGTCTTGACATAAATTTTTGTTAAAGGTTGATAGCATACTACAAAGACAGTGGAAATTATACATGTGTTGTTAAGAATTCTGCGGGTGAGGATTTTTCAACTGTACAACTAAATGTTTCAGGTAATTTTGAATTTGTTTATAGATTATACTTATAGAATTTACTAATTTCATTCTAAATTATATAAACTATTACTTTTCTAAAACAAAGTTTTCAATTATTCATAAAATAACTTCTCAATAAGAGGTGTTTATTTTATTTTTGAACTATGAGATGAAGTAAAGTTTGTTCCAGTATTACCAACAATTTATGGACCTAATGAGGAAACAATTGTAATTTTGGAGGGCAAAGAAATTCTTTTGAATTGTTCTGCAGAAGGTATTCCAACTCCACAAGTTACTTGGTCATTTAATGGTTCTTATGAGGGTTATACATTAATAAGAGAAAAGTATGTTGATATTTTTGTGAATATTTTGGATTATTTTACTTCTTTTTTTCTTTTTATAATTTTTATTTTAATGTTTTATGTATATAGTTTGCTGGGTCCAATATTGAGAATAGAAGAAGCCAAAAAAGAAAATGATGGGCATTATACATGTTCAGCAGAAAACTTTGCTGGAATTGCAGTCAAAGGATTTAGAGTTTATGTGTATGGTATGGAAAACCTGTATTATATTTTACAGAACTGTTTCAAATGTTCTCTTATTCCCAAGAGTAATTTTTGCTTATTTTTTATTTTAGTAAAGCCTTCTATCACAGATGATTTTGACCGTCGCGTAACTCTTTTAGAAGGGAAGGATTTTTCATTACCATGTAATGCTGAGGGTATACCTAAGCCTAAAGTTGTATGGATGAAGGAAAATGAGAAATTAAAACCATTGAGCTCATTAGGTATTTAAGATTTAGTTTACTTAAACAATATAATTTTCTTTAATTTTACTAATTACAATCTATACAATCCAATTATACGTTTTTTTAATGCTTAAAAATCACGCAAACTGTATCAATATTTCTCATGAGATGCTGGATGATAGAGAAACCAATTAATCAGGATTAATTAAAAGTCAGTCACACAGGGGCTGCGTTAACTAAGTAGATTTCCCACGTGTGTCATGTATTTGCATTTATCTCAAAATGTAAAAACTCAATGAGAGCAATATTTGGTATTTAGGCTTCAAATAAATTGTTTCATAATATAACAGCTTATTTTTAATATGACATGAGTAGAAGTGGGGGTTTACTGAGGGCCAAAAACTAAAACATGTAAATATCTCGGTTAATAATCAAAAGAGTGAAAAAAACGTACAAAAGAGAAAAGAAACAACATTTATAGAACATTACATTTGCAATAAGATTGGTTCTAGACAATTTTTCGATCTGACCCATAAAAGTATGGGGAGGGGGGGGGGTTGTAGAGATATTTCAATTTTTTTCCCTCTAAACCCCCTCTCCTATTGGTCGGATTTCAGCCATTACCTGGCTAGGTGTTACTTCCTGTTGTTCCATCATTGATAGAATGAGTTAAAAATAACATTAATTGATCACACTATCAAGAATATCAGATTTCAACATTTTCTCATTTCCATTTAAATGTAAATATTGCAAATATCTGAAGTGGAAAGTATATTGTAAATATCTGAAGTGAGAAGTACACGTAAGCTGGAATAGAAAGAGCCCTATCTGTATGAATAATGCCTGCAGAATTCTGTATAATAATTATTGAATAAATCGGCCCTCCAATTATTTTATTTAATTTCTCCAAGTTTCAAAAACTTGTATGTTATTATTTTTTGTCACTTTGTTCTACTAAGGCTAATTAAAGGCAGATAATCTACAGGTTACCACCCTTTTCTAGCCAGGACGGAACTAAGAATTTTATTTAGTTCACTAAATAAATTCTTATTTATTGTATGAATACTGTGCAAGGAAAAGCAAAGCATATGAAGTAGAGAAATTATTCATGTAATAAAATAAAAGTTATATTTATTCACTATTTCTGTGTTTTCAGTTTCTTCTCCTGCTGTTCATGATAATATATTACTTATATTTAATGCACATAATAATTCTGAGGGAAATTATATCTGCTTGGCTGAAAATGAAGCTGGAGTTTCTACGAGAAATTACTCGGTTTATGTTGAAGGTAAAAGCTAACTTATTTTTTCTTACATCTTTATTTATAATTCATACAATTGTTAATGCAATCACATTTAAGACTGACTAACAAATATTATTGCAGTTTGGAATTTTTAGTGTCAAGAAATGGTTGGAAGAAACTAATGAAAAATTACCAATTTTTGGACATTTTTAACACTTTCTTCTTAAAATACTAACCACGGCATATAAAAACAGTCAACTCATAAAATAATATTGGTCTTCCTACTACTAAGTTGGTAAAAAATTAATAACTTAAAGAAATGTCAATAGACTTCTTAAAAACTATAACAGTCGCTTGTAGAAACACAAAATGTGAAATTATACAAGAAAACAAAAAATTATAGTTGAACAGTTTGGAACCAAACCTCAGAATGAGACAAGATAGAATGGACAGATCCAACAGAAGATGAGTATAATCCCTGACTGGCACTAATCCCCCCTTGGTCACCTAAACCTAATGGAACTGGATTAACAAGGGAATTAATAGTTGTATTACACGTACAAAGCAGATTCGCACCTACACACACAAGAGCCTTGGCACATTTATATGCCAGAGAACACATAATTCATGGCTCTTTCAGAATCACTTTTGTTTTTGAAACTTTTAATGTTACCCAGACAAGAGAAAGACACTTTTCATAGATTAATTAATAGTTCTTTTCTGATTCACAGTTTAAAATTCTAGAGTTAGTCCAAATATACTGCTTTATTTTTGTTGGCACTGAACCCATGAGAATTATTCATGCCTGGTGGTCAAGTTTATTTCATCCTCATATTCATCTAATTGTTTTATTTGTTCCAATTCATCTCATTGTCTTCATAGGTTCCTCACCATGTGTAAAGGAGATCCTTTCCATTTTGTTCTGCATTCTTCTATCTTTGTTTTGGTTAACCTATGCTCTCACCATATTCCTTTCTCCAGCCCTATTTCTGAACATGTGGCAAAAGATAAAAAAACAAAGCAGTATCTTTTATTCTTAATTTGGTAAATTAATATTTATCTTATTGAGCAGTGTGCTCATGTGTTAAAGCCATATTTAAATTAAATACTTAGCCCCATGATTGACAGGAGTTCTACCTAGTTTTACTATAGAGTCACTGTCATTCCCTAGTCTTTCACACAGTACTTCTGATATACCAAGGAACTTTCTTATGTTCTCATAACTTCTACATTTTGTAATTATGTCTGCAACTCTGAGCTGTTTTACTCCACTAGCTTTGCAGGTTGGAGGACCTTCCTGTTTCGTCGGGTGCTGATGTATGAGCCTTATTTACTATTGAAATTAGTATCATACATTGGTAAGTAGGTTAGGGTTTGTTTTTCTAACTTGTGATACTCATTCATCAACTCCCTTAAGTAAAAGAGAAACAAATTAATTATAGTTTCAACCATTTCTACTTCAAAACCAACCATGTATCTGCTAATTATAGGTTCAGTTTAATGCAATTTATATTTAAATATTATGATGATAGGTTTTATAATTGTGTAATGAAGTTCCATAATATTGTTCACATTCATTTTTTTTTTAGCTTTCAAAGTACAAATTGAAGAGGGTACTAAACTTGTAGAGATTAAGGAAACTGAGAAAGGTATACTGGATTGTGGGGCCAAGCCTGGCTCAGTTATAACTTGGCTAAAAGTAAGTAATCAAAAACAGCCTGTACATCCGTAAAATCTTAATTGGTGACGCCATCACACTACTTTTCCCCATATATCTCATATAAAAAAGTTAAGTTGAAAACAGTATTTGGTACTTAAGCAGGGATTAATACATTTCATGATATTTTGGCTTAGTGTTTTATATATTGTGATGATTTTTTATTGTTGCTCCTGGTTGGGAAGCCAATTATAAAAATTTATATATTTTTTGCCCTATTGTTATGATATAATTAATTTCAATATTAAGCCTTCGTTGGCTTATCAGCACCACTCCAATAATTATCATATATATATATATATATATATATATATATATATATATATATATATATATATATATATTTCATACAATATTTTTTTGTAATGCTTTATATTTTTACCTAGGACAATGAAACTCTTAGTAAATCACCTTCAGAAAGGGGTGACGATGTCCATTTTGTACTTGGAAATGGAGGATCAATTCTCAAAATTACTGAGGCTACTCCAGCAGACTCAGGGACATATACTTGCTTAGCTGTACATCCAGGAGAAAATGTAACAAACCAATTTTCAGTCACTGTTTTATCTCGACCATATTTTGAGGATTTATTTCCCATAACAGACTTCACTGTGAGAGAAAATGAAGCCATTACTCTTGACTGTCCAGCTCAAGGTTCTCCCACACCAAGGGTTAGTATTATTTGTTTTTATTTATATATCAACTTTTTGTGTTTCATTACTAAATAATAATGTATTTAGTATATATGAAATTGTGATCAGCCAGGGGGGGTGGGTCTCATATAATAAAGGTCTCTTGAAAACAATATTTGGTATTTAAGGTTCAAATAAAATGGTTTATTATATAACAGAGTATTGTTTATGTGACATGAGTAGAATTGGGGGTTTGCTGAAGGCTGAAAACTGAAAATCTCGGTTAATATTCAAGATAGAGAATTTATGTATATAAAATTATTGATAGAACATTTAATTTGCAATAAGATTGGTTGTATAACATTTTTCGATCCGATGTATAGTAACGGAGATATTTTGAATTTTCAATATTTTCTCCTCTCTAATCGGCCCCCTCTCCTCCAGGTTCTGGTTTGATTTTAGCTGTTAAAGGAATTGTTCTTTTGTTTTGCATGAAATGCTTATATATCGAGTTTGGTAATGATAAAACAATGATTGCAACTGCTAGAGAGATAACAGGCAAATATATATGTATATATATATATATATATATATATATATATATATATATATATATATATATAATTTTGAACAGACCTCATGTTCGTCATCTCCTAGGTAGGATTGATGGGTATTTGATGAAATGTTTTGAAAATCATGTCATGAGTATGACCTCAATAGCTGATTGTCCATAAGGGAAATCTACTTAAAGGCTTTGTTAAATTTCCAAGGACTGTAGTACACTCACAAATTCTTGTAACGATTATAATTAGAGCATCATCAGCCTACTCTAGTCAGTCAATTGTAAATTTTATCAATTTGTATTATAAATATAAATGTGTTAAAAGTATCTGAACGCTATCGTAGAGTAATTAAGGCACACACTGAGTGTTCTTCTTAACACACATGTTTAAATTTACCCCAACCCCTTGAGTTAAAGCTTCATATTTTTATTTCAGATCAATTGGAGACTAGCTGAGAGTAACTTACCTGTCAGTGAATACACCCTCCCTGGTGTTCATATTGGTGGTGTTCATGATAGTTCCCTATTTATTAAATCTGCTAAGCCTTCTCATTCTGGCTTGTACATTTGTTCTGCACTTAATAAACTTGGAGAAGAGAGGAGAATATTAAGTGTTAAAGTAATAGGTATTATTTTCTATTTTTATTTGAAAAAAAAGTTTACATTTCATGAATGTGAAGCTGTCTTATTTTGTTGATTTACTTGTAGTTATAATAGACTTTAGTTTTTAAATCATATTAGCGATGTCTGTTAGATTGTATTGCCTCGAAATAGAAAGGAATTAATATTCAAGTTAGAAAAAATATGTAAGAACAATAGTTGTAAAAAATTGAATTTACAAGACTGGTTTTATAACACTATTCAATTCAATCTCTATTTTAATTTTTTTATTTATCGGCTGAAAACAAGAAAGTAGGAACAACTTGCTTAATAGTTAAGCTTCGAAAAAATGTATCAAACAATAACTGTAAAGCATCAATAGCTTAACAAGATTGTCTCTGTAAAAATTTTCAATGCAACTCATAATAACAGAGATATTTGGAATTTTCATATCCCCTTAACCACCCCCTATTCGTATTTTATCCATTAAGGACTTTGAACTTAATTGTTGAATTAAATGGTTAAATATTGATTACGGTATAGTTCAAAGAAAGATTTACTAGTCATTACCAGAAAATCTTTAGTTGATAACATCAGCACACTACTTATTTGCATGCATCTGACAAAATAAAAGTACAATGAAAACAATATTTGGTATTTATCCTTAAAATGAAGTGGTTCAAGATATAAAATGTTATCGTTAATATGACATGAGAAACAATGGGGGTTTACTAAAGGGCAAAAACTAAAGTTTGCTAATTTTTTGCTTAATATTCAAGATTGAGAAAAAACATATATAAGAATATTTATAGCACATTAAATTTGGAATAAGATTAGTTCTATGCAGTTTTTTTATCAACATATAATAACAGAGTTATTTGGAAATTTCAAAATTCGCACTCTAAACCCCTGTCCCACTGGTCCGCTTTCAGCCATTAACGAACTTGATCTTTATTTTCACATAAAACTTTTAATTATCAAGTTTCTTAAAATCAAGCAAAAATTGTGACTGCTAGAGTATTAACAGACGTATCTACCTATATATATAGTTTTGAAAGGACCTCATTTTTGCCATCGATGGACATGTGAAGACATTTTTTTTCTGAAACTCGAATATTCTCCGAATTATTTGTATTTTTTTTAGTTTTAGCATTTAGTAACCTCACTTCTGCTCATCTGATTTTCATTTTAAGTATCTCAGCTACTAAATATGTTATGTCCAGCTCACATTTTAACCCTATTTACATGAGTTTCTTACTATGGGAGAAATAGTGAATAGATGCTGGCATGAGATCATCAGCATGTCATATTGAAGTACATGAGAAATCTGCTTAGGGTTTAGACAGAGCACCTGTGTGACGGACTTTCTTTTTCATCACCTCCTAATTGGGATTAATGGGCATTTGGAGAAATTTTTCAAAAATTGTGTTGTGAGTACAACCTTCTTCCTTAAGGGGAAGGAAAATCTGCTAAAACGAGCTCCATTGAAATTTATATATATTTGTCTGTTACTTCTTTAGTGGCTGTAAATTTTGTTTCATTGTTACCAAATTTAAAATGTGAAGCTAAAGATCTAGTTTGTTAATGGCTAAAATAAACCAAGAATAGTGGAAGTTTAGGAAGGGTGGAAAAAAAAAACAAACAAGACATCTGTTATTATGATTCAGATCAGAAAATGTTATATATCTATTCTTGTTAGAAAATTAATGTTCTACACAATTTTTGTATCTCAAATATTAAGTGAATTATTTGTATTTGTTATCAGCCTTTAGGTAAACCCCTTCTTCTACTCATCTCACATCAATATATGTGAAACACCTTACAAAAGCTTAAAAACAAGGCATGTCTTGATCAGAACTTTACTTATCCTTTAGTTAACTCCCACTTCTACTCGAAATTTTCACTTAAAGCAACTGTATCAATACACATTTCATCTACAGCTTAAATTAGCTAAGTTAATTACGTTATGTTTAGTGAACATAACCTTTTTATAACGGGAAAATGGAGAATAGATATCATCACATGGTCATCATCATTGCCATTGCTGCAGATGGGAATCACTTTGTTTCGGCAACACATGTACATGTGAGACAACCATTTTTTCTCAAATTAATGTGAGTGAGGTCTTCCCACAACCAATCCAGTAGACTTCTGGATTTCAAAAGTTTTACAAGTGATGGATTTGGAATATTCCCAGGAAATTTCCCACTTTCTTTTTTTAAGCTATCCCTGACTAACCTAATTAGTTAAGTTATGTTACTTTTAGCCATCCACAAAGTGGATGCACTTTGTGCTATTAAGGCTAATTGGGACAAGTCTTCTATAGGTTACCACCCTTTTCAAGCTGGATTGCGACTAAAGATTTTTTTAAATTAGGATTTATTGAATAAATTCCTATTGCTTAGGTGAGTATTGAACTCACACCTCTATGTTTACCAAGTGAGATTAAGACCAACACCATAACTCACCCCCAATTTATAGTGTAATCAATTAATAGCGAGAAACACTATTTGTTTATAAATTAATTGGTTGCTTACTCCATAGGCCCACCAAAAAGAATTGGACCTGAACAGACTGAATTTGATGTGATTAGTGGCTCTCAGTTAGAACTTCACTGCTCAATCGATGGAACACCAAATCCAATTTTCAAGTGGTCTTTTACCTCAAGATCAGGGTATGAAATAGTATTTTTCTTATTTAAAAATATAACTCCTTTAACTCTTTATGCCCTTTTGTCTTTATTTATCAGGATAAATAACTAAATCTGTGTCAAATATCTTTTATTGATCACCCTAACAAGTTTTTGAAGACCCAATTGCTGTAAGTAAACAAATAAAATACAGAGATATATTTACACAGTTATAAAATTTTAGATTTCTTTGAAAAATTGATAGTTTCATTCTATATGAATGTTACAGAAACTTTAAAAGTATATTTTAACAATACTAAGTGTGGTTTTGTGAAACATGCAAAGTTTTGAAACATTTCAAGTCAACATTTGAAAATAAAGAGCAATATCAGAGCTTCAAAATATTATGAACACCTGATGTTTATAAATCTCAATATGGCCACTCTGATATTGTAATATGTACTAAATTAGTACATATTACAAAGTAATTAAATTATTCTAACCTATTTGCTATTTATATGTTAATACATTTATATACAATTTTTAATTTTTTGGAGTGTTCAACTTACGTATCCTATTCTTGTAGGTCAGCAAGGGCTATAGCACTAATGACTAGTAGTATATGCATATATGTATATGTGTGTGTGCATATATATATATATATATATATATATATATATATATATATATATATATATATATATCCCAAGTTCCGTGCTACCCCCTTTAAAATCGCCAATTGTATTAATTAAAGGCTGAGACTTGGCGTGTCATGATTGTGACCCCTAGAGAATTTTTCAGTCCATATTCAAACTTCTCCAGAGACCATAACTTTGAAATTTCCAAAGGAATGCCCTTCTTTTTATGACAGATTCTTGAAGAAAATGAAATTCCAAAACGAGTTTATATCAGTGAATTTTTCGATTTGACGCTTCTTTTAGCCATAAAATGCACAAATCTTTATTTCAGAAATGGCACATTTTATTGAAAAGTGCTGCGACATAATAGATGTAGCCTACAAAAATATCTTTGAAACAAGTCAATGGGAAAAGGAATGGATTCTGAACTTAAAAATAAATAAAAATACTCAAAAGTATTCTTGGATGAATCCAATAAATTTTCACTTCAAACAACATGAACATAAGAAAAAACATTCTTAGAACTCACTAGCTCAGATACCCGGCTTCGGCCGGGAATTCATTTGACCCTGGATGGTGATGGTATTTTTTTTGCAAGGCTTTACTTTGGACAATATTTTGACATTTACCCTTCCCAGTGTTTAGGGTTAATACTCGTCGTTTCTGTGGATTTGTTAATAATAAAATTAATTTTTTATGTAAGACTTCACAGTCCTCCATATTGTCATATTTCCCGTTTCCTGTGCATTATGCATAGATTTAAAATATTATAATAATATATTATAATTTGAATTCATTTTTCCAGGTGAGGTACCTGGTAGTTCATATTGAAAAGAATTGTTGAGCAAATTTCTCTAAATAACAAAATAAACAACTTTTGTTATGTGCATATTTGTCGAAACCCCAATAGGAAACGAAATATCACTATTTTTAATTTCAGGCCTCCCTTATAACCCCCACTCCTGCCCGTCCCTAGAAATGTTAGTATGGCTTATTATAAGGAAGGCGTTAGTGCTAATACACATGCCGAGTGTTTTATTTAGTTCGGTTGAGTCTTTTGTGCCAAATAAAATTGTTGACTCCCGCTATAATTTTTAGCGTATAACGCCTTTATACTTCGGTATACGACGATAGTATATATAACAAAAGTTTCTCTAAATAACAAAATAAACAACTTTTGTTATGTGCATATTTGCCGAAACCCCAATAGGAAACGAAATATCACTATATTTAATTTCAGGCCTCCCTTATAACCCCATACTCTTGACGCGCCTAGAAATGTTAGTATGGCTTATTATAAGGAAGGCGTTAGTGCTAATTCACATACCGAGTTTGGTTTAGTTCAGTTGAGTTTTTTGTGCCAAATAAAATTGTTGACTTCCACAGTAGTTTTTAACGTATAACTCATTTATACTTAGGTATACGACAAAAGTGTATATAACAAAAGTTACTCCAAATAACAAAATAAACAACTTTTGTTATGTGCATAATTGCCGAAAATGCATTAGGAAACGAAATATTGCTATTTTTAATTTCAGGTGTCCCTTATAACCCCCACTCCTGTTCGTCTCAGAGAGTATTAACATAGCCTAAAGTCTAAGTTGGGTTAGTAGTAATATACATACCAAGTTTCATAAAATTCGGTTCAGCCGTTTATACGTGAAAAGGTAACAAACAAATAAACAAACAGACACCAAAGAAACAAAATGCAGTTATGGTGTCTATGACATGTGAAATGAGATGTTATCGTGAAATTTCGTGAAAAAATCAATGTACAAACAGAGGTTACAATTTTATATATATACATATATATATATATATATATATATATATATATATATATATATATATTTAATTTAAACTAACTACGGCGCTATTATTTATAAAAGGAAAACACTTTTCCACCTACATACTGTCATACAAAAACTGTGCGGTATCTTTCAGGAAAACATTAAATGGTACAATCTTCAACCCCTTCCTAAATTAAGAGTTTTAAATTAAATAGAAGACACACACCAGATGCAAAGAAATGAAATGTAGGTGCACCTTGACGGATCTCCTTCCCAATAAGTGATCAACAATAAGAGAAATCTTTCCCCAACTCAGTATCTGTCACAGCTTGCACATTGAGTGGCCACCCAGGTCACCTGATCTGACAGTAATGGATTATTTTCTATGGGGGACTGTCAAAGGCATCATCTGCCAGAACAGGTCGTAGAGTAATAAAGACATGAAAAATAAACTCAGATTGGTGATAATTTCAATTTCACTAGCAGAAATACACAGTGCCAAAAGGTCTCACGGTTTCATACCATCTTTTGAAGTGCATAAATGAGGAAGGACTAATTTTTGAACATGAGTGAATAGCTGTAAGCACTCTAGTGCAAAGAAAAAACTGGTTTCTGTGTTTTTACGTAAAGCTATGGAGGTGGAAAAATGTATTTCTTTTATAAATAATTACTACATAACTAGTTTAAAATAAATGAATTCTAGGAATGTTTTATGTTATGTTCATGTTGTTTGAAGTAAACATTTTTTTGGTTTCATTCAAGAATACTTTTAAGTTGTATTTTTTTTAAATTTCAGAATCCATTCCATTTCTCGTAGACTTGTTTCAAAGATAATTTTGTTGGCTACAACTGTTATGTCGCAGCACTTTTCTATAAAATGTGACATTTCTGAAATAAAGATTTGTGCATTTTACGGCTAATAGAAGCGTCAAAACGAAAAATTCTCAATAAATAACTAGCCTTAGAATATTGAAATTTCATATTTGAGACACATCTACCATCTACTTGAATGCATCTCTCTCTTTGACTGATAAAGGTGAGGGAGGGGTGGATAGAGAGGGGGGGGGGGGGGTAAAATGCAAATTCCTTCATACCTGTTCAAAGTTCCAAAAATTGTATTGCTTTTGTTTATCATGAAAACATCTATAAAATATGTTCTATGAATGCATAATCATTCATTAAGTTATTTATTGGTAAGTAAACCTCTTTTCTTTACTGCAGTTTGATGTGTGTACTTTCATTCTTGGTAAGCAGGTCCCATGCAATTCAAAATATCTGATTGTGAGTCGGATATCTTATTAATTTGTGTAAAGGTTAGTTTTTAAGGACTCAGTGTTAGTATTGTACATAATCCTTAAATTTATAATTGGTTCATTCTCATAAGCAAAGATGGAGGGTATACTAGGAAGTCCTATGATTTCTCTCATTGTTTCAGAGATAGTAATGTTTTGAAATATATCTCAAAAACCATTCGCATTGGAAATGCACTAGTTGAAGATGATGGAATTTATACTTGTCTGGCCTCTAATGACTTTGGAACTGCTACTAAAACCTTCAATGTTTCAGTGATTGGTAAGGATATTTTTGAAAACCTTTGTTACTATTGTTGTAGACCATTCCTTGTGGTTCCCTGCTACCATCTCCAATTCCCAATGCCCAACCTTTGCAATTCCTCCTGGTCATGGAAATACCGTTGTTTGAACATATCTCTTTTTAAACATTACTTATATACCATTCTCATCTATTACACAGTCTGCCCTTTATGGATAGCAAAGATGATTTCAGGCTCATTATGCAATTCTATTTCATTCAACATTACTTCTTAAAACTCTTTCCCAGACTAGCAGCACTACTTATTTACAGTTGTGAGGATCCATGTTTTACTGCTATACTTGACAACGGATCTTATCAATGTTTTGTAAATCTTAGTGTCTCTCTTGTAGAGGGATTCTTGAATCGAAGAGCCTTATGCAGTTCATGGAATCATTTGTTTCCTACACCCATTCTAGCTCTAATATAAACTTCTATATCATTGTTCTATTACCATTACTCCCAGGCACTTAAATGAGGTACAAATATTGCAAAGGTGTACTCATATGAAATAAAAGAAAGAATTCTCTCGACAATTGTATGTACTTTGTCTTAACCTTCTTTATACTCAACCTTAAATCATGCAAATTCTTTGTTTGATTTTTTGAGACCACCAGTCAAGATGATTCTATGGGTCAATACATCCCATTTATCATGAGTGATAACTATAGCATATATATTTATATATGCCACTAGAATTGGTTGTTAATCCTCAGATTGCCACTTCAAGGATGAAGTTAAACAGGCAAAGGTGATATTGGGTATGCTTAATTTAGTCCCTAGCAAACTCAAAACTATCTGATATGCTCACACTGATTTCTACGTTATAGAAAGTCTATCTGATAGGCTTGCTAGACTTTCTAGGACAATGGCTCTAGTAATTATGCTTAATATAAGTACATTATGAAGCATCAACAATAAACATGAGAAATACTAACCTCAAATAATTCTTTTGTATTAATTAATTAAAAATATTATTTATTTTAACCTATTTAATCATCACCTTTTAGCATCTTTAATTTAATTAAGAAGTTTCATGAATAGATCCACTCCCGACCATAATGATATATAGGTTTAGAAACCTCATTCATAATTAAATCCTTTCACCCTTTTATGTGAACCCTTTGCACTTTAGTTATTACAAAAGATGTGTCCATTAACCGTGCTGAGATCAACTTTCAATGTAAACTCTGATTTCAATATGGAGAGATATTCATACTTTCCGACTCTATACTCAACAGATGTACCATTATCTGTCTTCTGCTGTTTCGGACGATAGTACCACACTGTTCAGTTTTAATAGTTACCCCACTCTGCATTGTATTACACTATTAAGTCACATGTTTTTGGATAACCTTAACTTTTAATTTGTGGTGTCTTTTATATATTTAGTTGAGAAATTTACTCTCTGTGACTTCTTGCTGGGATATATCACACCTCCCCTCCCCCGATATTTCATATTAACATAGTTCTTCAGTATTTCCTTTATAGAGCTGGTATTTATTTCTGTATTATAAAAGATCAATAAACCATAGAAATATGCAGCAATTATAATTACAGAATCATCATTTCTTGAAAATACAGACACGGGGTCTGCTTTAAATTGTATCAATATCTAAGATCCAAATCTGTCATTTAGCTTTGTATTTCAACAGTGTCAGCTCTACTTCAATCCAGACATTTTTCCATCTCCAATTTTTTTCTTTTATTCTATCTTTCACTTACTCTTGTATGAGAGTGTAGTAGCTTTTCTCCTAAAGTCATTGTGTAAATAAGTGGTAGTTACATCCATGTGATAAATTTCTAGGTGTCGCTTCACAGCTTAAGATGATAAAAATTTGATATAAGAATATTTTATGACAGGTGATCATTTAGTCTTTATGTATAGGAATTATTTTGATTTTAATAATTTAATGTTGGTTAGGGGTAAAACCATTATCATACGTATCCTAGCCATCCATCTGATTTTGCTTAGGAGTTATCCACTTATTTTTATAGGGCCTATCAATATCTTGGGCATTTTCATCATTGATTTTACCCAAATACTTTCAAGTTAGGTAAAAGCTTTTCTTTTAATTGCACATTTGATCTCTAGGTGGTTGAGTCTTAATTTCTTCTAATAGATTGTCAGTCTCATTCTTAAATTCATTGAAGAGTTCTTTAGTCATTTTATCATGGTGGTACCCCTCAAATGTCCGTCCTTCTCTTTGTTCTTCTCAGTTAAAACAACCAGGAATTCATTTATTCAATCTGACATTTTTTTTAACAAATTTTCCTATCACCTATTAATAACAGATTTTTCTATCACCTATTAATAATCTAATGGCCATAGACTTAGACATCGACTGCCACACATGACAACTATATATAAGTAACACTTCAAATTCAATTATACAAAAAAGAATGCATATATTAACAATAAATAGACCAAATTGGAAATACTAAGAAATTTTGTAATCTGTTCTTGGCATAATTTTTTATATGAGTTATTAATTCCTTATCTAATTCCTACTGCAGTATTTTGTCTATTTTCCACTAACTTTTCTCCTTTAAAGAAAAAAATAAATCTTCTAGTTTTACTTGAATGGTCAAATTATGTTTGAGGATGAATATTCAAATCTACAACTGTTTTACCAAGCCAAGCTATTTAGTGAATAAGTCTATCTCAGACATAGTAAAAATTAAAATACGTTATTAACAAATGGTCTAAATATGTTTCCCATTAAAAACATTTTAGCAGGGATTTAAAAAAAAGGCAGGGATTATATAAATATTATTCTCTTTTATATACATAAAATACTAAATTATTTATTTTTTTCTTCATATGCAATTATTTAGATACCTTTAAATACACACGAAGACTTCATGAGTATTTAAAGATCATTTCTTTGTCATTTGGATACTTGTTTGTTTTAGCTGATCTTTTGTTGGAGGCTGATACTGATACTAATGTTTGGAAGAATAACTCTTTTTTACAGTTCATAAAAAATATTGGATTTTTGAAGTAATTTAAAAATAGAAATATGCTTTCATATTAGCCGATAGTTTGCTCTAATATCTTCTTATAAGAGATCTTAATTATTTAGTGAAAAATTACTATTTTTTTTACAATAATTTTCAATATTTATCGTATTTCTTTTAGAAGTTCCTCGTATTAAAAGAGGTATAGATGAAAAAATTCAACTGGCTATTGGAGAAGACTTCAATTTAAAATGTTTTTGTAATGGGAGGAAACCTTTGGATGTCAAATGGTATTTTAATGGAAATGAGATGAATTTAACAGACCTAATGACCTTGGACATTTTCAATTCAAGTCACTTGGAATATACTTACAAAATTGTAAATGTTTCGAAAGATTCTCAAGGTACTTACAGTTGCTTGTTGTCAAACATCGCTGGATCTGATCAGCATAAATTTGAAGTTGAAGTCATTGGTAAGGATAGTTTTTTTTATATTTTCAAATGATTGTAAGAATGCATTAACAATAATTATCATGTTTGGGTGTGTGTTGGGTGATTTTTTTTGTAAGGCACTTGCCAATTGAGTGTGCATTAAAACTATATCAGACATATATATTTTCATGTGGTTCTTCCAAGACTGGATGGCTTTGGAACAAGAGATTAAATCACTCCAAACGAATTTTTACTTTTAAAAATTTAACTTCAATTGTAACCTCAAGAACAATAAATAATAAATGGCTTAGCTAATAAAGTAAACTTATATATTACCGCATATATAAATATGAAATAGTTTTTATATAGAATATACATGTTTATTGCTAGTTATACACTGACCAATCTTAATCAATGTCACAGGGCTGTGTAGACTAAGCAGATTTCCTAAATACAGGTATAATACTTGTGATTTCATATCATCATGTGTTCTTTATTCAAATGTAAAAACCAATGAGTAGAAGGGGGGGGGGTGTTACTGAAGACAGAAAACAAGAAAGTACAAATAACTTGTTTAATACTCGAGTTAACAACAAATGCATAGAACAACAATTGTAGAAAATCAAAAGTTTAACAAAATTGGTTCTATAACATTTTATGATACAACTCATAATAATGAAGATATTTTGAATATTCTAATTCTCTCCCTCTCTAAACCACCACTATTCCAGGCCGGAGTTCAGCCAATAACAATTATGATCTTCTAGAACATTACATTAGCAATAAGATTCATTCTATACAATTTTTCGATCCAACACATAAGAAAGGAGATATTTTGAATTTTCAAGATCCTCCCCCTGTAAACTCCACCTCCTCCCACTGGGACAATTTTAACCGTCAACAAACTTGATCTCCAGTTTTACATGAAACATTTAAATATCGAGTTTGGTAATGATGACAAAAAATGTGATCTTTTGAACGTTAACAGACATATAAACAGGGTGTCCCAAGTTATCGTGCTGCCCCCTTAAAATTCGCACATTTTACTGAAAAATGCTGCGACATAAAAGTTGTAACCAACAAAATTATTCTTGAAAAAAGCCTATAGAGAATGGAATGAATTCTGAAATAAATAAAAATAAGAAAACACAAAAGAATTCTTATATGAAACCAAAAAATGTTTACTTCAGAAAACATCAGCTACAACAAACAAAAAAACTTTCTTAGACTTAAAATAATTACGTAATAACTATTTGTAAAAGAAATACATTTTTCCATCTTCATAGTTTGATAGAAAAAAAAAAAAAAAAAAAAAAAAAATTTTTCATTGCATTACAATACTCACAGTTAGTATTTGTAAATGTTCAAAAATGTGTCCTCCCTCATTTTTGACAGTCTCTGAAATCCCATTTGGCACTGCATATTTCTGCTACTGAAATTGAATTTATCGCCAACCTGATTTTATTTTTCATGTCTTCAATATTCTGCGAACTGCTCTGGTAGGGATGTCTTTGAGCTTCCCCCATAGAAAATAATCCATTACTGCCAGATCAGGTGATCTGGGTCACCACTCAATGTGCAAGCTGTGACCTATACTGTGTTGAGGAATAATTTCTCTTTTTGTTGCCCTAACATTGATTGAGAAGTGGGAAGGACATCTGTCAAGATACAGCTACATTTCATTTCTTTGTATTATGGTTATGTATTTTATTTAATTTAGAAATTCTTAATTTTGAAGCAGTTCACGACTGTACCATTTAATGTTTCTTCAAAAAATGTGGGCCAATGATTCTTCCCTGGAAGATACTGCACAGTTTTTTTTTTGTTTTTTTACATGATACTATGCAGGTGTAAAAATGTATTCTTTTACAAGTAATTAATTCTAAGAACGTTTTTTTTTTTGGTTGTTGTTGATGTTTTTTGAATTAAATATTTTTTGAATTCATACAAGAATACTTTTGTATTATTTCGTTTTAAATACTTTTTTTTTTTTTTCAGAATCCATTCCTTTCCACATAGACTAAAATCTCATTAGTTGATTTCCCTTAAGACGAAGGGTCATCTGTGGATAAATTTCGGTTTCATACGCTACCTTTTGGGTGCTATTTACAAAGATCTTGTCCATTCTAGATCATTTCTTATATTTTGAATTTTTATAATTCTAATTATTCTATGCCGTTCTTTTATTAGACCAATTAACTCAAATAGGAAAAGTGATATCTTAGTTTCATGTGTCCTTTCATTTTTCATTCATAATAATATTATCTAAAGTCTTTCCTTTATATCATATACATTGTTATGTATCACCAGATGTATAAAGGCTTCAAGTTGATAATATTTGTACTTCAGATTTTCAGTAAGCTCTGATGTCCTCGTAAAATAAAATAAATATTAAGTTTTAGGTTTATAAATTATAACTTTCCATGTCTATTAAAATTATGGTTTTTGTTACAGAGGGTGTCCTAATCAGTTCATCAAGGTTATAATTTACTCAAATAACACTTAATTTTGTGATGAACTGTCAACATATTAATTTCCTGTTTAATTAAAAGACATCAAAATATTAGCTGAATTTGAGAATTATCGGAGTAACTCATGGAGGTTAAACTTTCTATTATTACCAGAGGTTATTAAATATCTTAGTGTTTATAGAGGAACTAACCCCATAAAGAACCCAAATTAGTATAAAAATTTAAAGTAATGTATTCAAACTGGATGTAGAAAATATGCCTGTTTCCCCCCATAATGCACTTATTACGGCATAGTGCACTTTGAGGGCAACACTACTGCCATCTTCAGTGTCCGTTGACACAAAAAAAAAACATTGATAACAAGCAATCAACAGTATTTAAATTATTCAAAAAATACAATAACAACCTTAACTTAAAATAAAAAAAAACAAAATTGATAAAAGTTTAATATTGACTTTTAACCAGTATTTCACACAAACAGTCACAGTTAACTTAATTTACTTCCAGTTTAACTTGAATGAAATATTATATAAACAAAAATATGTCCGAATTTATAAATGAATGACATGTGGTTTAATCTCAAAATCTCATTAACTTTAAAAAGAATAAAGAACCTACATTATGTTTAGTGTTCAGATTGGAATAATTAACATTTAATTCTGAAACTTAACTCAGATTTATCTTAGAAAAAATGTTTATAAAGAAGAAGGGTTCAACAGTCATTGGATAATTCAAAAGTTGTTATCTTTATTTTGTTTTTAAATTTGTGAGTGTAACATTTAAAGATGTATTTTGAACATTTCAATTCATTTTGAATTCTTGTGAAACTATTTATTAATACATGTTTTAAAGATCCTTGAATTTCTTTTTACATTGCCTTCGATCCCAGATATCTTTATTTATTTAATGAATTTTTGCCATTATTCTGCATCTGAGGGTAATCATTATTTAGTATACAATTCTAACTTAGAGAGATCACTTAATAAGTTCCATGGCTTTTGAGATTTAAGTATTTGTTTAATTATTTTGTCCCTTAAACCCAATAAACTAGGGCACCAAGTACAAAATAGAAGATCTTCAATAAGTCATAAACTTCTAGATGTTAAATGGAAGAGATAGTAGTTAAATTAATAAAACAAGTGCGGGTAATAATCTTACTTCTGACTTGAGTGTTTCATTGTTTCACAATACATCTTTAGTACACCTAAAAATATTTTGTTGGCATTCTAGCAGGTTCCTAATTAATTCCATTGTGTTTGATGTTCTAAGAACAGTCTTAAGCACAACACTAGTAGATATTTTATGAAGCTAATAATCTCCATTAAAAGTACTCTTTTGTGTTCTGGAATAAACTTTATATTCCTAATGGTATTTAGTTTGCTCAGAAAAGTGTAACATTTTAAGGAAGGAATGTAAAAAATAACTTGTTACTCCTCAGCACTTTCATCCTCCAGCAGTCATCCTTTTAAATTATATATTTATGAGAATTAAATAAATTCACATTTCTGAGAATAACACTAAAACGAAAAGTATCATGTAAGCATCAAATCAGAGATCGGGAAAGGTGTGGCAGAAGTTATAATAACTTTACTTGTGCATTCCCGCCATGATATGGCTGATACAAACCTGTGTATAAATTGAGATTTGAATAAATTCTCCTGTTACAATAAAATAATGTCTCCTCTCTTCAGATACTCTAGCTACAGAGTATTAAAATGCAAGGTTTTTATTTATACATTAATGAATGTATATCATAAATAGAAGCCAATAGTTTAAATTGCTCATAGTGATGTGAGGTTAGAACTTGTAGGGAGGCAGAGAGCTTCCACAAGGAATTGTCTCCCCATTTCTCATTACTCTCAGGCTGGCCAAACAACCTATCTCTCATTTAATAACTGAGTTCTGTTTCAGTAAATTATGTTAATTTTTGTGATTACATTATCTTCACAGTTCTAAAAGTTTATATTCAAATAATTTTTATGTTTCAGAATTAAATAAAATATTAAATACATTTAAGGGAAAACTGGCATTTCTAATTAATTAATGTTTTGAAGAGGAGGAGGGGCAATATACTTTGCTCTTCCTGCAACCTGTTAATGGTGTTAAAAAATAAACATGGATTTAAAAATAGTTTATATATGTGCATTTGTGCCGAAAAACCACAGTGTAAACGAAATATCATGATTTTTCATTTCAGGCCACATTACAACCCCCACTCTGGTCCATTGTTAAGAATATTAATATATCCTAAAGTCTAAGCTGGATTGCAGGTAATACTTATACCAAGTTACATAAAATTCTGTTCGTTCGTTTACATGTGGAAAGGTAATAAACAAAAAGATTCCAAAGCCAAAACTGTTCATATCAATCAAATCTGGTTAATTTATACAGCCCCTTCATGGCGGTCATTTTTGTTTATCCATAAGATACATAGAACTGAGATATTTGTATTATTTCATTTTTAGCCTTCACCAAACCTATTTTTACTTAGAATTTCTGTATCACTAAATATCTCATGCCCAACTTGAATTTCAAGTATTGTTTATATATTCTTCTTATTATGGAGAACATGCAGTATAATTGGTGTTGTTTCCAGTATGTAGGGAAATCTGCTTAGCTCATGTAACTCCTGTATGGCAGACTTTTGTTTGAATATATGTTTACACTACACAACGCTTATTCATGGGGCACATTTTTAATCTCTGTTTAAACTAACAACTGCACCTGATGTTCCTTAGGAGACTGATATTCTCTGTTTCCCCTGAGTGGATCAACCATATTCATACAAAGATGGGACCTCAATATCTGACATAACAGATGACCTTATAGTCAGCAAAAACATTTGTTTTTCTTGTTCTGCTTTACTGTTAGGGAATTCTCTGTTCTCCTCCAACCACCTGATCACACTACCATAGGAAATGCTTTCTAGATTGGAAAAATGTCGGGTCTAATTGATCATCAGAATTCTTAAATGGTGTAACATTTGGAGCTTTCTCCATAATGCTGATTTGTCAGTATTTTTCATTAAGTTATAGGAAAAAATATTTGATTTTGAATTTACCTTCAAGAAATATAAAATTCTTGGGCAGCCAAAATTTCCTTGAAATTTTAATGGAAAAATTTCAAGATTAACTTCACATTTGATACTGAACCAACAAACGCATGTGATTCACTTTCGGTGTCAAATATCTTATGAAGTTGGTTATAAATAGCTAAAAACTTTGAGATGAATTAAGTATACAGTCTCACCAGCCTATAGATCTTCAGATTTAGTGGTCAGGCAGCTTTGTGAATGGAATTATTCTAAAAGTAAACTGCTATGTAGAATACCTCAGCCCATCCTCATTGGTAAAACTATGATTCTTGGAAAAGACCTTCTCAATTATGGTCGGACTTCCCCTTTCAGTGACACCTTTCTGCTTTAGAGGCTTGAATTGATTGGTGATTGATGCCATGAGAATACAGGGAATCATTGAAGTAACAATTGACACTTTAAATTTGTCTTTGAACTTAGAAGATTTTTTTTTAAAATTTCAACATACATTAGATTACAAAATGTTTCATGCATAGTCATCAACTATAGAAAATACATAGTGGCATAGGGTGGTAACCTGTAGATAAGCCTTACTAATTAGCCATAGCAGCAAAACATGGGTGTTAATAAGTAATAATAATAATTATCTGTAATATAATGGGCATGACCTTATTTACACAATCCTCAATTATCAAAACAATTTCAAGCTGAGATCTATTTAATAACTGAAAATCAAACTTGACAACTTCAATCAAATCTTTCGTTTGTTTAATTTAATAAGAGCATAAGGAAGTCATTTGTTTTCTTTTTTATGTGTGTGTATTCTGCATAATGGTCTCAATGTGAGTGGCCCCAACTGGTATAGGATTGATCCTCTCTACTGATTCATTCTTCCTTCTGGTCTTCAATTGGTTTTAGTAGCGTTGTGACCTGAATACTCTACAACACACTGATAAAGACAGTAGATGGTAGAAATTGTCTCAGTACTGTTGTTAACTTTACAAACCTAATTAATAAAACATTTGTTTCACTCATTTTAAAGACACATGCTATCATCTTTACTGGATACATGTGAGTTTCACAATATACAATCTGCATTACCCGGTCATGTATACTGCATTTACAGAACAAAAATAAAACTTGTTCTGATTACAAGATATCCTGAAAAACATCTGAAGAATGAATTTATACAGAAGTGTGGCATCCTAGAGACACACAAATTGACTCACTCAGAACAAGGCATGCAAGTTTTCCAACTTCTTTTATAGGAGAAGGGAAAATGGATGTTCGGTTCAATACCTCCAGTACTTGAATTAGCAATATATGTAATGTGTAATTTAGAATCATTTAAACCAACTCATAGATGCATTTAGAAATATTATTTTGTATTCAGAATTAATTTACTCAATGCTATAGAGTATATCTCAGTGATTATGTGTTTTGCATCTATGGTGAGTTCATGTGATTTTCATTTGTCTTAACCCTCGAGTGGGTGTGGTTAGAAAGCTACTTGAGCAAATATGGGGACCTCAAAGGCCTACTGCAGTTTGGGCAAGGATTTCAGTGGATTATAAATTGAGCGAACTCATTTTAAGGGTTTGAATGTTTATTTTATCAAGACAACATTTATTTTTTGTATTTTTTTTTAACATCAAAGAATTTTGTTTATTTTATATAAACAAAACGGACCTGTGAATTTGAATGAGGTTAATGAATAAACATATATAATACATTTTAAAAAAAATAACAATTATTAAGTCGTAAACTATCCCCCTTCATTATTAAAAGCAATGTGGAAAATATAAATCACATTCATTGTTAGTATTCTTCATTATTAATTATTATCTAGCAATAAATTTTCTTTCCCTCAAAAGGTGAACCAAACATTCATTATATAAGCATTATATATGTAATAATAAATGCAAGTACTCAGTAATTCTAATAACATCAGTGTATCATAGGAAGTAAGTACCTTATAACACAATTAAGTCTGTTGATCTTTCCAAAACTTCCACTATCGAATTCAGTATATTTTGTTTAAACTATTTGTTCTAAAAATTAAACAATTGGAATGTTCTAATAATTTATATTTCACGGCAAACCTAATAGCTCAGTGTGAGTTAAGGTGTTGGCCACATCAAACATTATAAACCTAGACTCATGAGTTTAATTCTCACCTGGGTAATAGGAATTTATTTAGTGGCAAAATCATTGAATGAAATCCTTAGTCTCGCTGTGGCTAGAAAAGAGTGGTAACCTGTGGATAACCCACCCCAATTAGCTATAGTAGTACAAAGAGGATGTTAATAAATAACAAAATAAATAATAATATTTTAAAATTTTATGTAAAAATTGTATAATTTGGATTTTAATAATTAGTTGTCAGGACCCCTTCCTGCAACCTGAGTAACACACAGAACAATCTTATTAAATCTGAAAGCATAATGTCTTTTGTCATAATATGTCAGAATCAAATAAAATTTAATGAGTACGTATCAATCGGTTGTATATCTAGGTATCAATCGGTTCTATATGTAGGTATTACCATTTAACAATTCAGTCTAAAAAAAAAAAAAAAAAAAAGGAAAAAGAACAGGAAACTAATTTTCATGATTTTTATTTCTAATCACTTTTGCAATCTACTTCATTTGTAAATATTTTAATGCAGTCTAGAGACCAATCCAGCTTTTCAAACATACCACTATTGTGCTCATTCATGCATTATAAATGCATTGTTTAATTGAGGGTCCAAGTCATAATAAATGCATTGTTTAATTAAGGGTCCAAGTCATATCTTGTTTATAGATTGTTACTTAACAAAAGCTGCTTTAAATAACAAAGTGAACAACTTCTATTCATTTGATTTTTCAATAAAAAAAATATAGAACAGAAGGTGTAATAATATTACATGTGTCATTCCAGCATGTAGGAAATCTGCTTAATTTTTGCAGCCCCTGTGTTATAGACTTTTTAAGATTATTTACAGTTACTATTATAGGGTTTATAGTAATTATTATTAGTGATTATTATTTATAGTTATTATTATTAATGATTATAGTGTTCTTAACTCGAATAGCATATAGAACTAGGTGTTTGGGGCTTTTTTTAATGCCCAAGAAACATCAAACCTTATTTCCTCTGCTACCTCCTCTTCAATGTTTTTTTTTTTATTATCTCAACTTATGATAGTACAACCTATTGTGTTGATGTCTTTACTTAATTAGTAGAAAATCACTTTATATTCAAGTGGGTGACTCTTAAGACATTCATAATTTATTTAAACAAATTTTTATCACTTTGGAAAGGTAACCATGTGAAAAAAAAATTAATGTGGTCAGGTTAAAGTATTCAGAAATTAAAAATATTATTTACTTAGAAGTTTTATTAGTGATATGTATATAAATTATTAATTAATAAAATGGTGTGTGTAGTATATTTGAAGCAAACTCTTGTTCATTTTGTCCAAGAGTAAAATGCCATAATTTTTACTTACATTGTATTAATATTTATTGTGATCCCTATAGATTTGAATTCATTAGACATTTTAACTTCAATACGATGAAATTTGGGGCATGACTTTGATTATGTCATGAATTTTTGCTAATCATTTGTTCCATCAAGGGTACCTTGAGATAACCCACCCTGATAACTAACATTTCAAACCTAAAAACTGAATTCTCATAAATGTAAACTGATCTATCAATATATGGAATAAATAAACTATCTCATTAATATATTCTCAGTTAAAAAATAAACATTTGAGTTTGAAACATATTTTTTTTTGCAAATCACTATTTAATAAATTTAGTTTATGGACTGATTAATAAAAGGGATTATTTTTTTTTTTTCATAAAAGCACAATTGACATAATGTTTGCTTATAATTGAAAAAAAAAGAACAAATAATAGTATAAGATTGCAAGGATATTCAGTAGGAGGTGAATAGTCCCCTTTCCATTACAATTATTTACTTAAATTTATGCTTTATTAAATGAATAATTGTAAAAGGAATGAATGTGAACTCTTCATTCCCTTTGTAAAGAATTATTAATATCTCGATTATCGAGAACTTCTGGTTTTGACTGTGGTACCAGAATTATTTTGTGTTAAGGTATATTCTATCAACCTTTCACTAGTCATATAGCTAACTTCTTCAGGGTATCTCAACTAAGAAAGCTTGCAGCATGATTAGTAAAATATTTGTATAGAATACGAAATACAAAGGACTTCTGATATCACAGTAAACACCAGAAGTCCTTGATAATTGAGATATTAATTGTTCTTTCCATAGGGAATGAAAATTTCATATTCATTCCTTTCACAATTATTCACTTAATAAAGATATAACAATATAAATTCAGGTCCATATCAGAATATCTTAATAGTCATGATGAGGACCATGGAAGTCTATGAGAACATTTGACAAAATTCTATGGAAAGGACATTGTCTAGCAACTGAGAATACCGAAAAAGAGGATACAATCTCATACCTTAAATGGAAACGTAACAAATAAAATTTGTTTAAATTATCTTTTGATTGTATTGAAAAAAACACCCTCTTCAAAATAACTTGGCAAGCTGCCCATGGAGATAATATAAACATGTGTTGCATATAGTCGTTTACTATCCATATAATTATTGGTTTGGTTCATTTTTCAATTAAATTTACTTAGTGAATTTTCTCATTCTAATATCAAAATGAGCACTTAGCCTGATCAATGCAACAATATCATCCCAGGTATAAAACCATGAACTCCATTATTATGTTTGTGTATCATTATATCCAAAGACTCCATGAACAATAATTGTAAATTATATAATTAATTTTTTAGTATACTAATATAAAACCTGAAACATTACAGCTCCTCCAAAATTTTCAAAAATGCCAAATAATGAAAAAATTCAATTGATGGAGGGTGAACCAATTTACTTTGATTGTCCAGTTGAATCTATAGATGAGTTCCGAATACAGTGGAAGAAAAATGGGAACCTTATGCCTGCATTTGAAAACCAAACTTTATATATAAAAAATACAACAATTGAGGATGAAGCAAATTACACTTGCATTGCTTCTAATTTTGGTGGATGGTTGTCTGCTAAACTAGAAGCAAATATATATGGTAACATTATTTCGATTATAAATATTTAAATATATATATATATATATATATATATATATATATATATATATATATATATAGAACATTTATATTAATATATGTATTTTAAATATCTCAAATGATAAACCTAGAGTGGCGGGTTCGATTCCCACCTTGGCCAATAGAAATTTATTTGGTGACGGACTAATTAAGTAAATTCCTTATTCCCACTCAGAAAGGGCTAGAAAAGGGTAGTAATCTATAGATAACACGTCACAATTAGCTGAAGATGTTAATAAATAATAATAATGTTCTTTAACATATTATATTCGCATAAATTCTTCTTTTACTATTACCAAAGAGAGTATATTTATGAATTACAAACATAGTAAAGTACTAAGTAGTAACTTAGTCAAAGTAGTTGTCATCTGGTTTGTCAAAATTTCCAGTTAAATATAAATACATGAACACTTGAAACATAGAATTTTAGTAAATTTATTTCATGAATGTTTCCATCAGATTGCGTTGTGCCTCATTTAAGGAAACTCATTCAAAATAAATAACTTGATGTCTAGGTTTACCATACATCTACCCAATTTCCCTTCCTGCTGAAAGCCTTATGTCCATTGATGGAAACATTGAACTCAATTTCTTCTAAATATCTCTTTGATTCAATCTTTATATCAGAGAATTACTCTTTAGCTTTTGTGAGTGTGTGTGTTGTGAGTGCACATGTGCATAGTTCTTCAAGTAGTTTATATTTTGTATTTCTGCTAATAGCAAAATTATTTATTTAATGTCAAGGGTTTTTTTTTTTAATTCTTGGCCTGTATTATAGCAAGGGTCCACTGTATTTTGTTAATAGACTGAACCCATGCCCTTTCTGAACTGGAAATGAGTCTTAGTGAAACGTTCATTCAGTAAAAGCTCTAAATGTAGAGCAGAGTTTAGGGAACAAAATTGGATGTGTCCTAAACAATACATTTCATCTATTTGAATTACATTCATCACAACTGTTAGTATAGAACAGAATGAGTTTTTTATTGTACTATAGATATTTAAACCAAATAACAATTTGATCCTTTAATCCATAATAATATTTAAATAAAATCATATTCTTTAAACAATTTTACTATAATATCTTTTAAACATAATCTATTTATATTTTATAGTAATTTATGTTTTAAATATAATATATTTATTATACTAATTTATAGTTTTAACAATTTTGCTTGTAACAAAGATCCTTTTAAGGCACAGGTCTCCCTAAGGTTAATGGTCTACACATTCCTGGGTGACTAAACCTACTGGAAAGCTGGATTTGCTGTGATATCCACCCATTTCTCTCCCCAAAACATCCTATCTCTTGCCGGTCTCCACTATTCGGGGCCTACATTTCTCTTGAAAAAGTCCCTCCATATTTTCCTTTATCTCCTCCCATTCCTCTTATTCCCAAATGGTGTTCACTCGATCAGCTGCAACGACCACTGCTGCCATGGAACATGCCCTGCCCATTTCCATTTTAGTTTTTTGCAGTGCATCACGACATCAGTTAACCCAGTCAGTCCTTTCCCTCAATATCTCACCCACTCATTCCTCCTTGAATTTTTAATGCTCCGTTCAATAGAGTGCTGCCATTGTGAGTTTATTGTTCTGTGCCATTGTCGAGAACCATGTCTAGGCACTGGGAGAATAGAGCATTCAAAACTTTCTTGTTAGCTACCATACTAAAGGTCTCTTTCACGATATCCCTCAAGGCCCTGAACTTCCTCCAGCCCTGGGATGTCCTGTACATGTGTCCTCTCTCTTAGTCTGGTTTGAAAAGGAAATAACTTATCTTGAGTATACAAATTCCTTCATATACTCTAATTTGTTGCCATTAATATTAATAGGAACTTTCTCAGTAGAGGCTATGATCTTGGACTTTCTGTAATTTGGCTTTAGTCCTTCTTCAGCAAATAAGCTCAAATAATCCTACTAACATTTGTTATATGTCTTCAGCTGTTTAAGCTCATAAGACAATATCATCTGCAAACCTAAGACAGTTCCATATAATTCATTAATCTTTATACCATATGTCTACATTAGATGATAGAAGACTATTTCCAGGAGTAATGTGAGCAACAACGGGGATTTTGGATCTTGCCTTTCACCTCTTCTGGTGGAATAACAGGTCCATTATTTTCTTTGGATATGTAAGCATATAGTTCCTTGTATAAAACCTTTGTAATTTTAATATCACCTCTTCACTCCTCTTTTCCTAAACCCTGTAATATACATATGTGAAGAATATAATCAAATACCTTCCAGAAATCATTGGAACACATGTTTATTTTTATATTACATTCCCCCCCTTTCACTATTAACAGATTAAGCGTATGGATACGATCTATAATAGAGAGACCACTATTGAATGCTTGCTCAATCCCTAAACCCTCTTTAATTATTTTTGTCAGCCTATGTTTTAGTCCTCTTTTCGCATTGTTATCTATGAGGCTCTTGTATAGAAGTTCTCTTCTAAAAGATTTCCCTTCTATCTGTAATAAATTTATAATGATCTTTTTGAAGTTGTTGCAACAGTTAAGTTTTATTAGAATTAAGATATTTTCATAATGGACAATAAAACGATATTAACAAATTAATGTGCATTTATCATAAGAGTAAATACGAGATTGGGAGCTCAGTGGTAATAGTGACTTTTACAAAAGTCATATATTGAACAATAATGATACAGTGACAGATTGACAGGGCTCAGGTTTGCCATGTGAGTTAAAGTGTTGGCCTTAATCGCACTTGGTAAACCTAGAGTGGCGAATTCGATTCTCACCTGTAAATAAATAAATACATTCCTTAGTCCCACCTTGGCTTTTAGAGTTTACTGATTTTTATATTTTAAGATTCAATTACTAGCCTTAAGATTATATTATAATATTATTTTTTTAAAACTGTTTTAGCTGTACCAAAAATAGTCAGTGTCAGTAATGATGAATATAAGAAAATTCATTTAGATAAAAAATTGGTTTTAAACTGTACTGTTCGTGGAAATCCCCGCCCAAAAATAATGTGGACCAAAAACTTAGAACAAATTAATGATTTACTGCTGCCTCAGATAGTCTTTTCTGAAGAAAATCAAGTATTGGTATGTAAATGATTATAAGCACAGCTTTAGAATTTATAACCATTTGTAGCTAACAATCTTTTTCGTTTATATTTTTCTTTGTTAGAAGCTTTAATTACATTAAATTTTAAGGGACAACTTATCCTTATTACACAAAAATATTTTTACGTTAAGAAAAAAAAAAAATTATGTTTCCATTATTCATCAGTGTTTTATGATGTATCCCCTGAAAAGCCATATTACACCAAACACATGCAAAATCTGTATAGGTAGAAGAACTCGCTACATTTTCTCATATAAGAAATAATTTTAATTAATAGAATGAACGTATCTACTTATAATGGCTAATATTAAAAATAATGATTGAAAACTCCCTGATGTGGAGTGCATGCATGACTGCAAGATTTATGGAAAATTATTGAGTTTACTGAATAGAGTTATTTGAATTAAGTAGTGTTGAGGGGATAATCCGTTGGTCTTCACGTTGGGAAATTTATTCATCTCTCTTCATGTTTGGCTTTTGACTTAACTGCTGTTTAGTCTTTATTAACACTTCAACCCTGTTTGAAAAAAAAATATTGTGCTTGCAAATACTATATATCTGCATATGGACTATCATATACTTGCAAGGAGTTATAGAGATAGGAGGGCATGTGATAACATATCACAGAATTTACTTAAGTCGCTGTTGGCTTGTTAAATGATGGGATTCTCTGCAGCAGTGTCCAGAATTGAGCACCCACTGCCTAAGATCCAGTAAGGTGTGAAGTAAAGCATGAAAAAGGCATACAGAGAATGAATGTGTATACAAAATTAAAATATAATAATTCACAATTACACGACTTATAATTGTGCTATAATATTAATCATATAAATGTGATAGATATTGCTCTACGATGTTTACAGTAGCTGATAATTAAATATTACTTCTAAAGTTGTGGTGATCATATACTCAGCAAAATAAATAAATAATTCCAAGAAAGTGAATTTATATCAATGGCATGAATTGCACCAACACTCCAGGGAAGGCTCAAGTAACTCCTGGAAAAGGCCCATAACCTACAAGGGATCTCTTTTGAAGAATGAGTAGTTCACCAACACTGAGATTCCTTGACATCACTTTTCCCACTATTGGAATGGACAACTGACGAAAATAAACTCTCTAGTTCTTGATGACTATCAGGGTACTGAAGGAAAAGATTTAGGCCAATGTTGATATTGATAGGATTAAAACAATCAAGAAAGCCCTCTTTTTCACAAAACAAAAGATGCCAATGTGATAACAGGAACTTGGCCTTTACATCAGGATAAGAATGCTTCCTCATATCAATCTTCATACTCATGGTATCTAGTAGATTCTACAAATCAGTGCAGACAGGGTGTCTTTTTATGGAATTCACAATGGCAATTTAATCAAGTCAGTCCACTCCACCAGAGATCCTTTTCCCCCATCTTCAGTGGGAGCCACCCTTGGTAAGAGATTTTGCTCAGATTGTCTTCAGAAAGTATGTGATACCTGCAATTAATGGGTGTGTTAGCTTGTGATACCAAACATGAATAAATATGGAGGCAGATTCAGCCAGGTGAGAATGTTGGTAGAGTCCACCATTTGTGGTGTCTATTGACACCAGGAATATCAATTGGCGAAATTAAACAAGACAGTATTAAATGACCCCACAACTCTAGCCTAGTAATAGACCAGTTTGAAGATGGCAGGTTACTTTCAATGGTGATTTTTTTTTACTTCTAAGGACCCAGAAGTCTTCAAATAAACAACTGCTGACTGTTATGACTGACCAGTATTTCTAGCATCTTTATTTGGAAGAGGTGATGAAATGATTGTGTCTGTTTCCACAGTAGAGATGTACAGTGTTCAGTTGTTGTCCTCAATGAAGATTTGTTGTATATTGAAGGGGATTTGCCCATAGGATGATGTATGGATGCAGTTAGTGATAACATGTGAATACTGGGATCTCTGGAGGAACATTCATTCCAATTCGCTGAGGAGTATGGTTTTACTCATCTGTGCTTTGGAATGAATGAGACTGTGATATTTTTGGTAACATTTTCCAGAGATCCTGGTGCGGATTCTTGTGGTACTTCATTAATTTTAAATATTAATTAAATCTATCAGGTAATCGATGAAGTTGATTCTTCAGATGGTGGAAAATATTCATGCTTTCCAAGCAACATTATTGGATCAACTGAGAAGCACTTTGAAGTGGAAGTAATAGGTAAGTTTTTTTTTTATTTTTTACACTCATTACTACTTTCAAAAATAATGAATAAATAATGGTTCTATTTTTGTACAAGCATTTTTATACTGTCAATAAGATTTCAGGAAGACCATATTACTACACCTAGAAGAATTTTGTAGCTACCAGGTTGATTAAAAAGTCGGTAAATTTTTCCACTGTTTGATAAACAACTATTTGCAACAAATTATTATTCCCAAAAGATTAAAAATCACTATAGTCTTAATTTTGACAAGGAAACATCTGTTGTTTATTTTTCATCATTTTTTTTTTAAACAATAATGAGTTAACAACCCTAAAGAGTCATGTAGTTAGCTAGTAGAAGCCTCTGAAGTAAAGGGAACAGTTGCAGTGAATTTCTCTTAAAAAGCAATTATCACTGAGGGTGCTCTAGATTTCTCAATTCAGACTCTCCAGAAAAAGATATACTACCAATTTTACTCCAATTCTTATGTCTTCCACTTAGCCTATCAATTCACTTCCCTTTTAAAATCCCATTCATACTTTAAAACTAAATGTATGAGATAGCATTTTCAACTTGTGTCTGAAAAATTTCACTTATTGCGATATCCTCGTCTTGTGTTAATATAGTTTTATTTAATTTTTCAATAGGAATTGACATACTTCCAAACATCACTGGTTTTGTATATAATTTTACATTTAAAAGAGTGTGAATGAACAACTTCCTGTTTTTAAGCCCATCAAAGAGAAGACTAAATTTTGCTGTTTAGTGTTCCCATCTGCTATTTTAAATATCTAGGGGGAAATTTCCTAGTTAGTAATTATATATTAGTATCAAGATTATACTTTTAGAAAACTGTTAGTCAGTGTATGTAATGATTAATATTCTTATGGTTTTCACTTTACTGAAAACTAAACAGCACAGGCTGGCCCCACCCTCACTATATTTCCCGATTTTTCTGAGTGATGTTTACTAGTATGATAACATTAATTAGATTTAAAAAGAAATGTGGAAATTCACAGGCAAAAGGATTCAGTCAGTATGTTTTTGGACCTAGATCTGTTATTGTACATTACTATTTCATAATGCTCCACAACTTTAGCAATTCAGCACATTTACTGTAGTTATTTGTCAAGATAAAGAACATGTTCAGTTCCAACTTGAGTTTCTACGCAAAACGGCAAATGCTTACTGGACGAAATTGATAAATAGTACCAATGGGCGGTTGAAGAATTTTTGACAGACTAGATTATATTGTCCTGAAGTTTGAAAACGTGTCTGAATATTGATGTAATAAACAAATTACTATTACCGTACACAAATCATATGTAAAAACCAGACTAAATAACATTAATATGTGAATAATGTCATAGTAAACTAGTTGTAAGTTTAACTTTTGTTTATTCCAGTGCCTCCTTTAGTTGAAGGACAAAATACAGTTCTGGAAAAGGAGGTCATAGTTGATGTTTTTAGAAGAGCAGTTTTGCGTTGCCCATTTGTAGGGTCTCCAGAACCAAAAATTTCATGGTTTAAGGTTAGTCATTCATGAGTGGTTTAAAAATTACTTTTTTTTTTTTTTATAAAAATGCTAAAACATTTTGGTGAAAATCATGCCAAAGCTATGATTTTTGGTACACAGGAATCCCAGTTTCCTTCCTGATTAAATTAGGGTGGTATTTTCTTGTTGTGTAAGCATGTTAAAATGATAAACAATGCCAGCCTTTGTCCAAAAGAGTACAAAATTTGTCTTCTGACTAACAGAGTGTGCTGTCCATAGAGAGACTCCAATGTTCCAGTAGCCATGTAACTTTGCATTTATCTCTTATAGATCTTGATCACTTTTAGCAGATTTCCCTTAAGGGAAATCAGCTATTGAGGTTGTACTCATGACGGAATTTTCGACATTTTTCTTCAAATGTCCATCGATCCTACCTAGTAAATGACGAAAATGAGGTCCGTTCAAAACTGTATATATATATATATATATATATATATATATATATATATATATATATATATATATATTTGTCTGTTACCGCTCTAGCGGTCGCAATTTTTGTTTAATCCTTACCAAACTTCATATTTAAGCGTTTTATGTAAACAGAAAGATCAAGTTCGTTAACGGCTGAAATTGGACCAGTGGGAGGGGGGGTTCAGAGGGGAGGATTTTCGAAAATTCGAAATATCTCCGTTACTATACGTCAGATCGAAAAATTATACAGAATCAAACTTATTACAAATTAAATTTACTATAAATATTATTATATACATTTATTCTCTATCTTGAATATTAACCGAGATATTTGCATTTTTCAGTTTTCACCAAACCGCCACTTCTACACATGTTACGTAAACAATACTCTGATACATAATAAATCACATTATTGGAAGTTTAAATACCAAAAATTGTATTCAAGAGACCTTTATTATACGAGATACATGCAAATATGCACTGGTGACTCCCCCCCCCATTCTTAAAGTTTTGGACTACTAAAATTTTATTGATTGAGATAACAATTATTCTGACTCATTATTAATTACAGTACTAGATATAGCAAATAGTTCTCAATAAAATTAATGTGTTATATTCTGATATATTTCAGTAATTGTTTTTCTTTCCGGTGTGAGGCGGGACCCGTTTGTTTACATTTCTAACCTAACGCTTCCTGTCGGCAGGCTATTGAAATTGGATGAAACATTTCTTATTTCCGTTTGTATTTATTCACGGTGTTGTGTTACCAGTATGTATATTTATCTATTACTAAACTTCACGAGGGAAATCTGCTTAGTTTACGCAGCCCCTGCGTGACGGACTTTTTTATTAGTACCGGGGGGCCAAGCAATGCTCAAAAATTATTTTATTCAATTAGTTAACATCGTTGAAGAAAAAGAAAATACTTATATGTTGCAGTGATGTAGTGACAATAATTTTACTATTTAAACTTTAATTTTAATAGTATTTTGAATTATTTATCATTGAAAATAAAATAATTGATATTAAATTGTTGAATAAAAAAAAATTAAGGTAATCTTTGGGAAGTTCTATTATTAACTCCTTTAAAACCACAGGGTTCGAGATCTATTTCACAACCATGGTTTTATATTTAATTAATTTATTTTATATATATATATATATACTAGCTAAGTTACCCTGCTTTTTTTTTTTTTTTTTTTTTGTTTTTTTTTTTTTTTTTTTTTTTTTTTTTTTTTTTTTGGCAAGACTTTACTTTGCACATTAATTGGACATTTACCCTTTTTTTAGAAAAGTAAATATTTCTGATAAGATGTTTATGCACTTTTTTTTACACAGGGTTCAGATGAAATAAATGAGAATGATTCAAGATTTAGAATATCACTGGACAAAAGAGTTTTAACAATTAACCATGCCGAGGAATCAGCTGTTGGCATCTATAAATGTACTGCGGCTAACCTTGTTGGAGATAATACTTTCAATTTTTATTTGCATATTAGAAGTAAGACTCTGTAAAATTACATTTTGATACTGTGTTTATTTATTGTAATAATTTTTGGAAAAATGTATTTTGTAAACATATAATTTCACTTTCCTGCCTAAGAAAGTTTTGTCTGTTATTGCACAAACTCAAAGTAGCTGTGCTAACAGAGATATTTTAATTTTCAGCTTTCAGAAAACCCCCACATTTAGTTATCCCATGTTAACAACAAGCCATTATTTTATGAAAAGTCTTATTCCAAACTTAAATACCAAATATTGTTTTCAACATACCTTTACCATGTAAAATACATGAAAATATATAGTTTGATGAGATCATCAATTAAGATTTTGTGGTCTTAACTCGAAAAATTTTATTTGATCTATAGCATACTGTTTCATACAACACTAATGATCATATTTGTCAATGGCTGAAATCAAATGAGGAATAGAGGGGGACTAGAAAAGGGATTTAAAAAATCACTGTTATTATGAGGCGGATTGAAAAACTTTGTAGAATCAACCCTAATCTGGTTAAATATTTAATGTTCCACAATTCTTGTGGTGTGCATTTTTTTTTCTGGAACATTAAGTAAGTTATTTGCATTTCCTTGGTTTCAGCCTTCAGTAAACCAGGACTTCTACTCATCGGATTTTTTCTTTGGGCCACTAAACATCTGATCCCCATCTTAAATTTAAATTCCAGTTTACATAGGCTTCTTATTGTGTGAGAAATGGTGTTGAAATAGATGGTGAGATGAGACCACCAATGTGGTCATTCCAACACATGGGGAAATTATTTAGTGTACACAGCCCCCTGCGGGGAAGGCCTTTGATTGCATTATGTTTTTCGTCAAAATTATATGTTTTGTTAGTTCAACAATTATTGCTCAACAGGAACCAGGTTTTAGAAAATGCTGCAAAAAACATGCCACTGGATATTAGAGGGGTTAAAAATTAAAAGCACATCTTTCACATAAATATTACATAATTTTCTATGTATTTTTATGTTAAAAAAAAAATAATGGAATTTAAAATACACGATATATATTTAGACAAACAAAATAATTATGTCTCATGTTATTGTTCAAAATCATATGAATGCAATGGCGTATTAATTTGTTTTCTTTTTTAAATTGTTCGTGATTTAGAGAGTTCTTATCATGCACTCCCGCTATTTTCATCTCTTTTTATTAAGTGTCTTGTCTGCCATGTGGTGTCAAATCTTTTGACATCTTTGGTCGATGTTGGTAAATTGACATCTATTAATTATCATTTCATCAATGTCACTTTTCATCAATTCATCAATAAATAGCATGTTATTTGTTTGTCTTTAATCAAGCAAAATGATGAAAACTAATCTACTATTCTCATTGACAAAAAAATAGGTCTTTGGAAGTTATGGTTTTATAAATTAAACTATGAGCTCATTTTTCTTAAAATGCTATTTCTTTTTTTTTTTTTTTTTTACATCTAGTAACATTAGTATTTAAAATGTTTTAGTTCCAATGCATTGGAGCCAGTGGGGTAGCTGGCAAGAGTGCAATGTATCTTGCGGTGGTGGAGTTCAGATAAGGAAAAGAGAATGTTTAGGAGACAGAAACGAAATCTTGAGTGAATATATCCACCTCCTCAACAGCAGTTGTGTAGGGCCTGACATGGATACTAGAGAGTGCAATGACCATATATGTCCTGTAAGTAACTTTCTTTGATATTAACTAACTTAAAATTCTAATAATGCCAGGAATTACATATTGTTCACAAGGTTATCCACTTTTTTTAAAAAGTAGAATACTTACTGCCCTTCATGACAAATTTAGCTAATTAAAATTAAAAAAGTAAATCTTCCTCCTAGTAAAGTAAAGTCTAGCTTTGAGGACTTCCCTCTCATTTTACTAGCTCCAAAGTGCTTTTTATATTTTCTGAGTTTGGTACTTTACAAAGCAATAGAACAACCCTCACTATTCTACTAAACCCTGATTCTAACGTATTATTGGATTAGTTCACAAAACCTTTGATTTATTTGTTCCTAGTGTTAATTTATATTGTTCGTCCTTTTAGGTGGACTGTATTATGTAAACTGGTAAATAATTAAAGGCTGAGTAAAAGTAAGGAACCAAAGGAGGAAAGGGGTGGGATGTAGTAATGTATGCCTTCTACACTGCATATGATGAAAATTAAATTTATTCTTTATTGGTCTCTTCTATAAATTAGTGTGGTTGGTGAAAACAACATAATTGCTAAAGAGTAGAGGAAATGAAATTAAAATCCAATATAAATGTTGGCTTATCTGACGTGTGTGCGAGCCGGTAGTGGCTGGCCAGGGATAATAAGGCTCACCTGTGTCCTCATTGCCTTATCAAATTGCTGGAGCAGGCCAATGTTTCGCAGGAGTTAACTCCTGGTAGTCCAGACTAACATCTACAAGTAACTGATAAGAAGTTCTCAATTAAGTTTGAACCCTTGTGGTTTGTGAATAGAATCGTAGGTCAGGGTGATGGGGAGACCGTACGGCAACTAGCTGATAGCTGAGGGCGGTCTTGGAAGGGGTCGTGTAGATGAGGAGAAAAAGAGGTATCAAAGTTTTGTACAGCTTGAAGGGGCTGAGAGATTCTTTTGATAAGTGGGACAGGCAGTTGGTCACAAAACTGTATTTGCTTAATGAAGAATCACAGTAATATGAATTGTGCATTACTAGGTGCATTATTATTGCACATAGAAATTTAAGAAGTATATAATAGATCTTGCTCCAAATATTCAGCTACGTATATCAATGAGAAAATTTATTGAAGTTTGGAGATTAATCTACAAAGGGAAAACATTTTTTCAAATATATTGAATAATGTGTGAATTATTTTTATAATTCGTATGTTGAATTATTTTTATTGGAATTGGTATGTTAGTAATTTATTGCTGTAATAAAACGTTATAAAGTATTCTGCTAACAATTTCTTTATTCAAAACAATAGGTTGACGGAGGCTGGGGCTCTTGGGGAGAGTGGGGAGGATGTTCAAGTTCATGTGGACCAGGATTAAGGAGACGTTCAAGACGCTGTAATAATCCACTGCCTGCCCATGGTGGTGCAGATTGTTCAGGAGAGACCTACGAAGATGAAAAATGTGATGAAATCCCTTGCCCAGTTAATGGGAATTGGTTAGTTATTTTAATATACATATACCACCTTTGTTACCCATCTACATTAGGCTGAAATAAAATAAAATAAAACAATCCCATCAAAATAATAATGTGTACAATTAAATAATCTCTTCCTTTATTATCATAAGTATAATGGGCCTTTCTGGAAACATTGGTAGAAAATACCATGTCAAAGTCAATAACAAAAGAGTTTGGTAATCATGACATTGACCATGGAAGTTTTAAGAGAAATGACATGCATGATGCCATGTATTGCTTGATTGAAAATTAACAAGATATGTCAGTTAAATAATTAATTCCAATTAAAATTAATTACATAAACTTACTTGAAAAAAACAAATATTACCTGGGATATTGATAAATTTATGGTTTGCATAAGTAAACCTCATCTCCTCTTAATGTTAGTAAAGTATAAATAGCATAGGCTGGCAGTATCACTCTTTTTCATACACAAAATTTCTCATTTCGGTTTAAGTAATCTTGTGTAACACGAATGAAGTTCTGTTTTGAAACCGAAAGTTGTAAGTGACATAGTGTATATTCACAATATTTATTATCTTTTTAAATATACAACAAAATTCTGAAGTCTATAAAAGTATTCTCATGTAACAGGTGAAGTTCTGTTCGACAACCTGTAATATAATTTTGAGCCAAATAAGACATATTTATAAAATACGTTTTGTTCTTGCAATATGAGATATTAGATATGACATTTATGAAAATGGAAGAAAGAAAAAAAACGATAACTATATAAATTTTAACTACAGACCAGACTTGCAAAATAATTTATGGAGAGGTGAACATTCAGTGGACAGAATAACATCCAGATCCAATTTCTACTTTTTTTAGGATTGAGATTGTGGTTAATAGAGTTGGATTGAGCCAGGGTAATGGGAAAGCTAGTCCTGGTTAGAATGACCCAAACTGTATTCAACTAGCCATATCTGATACCTAATAAATAAATTATAAATGAAGTGACTCTATTCATGTTCTAATAAATATATCATTGATCTTTTTTTTATATATATACAGGGGAGAATGGTCTGATTGGAATGCATGCTCAGCAACATGTGGTCCTAGCATTAAAATGCGTACTCGTATTTGCAATAACCCTGCTCCTGCATATGGAGGCCTTCCCTGTTCAGGAAACAGCAGAGACATTGCACTATGCAAAAACAAAGAGTGTCCACGTAAGACAAATCTACGTTATTAGAAATAATATTACATTTCAAAATAATTACACACTAATTCATAATAATATTATAGATGAACTTGGAGGTTGGTCTTCATGGTCAAGATGGGGTCACTGTACTGCAACCTGTGGATCAGGAAGACAAATTAGAACAAGAACATGCATAGCCCGTAATACATCAGATTGTAGAGGGAAACATTATCAGGTAAAGACGCTGAAAGAATTTGATATGATCACCACAACATTTCCTCACTCCTATTAAATTAAATAAACAAAATATTTTGATGTAATCTTTTTGAATTAAAAATTTTTCATTTGAAAGTAACATAAGATATCTCTCATCTAATTCTAATCAAAGAATGGCATGAAAGAGATAATTTATATATATTTTCCTGATAATAAACCAAAAAAGACCATATACAACTCATTTATATCTGATACAAATGGGGAAATTTGCAATTTTTATTTTTGCTGAACCCTCTCCCTCTCTTTTAATTTTGATCAAAAAGGGTGGTACACAACTAGACATCATGACAGACCCAAATATAAAATTTCAACCCTATAAGGCTAGTAATAATAGAGTTAAGGGAGATATGTACATACAAGAGCTGCGGCAAAACTAGTCAAAATGAGTGCAAGGTGAATGAAAACAGATAATCCATTCAAATCTCAAAAACCGTAACTTTTCACTGCTGTTTTAGTTAGTTTTCAGTCTGGGGAATAACAAAAATATTTTTTATTTAAAAAAATATTAATCTTAATTTTTTAGACCCAGCCTGTGGTCAAGCCAAAACTGTGCAGATTTGGTAGCAATGATGAACAGCCTGAATAAGATAGCCAAAGAGCTTTTGAGGAAAATTAACATTTTTACTGATGAAGAAACCTCCAGAACAGATGATGGATCAGAAGAGAAAGAGAGCAGGTTGGGTAAAGGTGGCTTTTTGGAAAGAGTGAAAAGTTTCAGAATGAGAAAGCCAGAATTAGTAGAAAAAAACCAAACATTAACACCCCTCCCCCTTTAAAACAATCTGCCTTTAAAAAATATGCATATTAAATAGAATGAAGGGTCAATGGAAAAAAAAATTCTTGACAGGACAATATGCTAGACTAGTTCACCTGACCTATTGACGAAAAGGGTTACATAAAAATCCGAGGGACTGCCAAGATATGGATTTCAAGAACTCTCATGTGAGGGTATTTCGTGGTTTTTTACTAATTACAGAGAAAAGTAATGCCTTAACCTGCATGATTAGGTAGAAGAGAATTTAAGGGTTCTAATATAGTGTTAACAAGCATCAATTACTATATAGGCAGTACCTCCTGATATGATAGATGAATCATTACTACCAGTCTCAATGGTCCCTTACTGGGAACTTGAAAATACTCTGTTTTGGACAAACATTTTAACTCCAGGCTTAGAAGCCTACTTCCATTTAATTAGTAATTTAGTCTGATGGTTTATGGGGAAATATATAAAAGAAGACCTTGTGTATTAGAAGTTTTTGTTTGAGAATTTCCCTTTTTCTCAAAAGAATAGAGATAATTATGATGTTTCGTTATCCGGAATTATATGTGTTTCTCCCTAAAATTGATGATTAAGGAAGGTTAGACTTCTGAGTAGGAAGTTCAAGAAAGTATTCATTGAACATTAATTGAAACCAAATCATTTTTTTCTTTTATTAATTTTTATTGTCACTCATTAATGGCAATTTTCATTTCTTACAGTAGCCATTATGTGAAATTATCCTATTCCAAAATAAACTGAAAAGTAGATATACTTTTATTAGTAATGCGAAAAATCTAAATCTCTAAATTGTATAATTAGATTGAAAATATTCTAAATGGAAAAGAATTATTTAAAAAAAAAATTTAAAAAAAAAATCGATCATAAAATTTTAATTTTCTTCATATATTACAAATATATAATTATATTACCTAATTCTATTCATCAGATTATCATAATTTATAGATATAACATAGACCTACATTTGAACAATGCACTTGCTTTGTTTAAATTTCTCTTTTATCATGAATGTAAAGATATGTCCAATATATCAGGTAAAATAAAGTAATTCAATCGGTCCAGGTATATGATACATCTAATTTGCTTTTCAGAATCTTATAATAACCCCATGAGTTATTTAAATAAAACAAATAATATTAAAAAAATAGACATTAGACCATTTTTTAATGCCATTTTAATACATTCTAGGTAAAAGTTTGCCGAAAACCACCATGCCAAAATAGAAGGTATCCTCGACATGCTACTCTAAGGGTTCATGGTGAATTAAACAGTCAAGAAATAGACCAAAACATTGAGGCTGATATTATTCAATACAACAATGAAACATCTGTTTTAGCAGTTTCTAAAAATGTTACAGCCAATGTAAGTATTTAATTAATAATTAAATATTTTAAAATAGATTATTGGAGATGAGCAATCTGAATTTCTTATGACGTTATGAAGTGTAAAAAAGTCTGGCATGCAGGTGCTGTGTTACTAAGTAGATTTCCCACATACGCATTTGCATTTGTTTTAAAAATTAAAAGTTCAATAAGAACAATGTTTGGTATTTAAGTTTCAAATAAAGTATTTCATTATATAATCAGTGTATTGTTTATGTAACATGAGTAGGAGTGGGGGTTTACTGAAGGTTGAAAACTAAAAAATGCAAATATCTCAGTTAATATTGAAGTTAGAGAATAAATGTATATAACAACATTTATAGATAATTAAATAACATTGTTTCTTGCAATTTTTCGATCTGACTTATAATGAGGAGATATTTTGAATGTATATATATATATATATAAACAATTTTGAACAGACCTCATTTTTGCGTCATCTACTAAGATATCTATCTACGGAAGAAATTTTTCGAAAATTGTTTTATGCTCAATAGCTGATTTCCCTTAGGGGAAGTCTTCTAAAAGTTGTAATAAAAATTCCACTAGTTGGTCTCTATACATTTCTGAAAATATAGAAGTATGCTCCACAGTAAGGAAGTGTCAATATATATTCTAAGACTACTTTCTATCCCACAGCACTACCTCTTTTATCAAGTAATATTATGTGTTGTTGGGTGGTCCTGCGTCATATATTGTAAAATGGTTTGAGTTTAATTTTCAAATTTAGTTTGTGATACTGACATCAGAAGAAGAAATATGCAGCAGAATTTGGAGAACTCTCATTACGAAACAAAAATTTGGATCATATCTGGACCTTTCTTTCTCTTAATTTTTAGTTTCATATGTTGTATTTTTTCCTCATGTGACTTCTGTAATTTTATTTGAGTTTTCCCCTTTCTGTTGTGCCAGATTTTTGTTAAGTAATACATTGGATACACTGGACTCTCCAGTGAATCGAAAACAAAATATTTGTCTTTGAGTTACTAAGCTTACCTGTCAGCTCATTGTTTACTTCGTTATTAAGAATTAAATTGTGCATTTTTGTACAATACAGGTACTGATTTTTTTTTTTTTTTTAATCATTTCAGGTGATACTTTATTTTTGGGATAAACTTCCCTCAAATGCTGTAACGTTCTCAATTTATTTACATGTTTAATCCATTTAGAACCATGTACGACAACAGTGATTTACTTTGCCTTTTAGTCAAAAGATTTTTTTTTGTTGCAGGATACTATCGCATATTTACCTTTGATCATGAGTCCTGTGTCATGGATGACTGCAAAAGAAGTTGAAGGTGGAGAGAATGGACTTTCTCTAACAAGTGGAAAATTTAAAGAAAATTCAACGTATCATTTCTCTACTGGTAATAACACCTCACTTCACTATCTCCCTCACTCCGTACATAGACATAGACTCCCAAACTTGTAGCTGTAATAGCACCTTGGTTAGTCCACAAAGTCATGATTGGCAATGTGCAGTAGTTGAACATGTAATCTGCTGTTAGACAGCACATTCCTAGTTCCTGAACTGATTCTAAGATCTACTGCATAGTGGCTCTATCCTTTGAACCTCTCATAAATAATGCCCTTACTATGCTTCATCATTGTCCTTGGTAATTTTCACCAATACCTTAGCTTTCAAGATTTTGTCAAATCTGGTCCTTTCTGATCTGTTGGTGGTTGTATCCTTGGTTGTGAGCTTTATTATCATGGCCCTGCCCATGCAGTCAGTGAGGTTGCCTCCAGAGTTATTAGGGTTATACACTGGTTGAGCTCTGCTAGTCCCCCTGGGGTTTCACCCTCTGTATCTGGTTCTGCAAGTTCCATACTCATGACTGCAGATGGATTAGAGACTACAGCAGTAGAGACTTAAATTTTTTTGAACTGTACAATTGTGGTCTACCTGGCCTAGTAGCTCCCTGGTCATTCCACGTCAAATCAACCACAAAAAAAACATTTTGGCACCCATCCTTTCAGATTTTGTTGAAACTTATTTTAGGTGTTCTATTTATAGATATGAGAAACCACACCAATTTTTTTTATATATGTCTTTAACAGTTTGGATTTTATGGCCTCTTAAAATTTTGAGATTTTTGTGTTTTCTATCGATTAGGAACAGTAAAATTAATTTGTTTTCAATTCAAAAATAATTTATAACATTCTTATTTACAAACCAATTTTGATGATTTTTTTGTATATATTAATAAATATATTTAAAAACAATAAAAAAATAAATGAAGGTACCAAGTAAGTATTTGTGGCCAGAAAAAAAATTAGTGTCAATTTTAGTTTTTTAGAAAGCAAATATATAGTTTCACGTTAAATTGAATATCTCGAAAGGGATAAGGATAATCATGGAAATCTTTTTTTGTTTTGGTTCTAAGACATGTGATCTAGCACTTAAAGCAATAAAATGAATGGTTATTTGGCTCCTTCATTGTTTATTCCAAGCTTAAAAATAAATATTTAGAAAAAATAATAAATTATATAGTAGTAAGTATAAATTATTTTTGAATTGAAAACAAATCAATGGTACAGTTCCCTATCCATAAACAACATTATAATCTCAAAACTTTAAGAGGCCATAAAATTCAAACCGTTAAATATAGATAAAAAAAAATTGGCTAGGCTCCTCACATCAATGAATAGAACACCCAAAATAAAATTCATCAAAATCTGAAATGGTGGGTGTCATGGTGTGGTTGAATTGACGTGGAATGACCCTCCATTCTTTCTTTTGCATCCAACTGTAGTGCTTTGTATGTCCCTGGACTTTTTTATAAATGCCTTTATCACCTTTTATCTTCATGAAGTGCCATCAACTAAGAATTTATGTCATGTGAGCTTCAGTCTTTTATATAGTTAAGTAAAATGTTTATGTTTACCAAGTATGTATGTAGTATTATGTTTTAGCAGAACTTCTTTTTCTAAAAGGTGCATCTTTAAATGTTCTCATTTCTTTCATAACTGGAATTTTATTGAATCAAACAGTTTCATATAATTTCTTAGTGCCCAGCCATCTACCTTTCCTATTTCTTGTGTAATAGTTAATTTTTATAGCTTTCACAGCACTAGAGCCGACAAAATAACCACTGGTAAATTTAAGTAGTTATAACATCTTAACTCGTACATTACTGTGTGATTTATTAAACATTTACAAATATAAATTCAAAACAAACAAAATATTGCAGGGCGAACATTTTTGATTTATTTATTTTTTGTTTTGATAGGAGAAGAAATGGAAGTACAAAGTGATGCACAAAGCTTTGGAGAGGAAGACTTACGTCTTGATATAAAAATCCAAGGGAAGGCACCTGTCCCACCTGCGGCTACAATCATTATAAATCCTTATACAGGTATGTCTGGATTCCATCTCCCTCTCTCCCTCCCTCTCCCTAGGAATAATTTTACTATTAATAATCATACATCAATTCTCAAAGTTGGTTTCTGGCAGTTGAAACTGATAATACTGCAATTTGATTGAACAAAAGGTCCATATTTTCAATGCCGCGCATCATTGTATTTATTCTGTTAACACACTATTACACAGATTAAAATCCTCTGTACCAACTAATTCTCCAATTATCTAGTCTATTTCACAGAAAATAGGAAAGATATTGTGATAAGGTTGAATTAGTATAGGACATCAGAGGTTGAAGAGGTTCAAAAATCTCTTCCCAATGCCAAAGATAGGGTTCTACCAATGGAGAGATCTGGTGTTTACTGATTATTCTGTCCTTCCTGTGAAAAACATATGTAGGGCGGAGTGGGATTTAACACTCTCCATGCGCATAGAATTTTTTTAAAATACCTCACGGGCGGGTGCAAATTTTTAAAAAATATTTCATATTAACGTTTTTAATAATTATATTATACATTTTTTGATAGATTGGCATCAAAAATTAAATTAACCAGAAGCAGATTTTTGATACGACCTCATCTACGGTCGATACAGCAGTGAGGAAGTTTATCTTCTAGGGGCCATTTATGTTAACTCGTTAATGCTAGGTTACTGGCTACTATATTTATATGTCCATTCAACATTTATTTCTTTATGAAAATTTTATTCTCTATAATCAATAGGTATAGTAGATATGTATTCATGTTCCATGTTTATATTTCCAAAACATTTACTTCCTTGTCTGTATCCATTTTGACAAGCTTGGTTGTGGCATCTGTACGTATCTTGCATAACTTAAAAGTAAGTAGCCCTAGAATGCTGAAATTTTATTTCTGCAGTAATATCTAATTTTACACCTCCTCTTTTGTTTGAAGATTTAAGAAGGGAGTGCTTAGAAAATAAAAAAAATGCTAATTTCTCAGCACCTATTGGGTATTAGACATTTTTTGTTTATCATAAAAAATCTAATAAATTATGTTCTACGCCATTTTTTGGAAAAGGAGATATAGCATATCACTTTCAAATGAAATGAAGAGCAGAAACATATTATTTATTTATTTTATTTAATAGTAGTACAAGGAAGTCGAGTGTTGTCCACCAGAATATTTTTCTTGTTTATATTATTAAATAATTGATTATACAGATAGAATGCTAATAAATTCATAACTGTAATAAATGCTAAGAGTTATTTATGCTTTAGCCTCTACTTGTTTCAAATATTTATTGACTATTTTTTAGATGCTTAACATAAATCAAAATAACGATTTAAACGCAATTACTTCCGTATACCAAGTACTAGAAACTTTCACGAAGAGGATCATTTTTAAAGTGCTTTGACTACTATGAGAATAAAGCATGTACCCATCAAAAAACAAATAAATGATAATATTCTTTAAATTTAGTTATTGAAATTGAAGTATTTTTCCACGTACTAAAAGAAAAGTCCGTCAAGAAGGGGCTGCGTAAACTAAGCAGATTTCCCACGTAACGTTTTACAATAGAGAAATCTCCATACGAGTGCCGATCAGTTATGGAAACGGCTGAACTAGCTCGTCCGTTACACTTAATAAAAATGCAAATATCTCGGTTAATAATCAAGATAGAGAATAAATGTATATAACAATATTTATAGTAAATGTAATTTGCAATAAGATTGGTTCTATACAATTTTTCTATCCGACTATAGTAACGGAGATATTTCGAATTTTTGAAAATCCGCCCTCTAAACCCCCCCCCTCCCACTGGTCCGATTTCAGCTGTTTAATGAACTTGATCTTCCTTTTTACATAAAACGATTAAATACCGAGTTTGGTGACGGTTAAACAAAAATTGCGACTGCTAGAGCATTAACAGACAAATATATATATATATATATATATATATATATATATATATATATATATATATATATATATATATCATGTGGAATGGACCTCATTTTCGTCATCTCCTGGGTAGGATCGATGGACATTTGAAGAAATTTTTCGAAAATCGCGTCTTGAGTACGACCTCAATAGCTGATTTCCCCTAAGAGAAATCTGCTAAAACATAGCATTCTTATATAAAACCCATCCCTAGAATTTTGTTGTCTGTACTTCAAGTGTTTTCAATTACTAAGAAACTTTAATACTAATATACTAATAGTGTGTCAAATAGTATTGGTAATTATAGTTTTCCAGTAAAATAATATAATAACTTGTAATATGAACTGCTTACATATATTCTCTGCTTACAGAAGAAATAATTCAGACTGATTCCAACCATATCAAAAGTTCTTCAGCTACTAATCTTGAAGCTGATGGAAGTCTTATTCCTGTTTCTTGGAATAAAGAAGTATATTTTACAGGAAGTGAAGGATCAAGGATGTACGTAACTAAATAAGATGATTCATGATATAAGTTCCTAACAAAGTAACAAATATAGTGCATGATCTGAAGGGAAGAAGATTCTTGGTATAAAGGTTTATACCGCAAATTAATCCTTATACATATAATATTATATTTCTATTTAAAATATCTCCATAAATAAAGCCAATCCCATTTGTAGGAAAAACTATACTAATTGTATCACATCAAGAAAATTTACTCGGCAAGCTAAATTTTAGTAGATATATGCATGATACAACAGGTAGGGTGAGTAGGAAAGTCAGATAGACATCACTAGATATGCTCAGGGAGGACTTGCAAAGAGTTGGGATTACCCAAAGTTATAAGAGACTTCCTTAGACAAAAATAATCGACACTGATTGTGTACATGATAATCAATTTTATCCTGGTATCTCAGTTTTTTAGTAATAATTAGGACTTTGAATGATTCTCCAAGTGTAGTACTGCCAATAATATTGGCATTGTAGAAGTATAGGTTAGGAAGTGTTGAGAAAATCAGTATTAATAATAATACTGACTGTTCATGTCCCCTTTGTATGATTTTTTTCACCCCCCCCCAAATATATTCTAATACATTTTTATTTTATATTGCACAGTTTTCAACTTAATCTCCATATATATATTAAGTATTAAGGACAACTTTCGCAATATCTATATTAATATAGGTTCGTCCTTAATCTCTCATGGTAAGCCTAGAGTCATGAGTTGGATTCTTGCCTAGGCAATATGAATTTATTTAGTAACAAACTCATTAAATAAAATAGTCCCACCCTGGCTAGAAAAGAGTGGTGACCTATAGATAACCTGTCCCGATTAGCCTGAGGAGTGCACAGTATACATTAACAAATAACAATAATTTTGAATAGCATAGAATATTAACTTAAAATTAATGCAAAAAACCCAGATAGTTAAAACATCTGCTTACTTTATTTTCCAGACATCCGGTGAAATCCTTAACAGCTAAAGGCTCTAAGTCTTCTTTTGATAGGGAAAATAATCAATTAGAATTTACTGCAAATCCAGCAGAGATTTCATCAAGCTTTCTCAGAGATGCTTGTCCCAAAGGATTTAAATACAACGTTGATATTGGTGAATGCTCAGGTGAAAAATAAATATTTGTTTTCATAGTTGTATAGTTCCTGGTATTAACCCTTTGAAGAATAATACATTATCTTATTACAAGGTACTGCAGTACTCTTATATTTTCCCCACCATGTAAGGTTCATATATAAAACTATAATAAATTAAATATTGTTTATAGATATAAATGAGTGCCGTAGAAGAGGATTGAATGATTGCCTCCCATCTCAGATTTGCATAAATAACATTGGTTCTTACACTTGTGAATGCCGCCAAGGCTTTAGAAGAAATCCTAGTAATGCCGGATGTAAAGGTAACTACTATTTAAAATGATTTGATTTGCATTGAAATATTTCATAAGATACTCAAAATAAGTGTAAAATGAACTTATATTGAATCATTAGTTCCTTTTGGCTGTTTTGAACCTCTTCATGTGATCTTTTCAAATAAGTCATAGATCTTCCTCTTTTATTCTCCCACTTAATAGTATATTTCCATGCTCTTCATAGAAGTTATTTTGTTACTCTCTGAGTTTCCTTAAATATTTTAAATTTAAAAGACAAGGAAAGTATATAATGGAATTTATAAGTACATGGTTTACCAGGATCAATTAGTTCCTCTACCATCCAGAATTTTCGTGAGAAATCACTGCATGGTTTACAATCATAAATTTATATAGGTTGGATACCATTAAATAGTTTCATATTACTTGATTCCTTAGATATTTAATAATTTCTTGCTTAAAAATGGTTAGTTATTTGTTCTGAATAAATTTAAGATAGTTTATACAGTAAAAGAGTGAGTATCATGATTTAATAATTATTATTTATTTATTCTTATATTAATTGCATTGCAGGACATTAGTGATTGAGAGACGTATCAGTTTACATATTTACATAAGTATTCTCATTTCTGCATATATTTTCAGTATTGTCCTTCATTATATTTTTTTGGAAATGTGGTTTTGTTTTAAGTTGAGAAATATGAGGTCTAACTATTTACTGGCTGTGGTCAAGCTGTAATTCAGTCAAAGTTATGGTTGGTCTATGTGAGTCCTTAACAGGTACAGTCAGTTAGTATATGTTTTACTATAAATATACAGTTACAGTGTTGACCGTAGAGTTCGTCTTCTCCAGAAAGTAAATTTTTGTCAGTCGGAATACTTTGAATACTTTCTTTTGCGGCTTGCATAATTATTGTCATGGAGTCTTGAATTTGTTAGACCTGTGTACATAGGTGATGGTCAATAAATCTTTATATTCTGTCTAAGGTGAGATTGAACTATGTGTAATAATTTATATTAGGTATTTATTGATAACTTTATACCTAATATATATATTTTTTATTACTGTTTGTTGTTCTCCACATACCACCAATTTGATGTATAGACAAATTTAGATTTAAAATAAATACCAATATTTCTGCACTAAGAGTCTCATTTTCCCTTATTAAATCAATTTTTATAAATTAACAATCTGATGATAATTTCAGTTGCCAGGATTAAATTTGATCATTAGTGAATTATTGAATTTGGTTAATTATAACACTATTTTAAGTTGCACATAAATCCACTTCTTAAGTAGCTAGAATAAGAAATTGTTAATAATTTATTTAATTATTAATTTTTGTACTATGAGCTTAAGCCAAGTACTTGTTTGGTCACATTAAGTGAGCCTGATCTTTGTCTATAACACTCAACTAGCTCAAGCACCCTAAAAATACATCAACCCTTATAATGGGTATATATATATATATATATATATATATATATATATATATATATATATATAATTATTTATTTATTTCAAATTTTTCTATTTCATTACAATACATACGCATATATAATTTTGAATGGATATCATTTTCATCATATACTAGGTAGGATGGACATTTGAGGTAGTTTTTCGAAAATGTCATCATGAGCACAGCCTCAATAGCTCATTTTCCTTAGGGGAAATCTGGTAAAAGGGCCACTTGGGCCCCTTAATGATTTAAGTTGTATTCCAGGAAATAAGTTTTGAATAACCATTTAATCTAGATTTAGAGCTGGGAATGTAGTAGAATTATTTTAGCATATCAAGAAGTCCATTGGGTTCCACCATAAAATAGGAACATTCAGGAAAATACCCTGTACAACTGTCAATTGGCTAGAGGACAGAGCCATCACTCTGAGAGCACTTGCAACAAATACTTGATGATAAGCCAGTAATAATGAAATCTACCAACAGATTCGACCATAATATAATTATTTTATTAATTTTTTTGTAGTAACAGTGTATGTGCATTTCACTTCATTTTTTAAAACTATATCCACTGCTTTTTAAAATTATGAACAACAATTTTATTAATATCAGTTATAAGCTTCATTATTCTGGACAGTGGAATAAATTTTCGACAAGAAAAACAACGTTTTCATATTTTCTAAAGATATTTTCTCTGCTGGAAGGAATTTGTGGATAATGAATATTTTCATATGAGCTTTGATTATATTAATTCAGCAGTAGTACAATTTTAAAATGTGGATTTCATTTATTTGAGAAATATTGTTTTGGAAGGTGATGATTATGATTGGAATGCCTCAATTATTTGTCACAACCTCTTTCAGTTTAAGAAAAGATTTATTATCAAAATATAATATTCAGAACTGCTCAAAAGCATAATAGACATAACACCCATTATAATTCTTATGGATTTGAATATGAGGAAGGTAGCATAAGACAACAATAACCCCTCCCCCTCCCTACCAATATGATACTATAACAATAAAATATGGAATCTTAGCTTTACTTTATAAGAAATTTCAATTAAAATATTGAAACAATCAATGTTAAAAGGAATTTTCCTTTTGGTTTGGATTGCTTTATTAAGTAAATAAATATTTTCTTTGATGTGTTTCGCAATATGTAAAGCCTCTAATTAATTTAAGTATTTAAAAATTTACAACAATTTAAATCATTATCGGGAGAATTTGCTTAGTACTCAAGTGAATGGGAATTTCAAATATTGGAGAAATTGAAGAGAAAGAGGTGGTTAATTTAATGAGATGAGAAAGAGAGGATACATCAAACAGGATGAGGATGAATGTGTTTCTGAGATCTAAAGTAGATGACAAATTATGGGAAAAAGATTATGTAAATATCACCAGGTATAGAAAAGAGCTGAGGAACGCTGCCTGCAAAAAGAGAATTTGGAGCACTTTAAAACTATCCAAAAATGAAAATATATGTTCAATTGCTGATATGTGAACTTGAAAAGTTGAAAGTCTAAGTACAGAGCACTGGCTATCCTCATTAAGAAACAAAAAAGAATATTTATGTGAATCTCTACAGCATTCGCCTTTTTCAAAACATAAAAACATTATTTTATTTCATTTTAACGCAGGAGACACTTTTGCAATTATTCTAGATTTAATAGACTGTGTTTAATATACTAATTTTAAGCTAAAACACCTTCCATGTTTAGATATAAACGAATGCTTGGAAGGACTACATCTGTGCTCTCATAGATGTCAGAACACTAGAGGAAACTATCAATGTCTCTGCCCAAAACATTTAATCCTAGCTGAAGATATGCATAACTGTGTTGAAGGTTAGCTATTTAATTTAATTGTCCAAACATTTTAATTTCAATTTAAGAATTTCATTATGTATTAAACCCTCTAATAATAGTTTCAGATTATGACTATTACGACCAAGATAATGATGGTGATAAGATACAGTATCAACTTGCATTTAGTTCAACAGCCCCAAAATATGAAGTTGCGCCTAATTCTCGTAAGGGAAAGGGACTTTTCCCCTCTGATCAACTGTCATTACAACAAGATGAAACTAACCAAGAATATCCTCCAAAGATAAATCAAGTTAAAGAATTGTCCTGTAAAGATGGTTTCCACCAAATTGGAAATGAGTGTGAAGGTTATTAGTACTGTTTATGTTTAATTATATGTATATATTTGTGTGTACTTTAAGTGCTTAAGGCTAATTTAGGATGAGGTATTGACCTACAGATTACATTATCTTTTTTCCACCCAATCGGTAGGACTGTGTGTCTCTGTATTTGTTGAGTCCTTTTCACTATCCAAATCTTACCTAGATTCGTAAGGTCTATGTCATTACTGTCATTGTTCTTGATTCCTCAAAGATATATACCACGTTAACTCTCTTTTCTAATTTGTTATCATACTATTATTTGTGACAAGGGTTCTGTAATCCAGTCTTCACTGGGTCAATCCTAATCTAATGGTCCAAAAAGAATTAGATGATTGCCTGGTCAATTTTTAATATTTTATAATTATATGTATAATTTGTTTTATCCTAAGGGCTCCAAATAAAAGTCCGTCAAGCAGGGGCTGCGTAAACTAAGCAGATTTCCCACGTAAAGTTATACAATAGAGAAATCTCCATACGAGGGCCGATCAGTTACAGAAACGGCCGAACTAGCTTTTGGCGGAAATGAATAGAAGTGACCATAGCTCGTCTGTTACACTTAATAAAAATGGAAATATCTCGGTTAATATTCAAGATAGAGAATAAATGTATATAACAATATTTATAGTAAATTTAATTTGCAATAAGATTGGTTCTATACAATTTTTCCATCCGACTATAGTAACGAAGATATTTAGAATTTTCAAAATCCCCCTCCTCCCACTGGCCCGATTTCAGCCATTAACAAACTTGATCTTTCTTTTATAAAACAATTAAATGCCAAGTTTGGTGATGATTTAACAAAAATTGTGACTGCTAGAGTGTTAACAGACAAATATATATATAGTTTTGAACAGACCTCATTTTTGTCATCTCCTGGGTAGGATGGACATTTGAAGAAATTTTTCGAAAATTGCGTCATGAAGACAATAGCTGATTTCCCTTGAGGGGTATATTCTGTTGAAAATATGGAATTATGTTAAATTTGAATTTTATTGAAGTTGACTTAAGAAAAAAGCTCTCTTATATGTGTATATGTAGTACCAGATAAATAACTTATTTTAACCCCAAATCTCGAGTAAATTGAATTTCTTCAAAGGACATCAAAAAGCTAATTCTGTTCATGAAATAAGAAAATAAAAGATAATAAAATTAAAGATTATTCTGTTTTAAGATTTAATAATTTGAATAATTGAAGTCATGAATTGGTAAATATTTGTAATCTACCCCAGATCAAATTTATTTTAATGTCATAATTTAAACTTTTTAAAGATATAAATGAGTGTACTGAAGATGAAAATGCATGCACCAAGGAGCAGTTATGTATGAATACTCCTGGATCATTTGAATGCATAGAAACACCATGTCCTGATCATTTTATATTATCGGTAGAAACAAGGTAAGACAAAACTTTTAGTTTCTATATTTTGGAAACCTCTGAGTTTAAGGGGCTAATGTTTATGAATTTTAATTTTTATAAAAATAATGGATGTTTTTTATTTACTGAAACATTATAACTTAGTTAGCCACCACAGTATAATAAACTGTACATTTTATAGACTGAGTGTTATTCCTTACAAACTACCAAATTATGGCATAATTATTGTAGTTTTAGTACAATAATGAAAGTTTCATACATAATTTGAACAATCATTGTTTTTGAGACATGACAAGGCAATGAGTGCTGTGATAAGTTAACGTTAAATTGTTTCGTATTCTGAGTTGACATAATTCGATATTTAGATGAAAATCTATATTTTGAATTAAAATTGATATAATCTCACTACCTTCTAGATAATTATTGTAGACTTAAAGACACTATTGATCAGTATATATAACTGAGTTAAAATAAAACTCATTTACTAGCCATTTCCAGGAATTGACTATCTAAATTTATGTATAGTGCATAAATTAACTAATCTGTTTCACTTTTAGATCATGTTTACTTTTATGCGTTGAAGAAGAATCTGCTTGTACTGATGGTGCTTTATTGTCAGAAAGTCTCCAGATTTTAACAGTTCCCGTATATAAAGCAAACTATACGTTTCATCCTCTCACTGTTATTCTGGAATTGGCATCTTATGATAACAATGATCTTCCTCTTAGTGGAAGTATTTATGAAATTGTACAGAATGAAGCAGGTTAGCAATTCATTAGTCTTTGTAAAAATTAAAATTATGTTATTTTATACTCAAGTGACAATTTTTTATAAATTAGTAATAGAAGTAAATATTTTTACATTTTAAAATTTAAACATTAAAACTTTAAATGCATATTTTTTTTATAAAAATGTTCTATTACAGCAAAACTTTACATTAACAAATTTCCTACTGCATTCATTACTTTCAATATTCAGAACAAAATTTGGTAGTAGCAATAAAGGAATACTTCTTTTGTAATAAACACCCCCCTCCTAGTTGAAAATTCAAATTCTCATATAGCCTGTGTTGTATTTGGATAGTTGGCTCACAAATATAAGAGTCCATCGAAATCTTCTGAGCCGTGATTGAGTATCAAATGGGCAGACAGATAGACATTTGGTGGCAGACATGATCATTAATTTGGATGCCATTGTTCTTAGAATGGTCTGAAACAGGTCCATTCCATGTCATTTCAAGTCACCCATGTACCTTACTATTTTAGAATTTCTTAAAATTTTGTATATTGGTAGTAGGTACTGAGATTAAAAAAAGTCTGTCACGCAGGGACTGCGTAAACTAAGAAGATTTCCCATGTGACGTTTTACAATAGAGAAATCTGCATACTGGTAACACAATACCACCAAACAGTAATGAGAAAAGTAATGAGACATTTTTCAGTTAATTAAAATAAATTCCCAACTGTAACGGCTTCTGAATTGTAAGAATAATTTATATTTTAATAACTCAAATTTTAATAGTCCAAGAACTAAAGAAGGGGGGGGGCGGATGAACAGAACGTATTTGCATAAATCTCACAAAGTAAGGAAGGTAAGGTGATGTTAGAAACGACAAGTAAGGTTAGAAGAAGCTTCCACCTGAGCGGAGTACTGGCGGAAATGGCCGAACTATACCCAACCACAGACTTCATAAAAATGCAAATATCTCGTTTAATATTCAAGATAGAGAATAAATGTATATAACTATATTTATAGTAAATTTAATTTGCAATAAGATTGATTCTGTACAATTTTTCCATCCGACAATAGTAACGGAGATATTTCGAATTTTCGAAACCCTCCCCTCTAAACCCCCCCTCCCACTGGTCCGATTTCAGCCGTTAACGAACTTGATCTTTCTTTTTACATAAAACCACTAAATATTGAGTTTGGTACCGATCAAAGAAAAATTGTGACCGTTAGAGCGGTAACAGACAAATATATATATATATATATATATATATATATATATATATATATATATATATATATATATACAGTTTTGAACGGACTTCATTTTCGTCATCTACTAGGTAGGATCGATGGACATTTGAAGAAAAATTTCGAAAATTCCATCATGAGTACAACCTCAATAGCTGATTCAAAAAACTAGGCTTAGAATCGGACTTTCACTACTTACTCATTCATACCTCATAGACCGAAAAGAACGACCTACATGCACTCTCTGTAGCATAGTACTGTACTGACCATTAAACATCTGACTGACTTCAAACTTGAACATCTGAACTTACCGAACGACGTGTACAAACTATTAACAGAAGGTAGCCCACATAGAAATACACTTTTAAATCACTAGAAGACAATTGACATTTACAACAAACTTAAACCACACCTTCTCCACTCATAAAAATATATATACACACATTTTTGAGCGGGCCTCATTTTCATCATCTCCTGGGTAGGAGCGATGGTCATTTGAAGAAATTTTTTGAAAATCACATCATGAGTAATACCTCAGTAGCTTATTTCCTATAAGGGTAATATACTAAAAGTAATTTGATTAGCAAGTAATAGAATAAAATCAAATAAAAAAGGGAAAACAAAAAAAAATCTACTAAAAAACTGAAGTATTATCTTTTCTTTTTTTCAGGCTTACCAGTCAAAATAAGAAATGACAAACAAATTGGAGTCTTATATGCCAAAAAATATTTTGAAGTTACCAAACAGGAAAAGTTTGTATCTGTTTTATTTGTATGTCATTAAATTATTGAAGCTATATATATTAGACCTTCAAACCAAACCATTAAGTGCATTGCAAAAATGTTTAGAATAGATAACCAATAATATAATAGCCCATCTAAATTGCCCTTCATGGCAAGTGAACACTAGTAACAAAACTTTAACTTGTCTAAACATCTAATTTTACTAGCAATTTCAAAAATCTTTACTGCAATTATCCTTGGTTGACACAAGCTTGTATGGAAACATCACAAACAAGTTCACTTTAAAATAGGTTTTCTGAAATTTCTTTTAAACTAATTTGCCTTGTAATATATACAAATTTGCCGCAATGTAATTATGTAAAAGTATGTCCTACCTTCATCAATGGGGCATAGTATTGTAATGTGACTGTTAATAAATAACAACAAAAATATTGTTTAGCAAAATTGGTCATCCAACTAAACCATCTTTTACCAGTTCAATAGCAATAACCATGCCCAGAAGAATATGCTTTATTGCTGATAAATTTCATTTACCATATTTAGAAAAAATGAGGATTAAATATAAATATAGTGTTGACAAATTTCACGCTGTTTTCATTTATTGAATTTCTATACACAATATATTATGGGTTTTCCTTATTTTTTAAAGTTCAACTAGGGATATTTTACTTCATATTTGAAGATCCACGTTTATAATATAAAACCTCTTGTTTTCCAGGTTGATACTAATGAGTTCCAAATATGACTCGAATGGCAACAAGCTCCACTCTACAATGTTTGTTGTAATTATATACAATATAAAGTCACCACCTGTGTAGATTCATATTCTTACCATTTGTTTTGTATATATATACTTATTTTAATCCTTATTTATAAATGTTTATACTAAAGATTTTGTATCTTAGGAATTTGTATATTAAATAGAATTTCAATGTTCTCATGAAAAAAAAAAGATTGATTAAAAGATAAACAAATATATTACAAAATCTGTAATTTCAGGTATCACCCACTTCCTTTTGAAATAAGTACTTCTTCATTTTCACTATCTCCACTTAGTTCCATAAACAAAAGTATACTTAGATGTTTCTTTACTGTGATTATATAAGTGCCATAATGTAAATAAATTAATATTGATTGTATTACCAATTTTGTTAATTGTCCTATCTGCATTAATAATAGTTTTAATATAGTTGACACCATCCTTATTCATCTTCACTTTCATTATTTGGTTGATCAGCAACTTCCAACTTAACTTGGCATTTTAATAATTTTTTGAAAAGCCTATCATTCAGGAGCAGTATAAACTTAACCCATTCAGTGCCAGCCTCATTTAAAGTCTACTCTGTGTGACCGTGGTGAAAATTCTGGGCAGGAGCTGACACAAGTTGCATGATTGGCACTGAATGGATTAAGTAAATTTTCTATATGTAGGATTGATGGAAAAAAGTCGTCATCTGGGCGTTCTAACCTCTATTTGCTTCTTAATAAATATATAAAAATACTAGAAAACTAAGCTGGACATGAGTTCTATAATACCTGAAAGTTAGTTAAGATTTCCAGAAGATTCCCTAAATGGCAAATAATTACATAACTTATTGAGTCAGAGGAAAATGTGTAAAAGAAGCATTGTGTAACAATATTGGTTATATAAAATTTGTTTACCTGACTCATGACAACAGAGATATTCAAGGATTTATATTTACCTCTTCTTTAAATCCCACTCCTGGTCAAATTTCAGCTATTAATGAACTAATAGTTAGTTTTACATGAGAATATTTAAATATTCAGTTAGGCATCATCGTAAAAAAAACTGTGGGTATAAGGTCATTAACAGCTAACTACAACTGTTCTAGTCATATATTTTGTACAATTAAAATATTAACTGAATTATGTATTTGTATTTTTTTTTTTGGCCTTTTATATATAAACCCTCTCTTCTACTCATCCCATTGTCACTTTGAAGACTGTCGCTTAACGCTTATGCCAAGCTTAAATTATAATGCCTGTTTATATAGGCTCCTTAAACTGGAGAAATTAAATGACAAACACCGAACCATTGCCATTTGCAATTCATCCAATCTTGAAATGCCATTTTTTCTTAACCCTTTCATAATTCATCCTTATCAATTTCCATATCTAGTTTCTTAGCATACTAACTTCTTTATTATATTCAAATGAGGCCGTCCGTTTTCGACAACAACTCTAGCCCCGGGCACAAATACTAGAAGACTCCTAGAGCAAAAGCAATATGTTTCATGGCTGACACAGTAGAGGATTCCACTTACAGGAAATCAGCTTTTCTGGGAAAAATAAGTAACTCTGATAAATAATACGTATCAATGACTTAATTTAAATTAAGGAAACGTAAATAATACTCAGTTAGATCTTCTCATTAACCTGAATTATACTTACAGCTATCATACATGTCTAAAAATGTAATATCATTTGTCATAATACGTAATTTTTATTTCTCATCACCCACACAATCCACTTTGTATTGTAAAAATAGTCTAAATACCAACCCAGTCATTCCTTAAATACAAATATTAGTCATTAAATTTGATCCAATTAAAATGCATAGCTTAATTGTTGGCTCATCATATATTTATGTACATATATTGTTTATTGATTATTATTTGATAAAAACTTATATTACAACAGAGTTCCGTTGAGTTCGGTTGTCTTTTTTTTTGTAAAATTGGCGACTCTTGTTATAGTTTTTAATGCATATCTTCTTTATACATCGTTTTACGACGAAAGTTACTTTAAATATCAAGATTTAACTTCAAACTTTTGTCATGTGTACATCTTCCTAAACACCAAAAGGAAACAAAAAGTCCGTCACTAAGCAGATTTCACACGTGAAGTATTAAAATAGAGAAATCTACCTACTAATAACGGCAGTACTAAAGAATCTCTAAACCAATTCATGAGGGACGAAAACGGCCGAACTAACTTTCGGTGGAAAGTCCCGAATATGGCCGACTTATGCCGACCACTCACACAATACAAATGCAAATATCTCGGTCAATATTCAAGATACAGAATAAATGTATAGAACAATATCTATAGTAAATTTAATTTGTATAAGATTGATTCTATACATTTTTTCGATCTGACGCATAATAATGGAGATATTTTGAATTTTCAAAAATCCCCCCTCCCACTGGTCCGATTTCAGCCACTAACGAACTTGATCTTCCTTTTTACATAGATTAAATTCCGAGTATGGTAACGATCAAACAAAAATTGCGACCGCTAGAGCGTTAACAGACATATATATAATTTTGAACGGACCTCACTTTAGCAGATTTCCCTACGGTTACGAAACTCGATATTTAACCGTTTTATGTAAAAAGACAGATCAAGTTCGTTAATGATTGAAATCGTACCAGAGGGAGGGGGGTTTAGAGGAGGGATTTTCGAAAATTCGAAATATTTCCGTTATTATGTATCGGATCGAAAAATTGTATAGAACCAATCTTATTGCAAATTAAATTTTCTATAACTATTGTTATATACACTTATTCTCTATCTTGAATATTAACCGAGATATTTGCATTTTTATGAAGTCTGTGGTCCGGTGTTGTTCCGGTTAGTTTTCGGCTCTGGCGGAAGCTTCTAACCTAACCTGCCGTTTCTAACCTTACCTAACTTTCTTTACTTTGTGAGGTTTATGCAAATACGTTCTGTTCATCCGCCCCCCCCCCTTCTTTAGTTCTTTAGTTTACTAAAATTTGAGTTATTAAAATATAAATTATTCTTACAATTCAGAAGCCGTTTCAGTTGGGAGTTTATTAAAATAAACTGAATGATTTCTCATTACCGTTTGTATTTACTTATGGTGGTGTTGTGTTACCAGTATGCAGATTTCTCTATTGCTAAACTTCACATAGGAAATCTGCTTAGTTTACTCAGCCCCTGCGAGCCGGACTTTTTCGTTATATCTTGGGTAGGATCGATGGACATTTGAAGAAATTTTTCGGAACCGCGTCATGAGTACGACCTCAATATCTGATTTCCCTTGAGGGACATCTGCTAAAAAGTCCGTCACGCAGGGGCTGCGTAAACTAAGCAGATTTCCCACGTGAAGTTATACAGTAGAGAAATCTCCATAGGAGAGGCAAACGGTGACGGCAAAGGGCTGAACTAGCTTTTCGCGGGAAATTCAAAAATCCGTTATCGGCCCAAATTTCATAAAAATGCAAATATCTCGGTTAATAATCAAGATAGGGAATAAATGTATATAACAATATTTATAGTAAATTTAATTTGCTATAAGATTAATTTGTACAAGTTTTCGATCTGACGTATAGTAACGGAGATATTTCGAATTTTCGAAAATCCTCCCCTCTAAACTCCCCCTCCCACTGGTCCGATTTCAGCCGTTAACGAACTTGATCTTTTTTTTTACATAAAACGACTAAATATCGAGTTTGGTAACGATAAAACAAAAATTGCGACCGCTAGAGCGGTAACAGACAAATATATAGATATATATATATATATATATATATATATATATATATATATATATATATAGATATATATATACAGTTTTGAACGGACCTCATTTTCGTCATCTCCTGGGTAGGATCGATGGACATTTGAAGAAAAATTTCGAAAATCGCATCATGAGTACAACCTCAATAGCTGATTTCCCTTAAGGGAAATCTGCTAAAACGAAATAATGCGATTTTATATATATATATATATATTTATATATATATATATTATAGATAGATTTATATATATATATATATATATATATATATATATATATATATATATATATATCTATATATTTGTCTGTTACCGCTCTAGCGGTCGCAATTTTCGTTTAATCGTTACGAAACTCGATATTTAACCGTTTTATGTAAAAAGACAGATCAAGTTCGTTAATGGCTGAAATCGGACCAGAGGGAGGGGGGGTTTAGAGGGGGGAATTTTCGAAAATTCCAAATATCTCCGTTATTATGCATCGGATCGAAAGATTGTATATAACCAATCTTATTGCAAATTAAATTTACTATAAACATTGTTCTATACGTTTATTCTCTATCTTGAATATTAACCGAGATATTTGCATTTTTCAGATTTCAGCAAACCGCCACTTCTACTCATGTTACGTAAACAATACTCTGCTACATAATAAATCACATTATTGGAAGTTTAAATACCAAAAATTGTATTCAAGAGACCTTTATTATACGAGATACATGCAAATATGCCCTGGTGACCCCCCCCCCATCTTAAAGTTTTGGACTACTAAAATTTTATTGATTGAGATAACCATTATTCTGACTCATTATTAATTACAGTACTAAATATAGTAAATAGTTCTCAATAAAATAATGTGTTATACTCTGATATATTTCAGTAATTGTTTTTCTTTCCGGTGTGAGCCGGGCCGACCCGTTTGTTTACATTTCTAACCTAACGCTTCCTGTCGGCAGGTTATTGAAATTGGAAGAAACATTTATTTTTTCCGTTTGTATTTATTCACGGTGTTGTTGTGTTAGCAGTATGTATATTTATCTATTACTAAACTACCCGAGGGACATCTGCTTAGTTTACGCAGCCCCTGCGTGACGGACTTTTTCATTTCGGGTGCTGCGTAAACTAAGCAGCTATCCCATGCTATGACAGACTCATCTCTCCATATATTCACTATTTCTAAATAAACATGTTCATTGATGTCTGAAAACTAGAACTACGAATAACTCCCTTAATATTTGAATTACGAAAAAATGCACTCAATAACAACTGTGGAGCATTGAAAATTTAATAAGATTGATTCTGTAACATGTTTCGATTCGCCTCATAACACTACACCACAAAATACAATTTTTTTCTCTGCTACTGGGTTTTAAAATACGTTCTTTATAGTAACTTCATATGCCCATACACAACTGCAATCAGATATTCTCTGGAACGTCAGGAAAAAAGTTATGTGTGTGTAAAGGTTATCAAGAATGATGCTATTAAGTACGTTGAATTGCGAATGTGATAAAATGTTGGTGACGTATTTTGGGATGAAAACACTTTTATATTTAAGAAGCGAATTGTAAATGTTTATTTACTTCTGAAATGTACCAGGGACACTTAATTATAGTAAGATTGGCAATGGATGCCTGGTTTCCGCCTGGACACATCTGTTCTCCGCAAAAAATCAAAGTAATCGCCCATAATGTTAGGATTCAAGTGGCCTTGATATCTTCCTTCCATCGTGGACACACTATGGTGGAATATTTCACCATATTCGTCACTCACGGCTTCCATATTTGACGGAAAGAAGGTGAGATGCGAATGCGAGAAATGATTCTTCTGTGACGTTCGATGCTGGTAGACTGCTAGCAAGTTGACTACAAGTTCTATATAGGTGTTTGCTCTATGGTTCCCAAAGAAGTTGTGGACGACAAAAACAGATTTGAGAGGCATCTATTCTACACTTGTTCCGTGAGCACCAATCTCTACAATGGTTGTCGAATTAACTTTCGTATTTTTGGTCCAAGAAAAATTCCTGCTTTCAATTTTGGGTCATTTTTGAACTTTCTAAACTGGACTTTGAAGTACTGAAAACTACGTTCATTCCTTGCAGAATGGCTAACTACAAATATTCCAATTATGCTCCTAGTACTTAATCAACATCACGCTCTTCATGTTGAATAATGAGTTCATTGCTTTCCTTCATTCCCACGGCACGAGCGACAGGAATTGATGGTTTCTGGCTGCCATTGTTCAGTGATACAGCTTTGAGTCCAAGTCAATAAAAAGTCTCCATTCATTTCCTACGTATTTCTTATCTGGCTCTTTAAAAAGTCCTGCCACGTCAAGACAGAAGCAGGCACCGTGTTAATTACAGAATAGCTTGCTGCAAATTTCATGTGGCGATGAGGAAAATGCACAACAGTAGTACCTTTCTGTAGTAAGTTCCATTCTTTCAGTCTGGAACCCAACAGTTCAGATTTTTCTTTCGACAGGAGAAATCGCGCACAAGGTCCATTTCTGTTTGGCTGGCCGAATTTGGCTTATTAATGTCACTGTAGAGATCGCAAACTATACAGAAATTCCCACAAGCTGGTATAACACACCAAATGATGTGTAGAAGGGCGTGGGCTTACAAGTGCGAATAACTCGGTTAATGCTTGACTTACGAAAAAAGTACATAGAACAATAATTGTAGAGCGTCAATACTTTTACAAGATTGATTCTACAGCCTATCCCACTTATGATAACAGAAATATTTTAACTTTTCGAATTTCCCTCTCTAAACCCCCACTATTCCAGGCCGATTTCAGTCATAACTAATACGATCTTTAGTGTTGACTGAAACGGTTATATATCGATTATGGTATAGATAAAATAAACATTTTCGATAAAAGCACTATCTTAATTGATGAAATTATCACAACATATATGCATGTTTCTCACAACAATGAAATAAGCCGCCGACCTCGTTTAAGTTTTATTTTACATTATATTTTCTATTCTTTCCTGATTTACAAGAAGAAATGGTATACTTTAATCATAGAAGGATGAGTAAGATATCTTTTGTATATTTATCCTAAAGCACTTTTTTTGGAATTCACAGGCTGTTATAGAAGGGATAAGAAAAGTATAATTTTAATAAGTTTATTTTGTAAAAAGACAATACGGGCTGCCCAACGAAGTTTATAATCAATTATCACTCCTGTATGTATATTAGTGGGTGTGCATGCAGGTATTTATTTATGATGGTACACACACACACACACACACACACACACACACACGCGCGCGCGCGCACACACACGCACTCACATGCGCGCACGCACGCGGACACACACACACACACACACGCGCACACACACACGCGCACACACACACGCGCACGCACATGCGCGCACGCACGCGGACACACACAAACACATACGCGCTCGCCACACAATTTTTCATATTGAGCCATGTTGGGGCTAAAAACAAAATAAGAAACTAGTTATTTATTTTAAAACAGTATATTTTTTTCTGATGCGTTTCATGCCTGCTGCTCCGTGTAAGGAGGTATTTTATTTAAAAATAAAGCACGAAATAATTTTTTGATACTTATTATCCAACTCATTTACATACATAAATATGATTAACATAATAATTTATCAACAACACAGTAAAATTGTTTATATGTTGACTTTTTTGTACACGTCTCCTAGATCGAACAGTTTTGAGGAGCCACAACTAAAGAAATAATTGAGTTATTTTGACTCGAAGAATTACCAGAAATCCTGAGAACCCAACCTACGTATTTACGTACTCTTTGTCAGACCATCACTTCTCTTTTGTCTTTTTTTCAGTACAGATAGGTCATTATCTGTGTGATATTAAAACAATTAGTCATTTTGTGTTGGAGATAGTTTCCCTATTTTTTTAATAATCATTAAATCTGTATGATGTTATGATAATTCGTAGAGATAAATATTTTATTAATCTTCCGACAATAAATCTATTAATTCTTTGTACTTCATTTTGACTGCCACCATTAATGGCGTCTCTCCACTTTTAGAAGCTATTTGTTTATCTGCATGTTTGAGCAAAAGAAGTCTAACAACTTCAATTTTATTGTAATGCACTGCTTCATACAGCGGCGTTTTATTATCTGAATTCGTGTAATTGATATCAGATCCATTTTCAATCAAATCATTGATTATATTTATATAACCAAATATACAAGCGCGATGTAAAGGAATCCATCCATCTTCATCACTTAAATTAGGGTCCGCTTCTCTTTTCAACAATAATTTAACAGTTTTTTCTCGTCCGAAATAAGCTGCTTCATACAAAGCAGTTTTTCTATCTTTTCTCCTAACATTAATACCAGTTCCCTTATCCAGCACAAAATTCACTATATTGTCATAACCCATTCTTGCAGCAATGTGTAACGGAAGAGATTTTTCATTCCTGTCAGGAATCGAAAGCTTTGCTCCACCATTGTACAAAAGGCTAACTATTTCATATTTGCCGTACCAAGTCGCTTCAAATATTGGAGTCTTGTCATCATGGTCTTTAATATTCAAATCTGCGCCATGAATTACTAACATATTGACTAGAGAGTAGCTGCTAAATCTCACTGCTAAATGCATTGCAGAATACTTCCACTTCCCTTGGTAGTTTATATCAAAACCAAAATCTAACAAACCTTTTGCAGCTTCCTTGTTGTCAAGTTTTGCTGCTAAATGCAAAAGTGGCCACCCGTCTTCACCTACTGTGTATAGATTTGCACCACTGTCTTTGAGCAGTTTCATTATTCTTAAATCACCTTTCTGTGCAGCAAAGTATAGAGGAGTTAAGTCAAGATTATTTTTTGCGTCAATTGGCTCAAATCCTGCAGATATAAGCTTGCTCACTGACTCATAATGGCCCTTGCTAGCCGCCAAGTGAAGCACTGAATTTCCTGATTTTGACTTAAAGTTTAAATTCACAGATCCAGCAAGAAGAGCTTCAATCATTTGAATTTTATTTCCTTCTACAGCTTTGTACATTGGTGGCTGTTCCTCGTTGTTTAATGCGTTAATATCTGCACCATACTTAATGAGAAGTTTTAGGCAAGTTAAATCATCTTGTTTTATAGCTAAATGTAATAATGTCTCTCCAAATTTATTTTTTAGATTAAGTGACGCTCCATTATCCATTAATGTTTCTATAACATCCGGATGACTTCTAGAAGCGGCAATGTAAAGAGGGGTCTCCCCTTTGTCATTCTCGCTGTCTAAATATACTTTGCGTTTTATAAGAGACTTTACAACAGGCAAATTTCCATAATAAGCTGCATAATGTAGTAGAGTACTTTTTTCTGTAGTTTGGATATTCAGATCGCATCCTTTATCACACAATAAATCAAAGAATGAATCATTATGTATTTCGATTGCTCTGTGTAATGGAGTGCGTCCTTCGTTGTCCCTAGCATTCGTACTTGCTCCGGCGTTTAGCAACGCAATAGTTGCATTCACATCTTGCTGAGCAACTGCATAATGCAAGAGTGTTTCTCCAAGAGAGTTTCTAGCTAAAATACTATGTTTGTGCGATTCAACATTAGCTAATGCGTTATGGTCCAGAAGTAGTTTACTAATATTGGAGAAACCTTTTGACCAAGAAGCTTCTAAAGCTGACGGACCAGTATCAACCAGATCTATATTCATCTGCAGCAGCAATTTGACGACATTTTCATTTCCCTGAAAAGCAGCTTCGACAATTACTTTCTTTTCGTTGCACAAAGGAACAATTTTATTACGTAATTCTACCGGAATTGCAGATGAGATTTCAGGACTTAAGGCTAGTTGTTTTATGGCGGAATAAAACTCTTCACCACTTATGTTAATTTTACAATCGGATATAGACTTGCACTTCTTAGAATCACGTTCAGGTGGCACTGATTTGAGAAGAGTCACTAGAATTTCGGAGAGTACTCGGTCAGATTTTAAAAGAGACTCCAAAATTAGCGAAAATATATAATCACTTGGTTTTATAGATTGCATTAGACGGGCAGGGCTCAAATCAGTTCTGTTCAGAGTTGATAAAACGGCCGATTTCAATTTCCCTCCAATCAGTAGCTCTATTCCAGTTGAGACATCATAGTGAACAGACAAACCGTTGAGGTTCACCTTCATGTCGTCCTTTCCAGATACTTCGAAATCATCTGTAAGCTAAAATTAAAATATTAGAACATATAATACAAAAACATATTTAGTGAGAAAAGCTTTAAAGTTTATACCGTTAAGGAGCCCTTCCCGAATTCCTTTTACAAGCAGCTTATATTAGCAGATTTCCCTTAAAGGAAATCAGCTATTGAGGTCGTACTCATGACGCGATTTTCTTGAAATGTCCATCGACCCTGCTCAGACGAAAATGAGGTCCATTCGAAACTGTGTGTGTGTGTCTGCGTGCGTGCGCGTGTGTCTGTCTATTGACGATCTAGCGGTCGACGTTTTTGTTTAATCGTTTCCAAACTCAATATTTAAACATTTTATATAAAACTAAAGATCAAGTAAAACTGTACTGTATACTGTATATATATATATATATATATATAGTGTTGTTATTGTTTTTGGAGTTTTATTAAATGTTGGTGAAAAAAATCTTAGTTTATGCCGATATTTCGAGAATATTTATATTCTCTTCTTCAGGCCAAGACTAAAGATACTTAAAAACTACTGCACATAATGTATTGCACTAAGGACTACTGGTTACAATAATCTTCCCTGGTCTGTTTACACAAAGACTCCAAAAACAATAACAACACCGTATATATAAGTATAACCTGGTCGAAAACATCAACACAATTATATATATATATATATATATATATATATATATATATATATATATATATATATATATATATACAGTTTTGAACGGAGTTCAGCTAGGCCAGCTGTACTCGATCATCACCGGTAGGTATGACAACACACAATTTCGAAAGGACCTTAATTTAGTCATTTCATACGTAGCATCAATGGACATTTGAGCATTTTTTTCAAAAATTGTGTCATGATTACCACTTCAATACCTGTTTTCACTTAAATCTGCTAAAATGGCTGCCTAAAGTAGAGGTATATTTAAATGATTAAATTATATATGTACATTTAAATTAAGAGGGGACTTTAAAAGCCTTATGCCAGTTATTTTGTATTAACTATATTATGATACACAAAAGAATATTTTTTTTTAAAAAAAAAAACATAACTTACCAGTCCAATGATGGTGTTGAAGCAAAATATTTGTAGGAATGTAAGAGTTATTAACTGTGAGATACTAAAGATCGTCATGCTAATATTTCTGGAAAAAAAAATATTGTTACTTCTACTATTAAATATATCCAATATTTAATATGAATTCAGCTTACATCCAGCCTAAATTGTAACCTCTGTCTGTACATTGATTTTTTTCGCGAAATTTCACGATAACTTTTCGTTTCACATGTCATAGACACCATAGCTGCATTTTGTTTCTTTGGTGTCTGTTTGTTTGTTTATTTGTTTGTTTGTTTGTTACCTTTTCACGCATAAACGGCTGAACCGAATTTTATGAAACTTGGTATGTATATTACTACTAACCCAACTTAGACTTTAGGCTATATTAATATCCTCTGAGACGAACAGGAGTGGGGGTTATAAGGGACGCCTGAAATTAAAAATAGCGATATTTCGTTTCCTATTGGGTTTTCGGCAAATATAAACATAACAAAAGTTGTTTATTTTGATATTTAGAGTAACTTTTGTTATATACACTTTTCTCGTAAGCCGAAATATAAATGAGTTACAAGCTAAAAACTATAGCGGGAGTCATTAATTTTATTGGGGTCAAAAGACTCAGCCGAACTATATATAACTCGGTATGTTTATTAGTGTTGACGCCTTAATTATCATAAGCCCTACCAATATTTCTATGGACGAGCAGGAGTGGGGTTTGTAAGGGAGGCCTGAAATTAACAGTAGTGATATTTTGTTTCCTATTGGTTTTTCGACAAACATGCACATGACAAAAGTTGTTTATTTTGTTATTTTCAGTAACTTTTGTTATATTGACTTTTGTCGTATAGAAAAGTATAAACGAGATATACACTAAAATCTAAAACGGGAGCCAACAATTTTGTTGGGCACTAACGATTGAACCGAACTTAGCAAAACTCGGTATGTGAATAAGCATTAATTCTTCCATGATTATAAGCTATATTAAAAATTTTAGGTTCAAAGGGGAGTAATTTTAGGTTCAAAGGGGAGTGGGGATTATAAGAGAAGCTGAAATGAAAAACTCGCTTTTTTATTTTCTATTTTTTTTTCGGCAAACGTGCACATAACAAAAGTTGTTTACTTTGTTATTTAGAGTAACTTTTGTGTGCATTCACTTTTGTCGTAAAATGAGGTAAACACGGGATATACGCTAAACGGGAGTCAATAATTATATTAGTACCTATTTAAGGGGTTTTAATAAATGAATATTATGACAAATGATGTTATGTTTTCGTCTTATATGATAGTTCAAAGTATGATTCGGATTAGTGAGGTTATAAATCTTCGCCACCCCCTCCTCATTTATTTATTTTTCCTAGAAAATAACTTTGTTATTTATTTCCAATAGAAATATAAACTATAAGAGCATTTCCATTATTTAATTTCTATAATGTACCTTGAAGTTATTGAAACAAATATCTAATATAATAACAATTAAACGTTAATGGTAATGTCATTATGACAAAAAACAATATGCGTTTAAACTCGATATTATATTTTCAGGGTACCACTATTATTTAATTCCATCCGGTAGATAAATTATAAAATAATGTTTTGCATCAATAATATAAGTAGAAAATGTTGAGAAGTCTCATGCGGGAGCGGAAGATGACGGGACCAGTTAATTGAGTTTACTTATTTCCCGTCTGGCATTCCTGGAAGCGATTTCCAGTTAGATAGATTCACTATTACAAATATAATCTTACGTGCAAAACTTTGCCTATACTATGTGAGCTCGGATTGGCTTTTGAAAGGAAATATGTTCATTATAGATGATATTTAATTGTAATAAATGCTACCCATGATTATGGTTTGAACAGTGAAGTCTTACATAAAAAATTAATTTTAGTATTAAAAAATGCCAACAACGGGTATAAACCCTTAAAACTGGGATGGGTAAATGTCAAAATAGTTTGCAAAGTAAAGCCTTGCCAAAAAAATACCATCACCATTCAGCCTCAAATAAATTCTCGGGCGAAGCCGGGTATCTGAGCTAGTATATATATATATATATATATATATATATATATATATATATATATAGATAGATAGATAGATAGATAGATAGATAGATATAGATATATACAGTTTTGAACGGACCTTATTTTCGTCATCTACTAGGTAGGATCGATGGACATTTGAAGAAAAATTTCGAAAATTCCGACATGAGTACAACCTCAATAGCTGATTTCCCTTAAGGGAAATCTGCTAATAACAGCAGAAGAAGTAGAATAGTCGGTACCCTAGATGAATGGGACACATGCTGGACTAAAACCTGACATTGTAATTATTAATGAAAATTCAAATCATTCATAGCAATACACAATTTACACAGAGGGTAGCAAAGATGGACAGGACACAGGCGCTGCCTTTATCATTTTTGTAGGAAATAAAACTGATGATGTTATAAAATGTAAAAAATTTAAATTAGGCAACCATTGTTCTAATAACCAGGCAGAAATTATTGTCTTCTTACAGGCTCTAAAATGTGTAAATGAAATGGTCTTGCACCAAACACTTACATTCTACTACACACAGACAGTCAAATGCTTTTATACAAACTAGACAACATGAAAAACCACGACGAACATATAGAACAAATACGCCATAATATAACACAATTAAAAAACAGACGGACTTTCATTCACTTTAAATGGGTCAAGGCACACGCAGGAATTATGGGCAATGAAATAGTCGATATCCACGGCAAAAGTGCCTCTAAAAGTAGCGAAGAGGTAATTTACAATAAAATTACTTCAGCTGTGTTAAAATCTTTACTGAGGGAAAAAAGTATTAATTTGTGGCAACAGAGATGGAATCAAACAGATAAAGGATTACATCTAAAATTATATATCCCTATTTTAAAACCCAATATCCCACTATCCCAACATACATTTTATCTCACGCAAATACTAACTGGACAAGGAAATACAAACTCTTACTTATACAGATTCAAACTTACTGACTCAATTACTTGTAAATGAGACAGTTACACTGAACAGACATTCAACCACCTGATTTATGAATGTAGACTGACTCAAGACATACGAAGACAGTTAAAGACTGATATTCCCGGATGGCCTATCAGTCCTGATATTTTATTTTCAAAACACATACATTTATTAAAAGAAATAGCCTACAATATCCTTATGCTGAGAGAGGAAAAAATAATATAAAATTAATATTATGTAATTTTTATTGGTTATTTAATTGTACTATTTAATGTTTTTTGTTTATTTTATCAAGTTTAATTTTTATAATCTTATTTACATTTAATATATATATATATATATATATATATATATATATATATATATATATATTATATAAAAAAATGTTAAAATTTTGACAAAATGCACATATAATGCAAATATGCATGGGATGTGCAGGCAAATAAAATCCCTCCAAATAGGGTTACTATGTAGAGGAAATAAATAAAAAATAAATAAATAACTTCGTGAAGTAAAGGACAGTGCAGTGCCGTCTTTCTGTAAATTTCAGTGACTGTGAGTGAATTATTGGACTGTGTAATAACAAGAACAGCGACGCTGTCATTGCATATTGTGAGAAGTAATTAAGAATAATTAACATAGTGTATTGTGCATTGTTAAATAAATTGTGCAGTGATAAAAACTGTGAAACTTGTGTGTGTTTAATTTTTCAATCCGAAAGAACTCTTATATACATCTTATTAACAACGTTTATTACTGATTTTGTAATAAAACGTGGCAATATTCTCGTTCTCGTATCTTCATCTGAAAACAAACTCTCATAGGTATGAGTCAAGAAGGGATCTTCTGCTTCCACATTCCTTTTTTTCTTCTTTTAACGCTGGCCCACAACGATTAAATTATTTGTGTATGGACTCCTGTATTACGATCAACAAAACTTCCTAAATGATTAACTGTATAATGTTTGTATATGTGTGTCTGATACCTTTTTATGATTTCCATAAGTCAGAGAATATCGTTGTTTCTGGGCGAAAATTTAATACATTCATTTAATGTAGCTGCTGTTATGTCTGGCACGGCATACAGAAAAAAAGTCCGTCACGCAGGGGCTGCATAAACTAAGCAGATTTCCCCACGTGAAGTTATAGAATAGAGAAATTTCAGCTATTAAGGACAAACTATTAACATAACTTTGAATTAATTTTTCCAGGTGAGGTACCTGGTAGTTCAAATTGGAAAGAATTGTTAAACATATCAATATTTCTACGCAAATTAGTTGCTCCACACATTGTTCCTGGAGAAATGTATAAAACAAAAGTTACTCTAAATAACAAAGTAAACAATTTTTGTTAAATGCACGTTTGTCAAAAAACAAATAGACAATGAAATATCGCGAATTTTTATTTCATGCTTACCTTATAACCCCCACTCCTGTTCGAACATACAAATTTTAATATAGCTTATAATCATGGAAGAATTAATGCTAATTTACATACCAAGTTTTGTTAAGTTCGGTTCAATCGTTAGTGCCCAATAAAATTGTTGACTCCCGCTTTAGTTTATAGTGTATATCACGTTTATACTTTGTTAAAGAACAAAAATGAATATCACAAAAGTTACATCAAATAAAAAAGTAGATTATTTTTGTCATGTGCATATTTGCAGAAAACCCAGTAGAAAACGAAATGCCGCTATTTTTAATTTCAGGCCTCCCTTACAACCCCCCCCCCCTTCTGCCCGTCCCTAGAAATGTTGGAATGGCTTACGATAATTAAGGCGTCAGTGCTAATACACATACCGAGTTTTATTTAGTTCGGTTCAGGCTTTTGTGCCAAATAATATTGTTGACTCCCGCTATAAATTTTAGCGTATAACACCCTTACACTTCAGTATACGACGAAAGTGTATATAACAAAAGTTATTTTAAATAACAAAATAAACAACTTTTGTTGTGTTCATATTTGCCGAAAAACGAATTGGAAACGAAATATCGCTATTTTTTATTTTAGGCCTCCCTTATAACCCCTACTCCTGCCCATCCCTAGAAATGTTGGTATGGCTTATTATAATGAAGGCGATAGTGCTAATACACATACCGAGTTTTATTTAGTTCGGTTCAGGCTTTTGTGCCAAATAATATTGTTCACTTCCGCTATGGGTTTTAGAGTATATAGCGTTTATATTTCTGTATACGAAAAAAGTGTATAAGACAAAAGTTACTATAAATAACAAAGTAAACAAGTTTTGTTATGTGCATATTTGCCGAAAAACCAATAGGTAACGAAATATCGCTATTTTTTATTTCAGGCCTCCCTCATAACCCCCACTCCTGTTCGTCTCAGAGAAAATTAATATAGCCTAAAGTGTAAGTTGGGTTAGTAGTAATATACATACCAAGTTTCATAAAATTCGTTTATGCGTGAAAAGGTAACAAACAAACAAACACACACGAAAGAAACAAAATGCAGTTATGGCATCTATGACATGTGAAACGAAAAGTTATCGTGAAATTTCGAGAAAAAAATGAATATACAGACAGAGGTTACAACTTTATATATATTATATCATTTTGAACGGACTACATTTTCGTCATCTCCTGGGTAGGATTGATGGACGTTTGAAGAAAATGTTTGAAAATTGCGTCATGAGTACGACCTTAATAGCTGATTTCCCTTAAGGGAAATCTGCTAAAACCTCCCTAGTTTATCTACAGAAACACCCATTGATTTGGGAACGTTCTGCCTACCTGATATTTCCTTTTGGGCATACAACTTTCATCAATTTCTACATGAATGCTCTCGCCTCCAATTACCATCGACTTCATTATAATACCACTGGCAGACACTTCTCTAAGCATATTCCTCCAGTCTGCTATGGTTTTTGAAGAAATTTCTAACTCTTTCTTGCAAAATTTCGTCGTTGCATAGCCATTCGCCCAGGCATAAATCAACAAAATACACTTTCTTAATGTAAGTTTACAATTGCTGAACCATGTATCTTTGTAACAGCCGATTCTTGTCTGCAACTTCTTAGACTGCATCTAAATGGTGGACCTCTTTTTTTATGAAATATAATCCTCCTGAAATGTCCTTTTCTACATTTCCTTGATTTATACAATAATCCATACCTCTGCAAAGCCCTATATGCTATTTCTTCTGATTTAAGAACAATTTACAAAAATCATAGTATTAAAGAGAAGCTATTATTGAGAAAGGTATAAGCCAAGGGTTCCCCCTCTCACCTTATTGGTTCGATATGTTCGTTGAAGAGGCATTAATGTATGTGAATGAATGAAAATGAAAGAAGCAACCCAAGGAATACAGATTAAAGGTGAATTCATTCGTTGCATCAAATTTGCAGATGACATTGCACTGGTGGCCAAGTAGAGACGAATAAAATGATGCAAGTCCTAAGATGCGTTCTAGATCAGTTTAAACTCAAGATAAATAAATACACTTAAAACAAAGAGAGGAGAAATTAAAGTCAATGGAATATAAATACTGGAATTGGAAACATTACACCACTCTGCATTTATTTATTTTTAGAATGATGTTTTTATAAATTGAGGTGTTTTTAATAGTAATTTCAACGCTGATTCCAGATATGCAGCTGGATCTAACACGTCAGGATTTTGTACAATTTAAATGTTAAAATATAACAAATCTTATATATTTTGAATAATTTTCCGATAAGTCAAAGGTAGTTTCGATAGTGAGTAGTTAATTGTTAGAACTTTGTTTGTGGTTTTCTTTATAAAAAAAGAGTTTAAACAAATAAAATTCATCAATAAGCATTTATAAATGAACAATAGCATTGTTCAGTTAACCAAAAGAGGGGAAAAATTAAAACTGTTGATGTTCTTACACAGTTTAATACTACGGTTTTCTTTTATAATAACTCTTACACATTGCTCCAATAAAATGCACTACTTACTAAATGAATACACACTACTGGTTTTTGCTCAGTGATTTAAGTTTTTTGCATTCAGTTGGATTGAAACTTCGTTTTGTTGACTTTCTGGTACTGCCAGTGCTTTTGCACTCACGCTTTAACATGTAACAAGAGTTGGCCATCATAATCTTGTTCCACCTTCCTTGATACCGCTTTTCCATATCCTTAATATTCTGGTGGAATCTTTCTCCGTATCTTTATGCTCATATTGCACCCCAATTTCATAAAATTGCTCAACATTCTCTTCACAATCTGTCTGTAGTGAGGATCCTTATGGTTTCCTAGGAACTTTTCCACAACTTCCTTAAAGGATAACCAAGCATTCTTCTCTTTAAAAGTCATGGTTTTATCAAAATCATTGTCTTTCATCAGTTTTCTAATTTGCGGACCCACAAAAATTCCTTCTTTCAGCTTCTCGCTTGATATCTTCGGAAACTTATCCATGAGGTATTTGAAACATTCACCTTCTTTTGAAAGAGTTTTGGTGAACTGTTTCATTAAACCTAGTTTTATGTGAAGAGGTGGAAGTAGCACATCCTCCCTTCGCACAAGACTTTTATTGAGAATGTACTTTGAACCAACAGTTAAATGTTGTCTCGCAGGCCAGGTCGTTGTCGTCCAGTGCTTGTCTTTAGCTCGGCTGTCCCACTCACAGATAAAACATGGCATTTTTGTGTTGCCACTCTGCTGTCCAAGTAACATTCCAATCACTTTTTAATCACCACATACTTTCCAGCATTGATTTTCATACTGAACACATTCCAGAAGAGTTTTTAGATTTTCATAAGTTTCCTTTAGATGTACCGAATGGGCTATTGGAATGAAACCGTATAAGTTCCCATTGTGCAGTAAGACCCCTTTAAGACTTCTTTTAGACGAGTCTATAAACAGCCTCCAGTCATGCGGGTTATATGAAACACTAAAAAATTCCATCAAACCCTCGATGCTACTGCAGTAAACTATCGAGCCTTTCTCTTCAAAATAAGGCAGAAGAATTTTCTCCCTATGCCTATACCACGAAAATGATGTGCCAGGAGCTAGAAGATTTTTAGCTTTAAGTCTTGACCCAAGTAACTCAGCTGTCTCCTTTATTGTAACATAGCTTCCACAGATGTAACAGAATATATCAGAATTGTTTAAAAACTCATTTCACTTACTTAAACGTCTTTTTAAAACTGAAAATCACTGTTCTATACATAAACTAAGTAATAACATAACATAATCTCAAACAAGCTATGTCATCTACAGAGAGAGGTACAGGAAATGGCGCTTTGACTCGCACAGTGATGCCAACTGTCAATAATTATGATTGAAATACCCTCTCTAACAGGCCGAAATTAATAAAAATATTTAATAGCATCATGTGAGGCTCTATGAAAACTGTACGTGATAGATAAAAACGGACTGCATATTCGAATTCAGTGAAGAAAATACCTTAAAGAAAATATAAAAACATAAAAAATGTTGCAGAGTGGTGTTATATTTGAAGAAGTGAAGGAGTCTCCTAGGACCAAGGAAGCATCATCACTGAAGACAATGATAGTAGAGCTGATGTCGATAGAAGAAGAATATCATTTGCTAAACAAGTATTCCAAAGCAAAAGGAGTATTCCAACTAATAAGCATATAAGCATGGATGTTTGCTAAATATTCGGATATAGAGTATACTGCTTATTCCACAGATTTGGTGCACAATCCATGGAAGTTCTACATGAGATATGTAAGTAGTATATCATATGGCACAACAATTTCCTCATAAATATATTTGAAGGTCAGGTCATTCTTTGGTCATGGGTGATGAGAGAAGCCTAGAAAAACCTATTTTAAAGACATCAAACTTGTTATGGATTTCGATGGTTATAGTAATATGAAAAGAGCAGATTCCCAAAGAACACTGAGATTTCAACTATAAGACCGTAGCCTTTACATAATGATGATGATAAATGTGAAAAGAGTTAATCCTGTAACCCTTGCCATCTTACTTCAACTCATCGAATTTTTACTTTGAGTAAATGAATATTTCTTGCCAAGCTTACATTTTAGCTTCTGGACAAGAAACTAAAATGTAGTATTGACTATCCAACCTTTCTTGTCCAGCTAACATTTTAGTTTCTTATAGATATTACAGGGCGATGGGAACCTAGTACAACCTTATGAAACAAACAAACATTTTAGTTTTTGTTTACACAAGCTTCTTAACCATATAGAAATATAGAGAATAAATAGATGATGAAATGAATTCACCAGCGTGTCATTCCAACACGGGAAATCTGCAGTCCAAGACTTTTAATACTGATTCTTTTTAATATAGAATATTGACGAGGAAATACGGAATGACGTAATTTTCATAATGACATGCAGGGACAATAATTATGTTTATTTCAGTTTTGAAATCTCGTGTCCACAAAAATACTAGATTAAACAAACACTAGTTCTGTAAAATATGCATACTCTCCCAATTATTTACAACTACTAATAGTAAAGGTCATGTAACTCCCTATAAGGTTATAAGCTAAATTTAATTACATTTAAAGATCTATTTAGATTACTGGATGGTACAAAGTTCTATTTATCGTTATTAAGTCATCCCAGAGGAGTTGAGCAAGGAAAGAATGTAAGTTATATACAATTTTACTAACCTTAGCCTGGCTGTGTAAAGATGACTGAATACGAACGAGGAAAAAGCAGCTATGCCTGTAGTGGAGATCTTCTCCCGATTATCCCTTCTCACGATCACCGTTACAAGCGGCCTGCCATCTTCAATATATTTTCTGCACAATTAGAATCCCTTTTCTGCATATAACAAAATTGACTGCCTCTATCGAAGAACGGAATAAACACTGGTTAATCCAACTGACATGTTGATTTGGCTATCACCAATTTGATAACTGATATCGCATTTATATTAAAATAGAAGCTGGTTCACCTTGAACTTGTTTCCTTGTCTGGAATGACCAAATACATATTAAGCACATAACGCGCTATTCAAACATTATCCAAATTAAATATTTTTAATGTACTTTAAATAATTATTTTAATTAATTTATAATTAATAAATTTTAACGGCCACTTTATTAGCAGATTTCCTTTGAGGGAATTAAAGTTAGTATTAAAAGTTAGTAATATCTCTGATTTATCATCTGGTCGACGACATCTATTCTCTTTCTCTTATTATTTTTATTTGTTTCTAATTTTAATTCGTTGCTTGTTAGCTTTTGCTTTTTTATTAGTCTATATTCTTCTATATTGTCTAATGAAATCTTTATCTTTAATTTTCGTATTTTTATGACATAGTCTACCGGTATAGTTGGATACATATTAATTATGTCAAGTGAATTTGTAATTGGGAAAAACTTTTGTATTTTTAAGTTTATTTCTTAGATGAACAGCGCTGAAAACAGCAAAGGGATTATCCGGGCCAAATGGTTTCGAATCTTTATCAAATAATTTTGCCAATTCGTGAAACGGTGACTCGCAACCACTAACTATAGGGCGAAGCGGTTTGCCATCTTAATGCAGTTTAAATAAACCAGAGATTAGAGGTGGCATACTAATGTAATTTATAAATTTTGATTTACCTTTCTTCATTATGAAATTATTTTTTATCAATTTATCCACATAATTTATGACTTTATTTTGAAGGCTGTTCGTCGCATAATAGTCAATCTCTTTAAACATTTGTTTATCATTTAATATGTATTGCATTTTCATAGTGTAATCATTCCTATTCATTATTACTGTCTTATTTGATTTATTTGCTTTAACTATTAAAATTTCTTTATTTTCCTAAACATAATTTGTAGTAATTTTTTCATACTGCTTTAACTTTTCTGCCAAACAAGTATTATATCAGTTGGAATCTTTTTGTAACTTTTCTTATTTTTGGCTTCATTAATTAAAATTACAGTTTTATGTCTAACTATCTCAGATACCCGGCTTCGCCCGGGACTTGATTTGAGGCTGAATGGTGATGGTATTTTTTTTTTGCAAGGCTTTACTTCACATTATATTTAGACATTTACCCGTCCCAGTGTTTAGGGTTAATACCCGTTGTTGGCATTTGTTAATAATAAAATTATTTTTTTATATAAGTGTTCACTGTCCTCCAAATTGTCATATTTCCCGTCTCCTGTGCATTATGCATAGATTTCAGCTATTAAGGACAAAATGTTAACATAGATTTGAATTAATTTTTCCAGGTGAGGTACTTCATAGTTCAAACTGCAATAAATTGTTGAGCATATCAATATTTCTACGCAAATTACTTGCTCCACACATTGTTCCTGAAGAAATGTATAAAACAAAAGTTAATCTAAATAACAAAGTAAACAACTTTTGTTATGTGCACGTTTGTCGAAAAACAAATAGACAATGAAATATCGCGAATTTTTATTTCAGGCCTCCCTTATAACCCCCACTCCCGTTTTAACCTAAAAATTTTAATGTAGCTTATAATCATGGAAGAATTAATGCTAATTAACATACCGAGTTTTTTTAAGTTCGGTTTAATCGTTAGCGCCCAATGAAATAGTTTACTCCCGCTTTAGTTTATAGTGTATATCTCGTTTATATTTTGTTAAAGCACGAAAATGAATATCACAAAAGTTACTCTAAATAACAAAATAAACAACTTTTGTTATGTTCATATTTGCTGAAAAACGAATGGAAAACGAAAAACCGCTATTTTTAAACTCAGGCCTCCCTTACAACCCCCACTCCTGCCCGTCCTTAGATTTGTTGGTATGGCTTGTTCTAATGAAAGCGTTAGTGCTAATACATATACCGAGTTTTATTTATTTGGGTTGGGTCTTTTGTCCCAAATAAAATTGTTCACTTCCGCTATAGGTTTTAATGTATATCTCGTTTATAATTCGGTATACGAAAAAAGTATATATAACAAAAGTTACTCTAAATAACAAAATAAACAACTTTTGTTATGTTCATATTTGCCGAATACCCAATAGGAAACGAAATATTGCTATTTTAAATTTCTGGCTCCCCTTATAACCCTCACTCCTGCCCGTCCTTAGATTTGTTGGTATGGCTTGTTCTAATGAAAGCGTTAGTGCTAATACATATACCGAGTTTTATTTATTTGGGTTGGGTCTTTTGTCCCAAATAAAATTGTTCACTTCCGCTATAGGTTTTAGCGTATATCTCGTTTATAATTCGGTATACGGGAAAAGTTTATATAACAAAAGTTACTCTAAATAACAAAATAAACAACTTTTGTTATGTTCATATTTGCCGAATACCCAATAGGAAACGAAATATCGCTATTTTAAACTTCTGGCTCCCCTTATAACCCCCACTTCTGCCCACCCCTAGATATGTTGGTATGGCTTGTTATAATGAAAGCGTTAGTGCTAATACATATACCGAGTTTTATTTATTTGGGATGGGTCTTTCGTCCCAAATAAAATTGTTCACTTCCGCTATAGGTTTTAGCGCTTATCTCGTTTATAATTCGGTATACGGGAAAAGTGTATATAACAAAAGTTACTCTAAATAACAAAATAAACAACTTTTGTTATGTTTGTATTTGCCGAAAAACCAAAAGGAAACGAAATATCGCTATTTTTAATTTTAGGCTCCACTTATAACCCCCACTACTGCTCGTCTCCTAGAATATTAACATAGCCTAAAGTCTAAGTTAGGTTAGTAGTAATATACATACCAAGTTTCATAAAATTCAGTTCATCCGTTTATGCGTGAAAAGGAAACAAACAACAATAATAAAGGAGATAACGAAAATGAGGTCCGTTCAAAATTATATATACATATACTACCTAAGGTACCCGGCTTCGCTCGGGAAATCATTTGAGGCTGAATGATGATAGTACTTTTTTTGGGCAAGGCAATAGTTGAAGCATAGTTTCGTACATTAGATTATATTAGAGCATAATATTAGAGCTCATGGTAAATCACTTCCAGTAATGCCAGCACTTCACAGGCAATAAGTTAACTCAATTAACTGTTTAGGCTCCTGTCATCTTCCGCTCCAGCATGAGGGCTATCACCTGTTTTCCTTAAATTATTGATTCAAAGTATTATTTTAATAATATATCTACCTGATGGAATTAAATAATAGTATTACCCTAAAAATAATTTCATTTATATTCAAATACATAGGTGGGGAGAAGAGATCGTTACCCTCCCAGTAAAATAAGTAATACTTTAAATCATATCAAGTTTAAACGGATATTGTCTTTTTTCATATGACATTACCATTAACGTCTAATTGTTATGATGGTACATATTTGTTTCAATAACATCAAGATATCAGAAATAAGATAATATACTAGAGCAGAACCAAAGAGTTTGATCCCTATAACTTCCGCTATCACTCCTTGTGCCAATTCAGCATCACATTGTTTAAATAATACGTTATAGAAATTAAATAACGGAAATGCTCTTATAGTTTGCATTTCTATTGAAAATAGTAAATAACATTGTTATTTTTTAGGAAAAATAAATAACTGAGAAGAAGGCGACGGAGATATATCACCTCACTAATCCGAATCATATTTAGAGTTATCATACGTGATTATAACATAAAATCATTTTTCATAATATGCAAACATTAAGAACGATTCATTAAGCACTAATAAAAGTCCGTCACGCAGGGGCTGCGTAAACTAAGCAGATTCCCACGTGAAGTTTTATAATAAAGAAACTTCAGTATAGAGAGTCAAACAGTTACGAGAACGGTCGGAACTAGCTCTTGACGGAAACTCACGACTAGACCCGAAGTTAGCCGATCTCATCTCAGAAGCTGAAAACAGAAAAATGCAAATATCTCGGTTATTATTCAAGATAGAGAATAAATGTATATAACAATATTTATAGTACTTTTAATTTGCAATCCGATGCATAATAACGGAGATATTTTGAATTTTTGAAAATCCCCCTCTAACCCCCCCTCTCCCACTTATCCGATTTCAGCCGTTAACGAACTTGATCTTCCTTTTTACATAAAACGATTAAATAGCCCGTTTGGTGACGATTAAACAAAAATTGCGACCGCTAGAGTGTTAACAGACAAATATATATATATATATATATATATATATATATATATATATATATATATATATACTAGCTCAGATACCCGGCTTCGCTCGGGAATTCATTTGAGGCTGAATGGTGATGGTATTTTTTTGGCAAGGCTTTGCTTTTCACAATATTTTGACATTTACCCGTCCCACTGTTTAGTTTAAATACCCGTCGTTTCTGTGGATTTGTTAATAATAAAATAATTTTTTTATGTAAGACTTCACTGTCCTCCATATTGTCATATTTCCCGTTTCCTGTGCATTATGCAAGATTTGAATAATTAAGCACAAAATATTAACATACATTTGAATTCATTTTTCCCGGTGAGGTACCTGGTAGTTCCAAAGAATTATTGGGCAAATTTCTCTAAATAATAAAATAAACAACTTTGTTATGTGTATATTTGCCGAAACCCCCAATAGAAAACGAAATATCACTATTTTTAATTTCAGGCTTCCCTTATAACCCCCACTTCTGCCCGTCCCTAGAAATGTAAGTATGGCTTATTATAAGGAAGGCGTTAGTGCTAATACACATACCGGGTGTTTTATTTAGTTCGGTTGAGTCTTTTGTGCCAAATAAAATTGTTGACTCCCGCTATAATTTTTAGCGTATAACGCCTTTATACTTCGGTATACGAATAAACAATTTTCATTTTTTTAATTTCAGGCCTCCCTCATAACCCCCACTCCTGTTCGTTTCAGAGAATATTAATATAGCCTAAAGTCTAAGTTGGACTAGTAGTAATAAACATACCAAGTATCATAAGGGAAATCAGCTATTGAGGTCGTACTCATGACGCGATTTTCGAAAATTTTCCTCAAATGTCCATCGATTCAACAAATATGCACATAACAAAAGTTGTTTATTTTGTTATTTAGAGTAACTTTTGTTATATGCACTTTTCCATATACGGAAGCATAAATGACTTATACGCTATAAACTAAAGCGGGAGTCCACAATTTTATTTGGCACTAAAGACTCAAACGAATTAAACCAAACTCGGTATGTGAATTAGTACTAACGCCTTCATTGTAATAAGCCATACTAACATTTCTAGGGACGGGCAGGAGTGGGGGTTATAAGGGAGTCCTGAAATTAATAATAATGATTTCCTATTGGGGTTTCAGCAAATATGCACATAACAAAAATTGTTTATTTTGTTATTTAGAGAAATTTGCTCAACACTTCTTTTAAATATGAACTACGAGGTACCTCACCTGAAAAAATTAATTCAAATGTATGTCAATATTTTCTCCTTAATAATTCAAATCTATGCATAATGCACAGGAGACGGGAAATATGACAATATGCAGGACAGTGAAGTCTTACATAAAAAAATAATTTTATTATTAACAAATGCCAACAACGGGTATTAACCCTAAACACTGGAACGGCAAATGTCAAAATATTGTTCAAACTAAAGCCTTGCCAAAAATATACCATCACCATTCAGCCTCAAATGAATTCCCGAGCGAAGCCGGGTATCTGAGCTAGTATGTATATATATATATATATATATATATATATATATATATAGTTTTGAACGGACCTCATTTTCGTCATCTCCTGGGTAGGATCGATGGACATTTGAGGAAAATTTTCGAAAATCGCGTCATGAGTACGACCTCAATAGCTGATTTCCCTTATGATACTTGGTATGTTTATTACTACTAGTCCAACTTAGACTTTAGGCTATATTAATATTCTCTGAAACGAACAGGAGTGGCGGTTATGAGGTAGGCCTGAAATTAAAAAAATGAAAATTGTTTATTCGTATACCGAAGTATAAAGGCGTTATACGCTAAAAATTATAGCGGGAGTCAACAATTTTATTTGGCACAAAAGACTCAACCGAACTAAATAAAACACCCGGTATGTGTATTAGCACTAACGCCTTCCTTATAATAAGCGATACTTACATTTCTAGGGACGGGCAGAAGTGGGGGTTATAAGGGAAGCCTGAAATTAAAAATAGTGATATTTCGTTTTCTATTGGGTTTCCTGCAAATATGCACATGGCAAAAGTTGTTTACTTTGTTATTTAAAGTATCTTTTGTTATATTCACTTTTGTAGTATAACAAAGTATAAACGAGATATACACTAAATACTAAAGCCGGAGCCTACAATTTTGTTGGGCACTAACGATTGAACCGAAATTAACAAAACTCTGTATGTGAATCAGCATTAATTCTTTAATGATTATAAGCTATATTAAAATTTGTAGGTCCAAACGGGAATGGGTGTTATGAGGGAGGCCTGAAATAAAAACTCGTGATATTTCATTGTCTATTTCTTTTTCGACAATGGTGCACATAACAAAAGTTGTTTACTTTGTTATTTAGAGTAACTTTTGTTTGAAACATTTTATTGGGAACAAGTTATGAAGCAAGTAATTTGCGTAGAAATATTGATATGGTCAACAATTTATTGCAGTTTGAACTATGAGGTACCTCACCTGGAAAAATTAATTCAAATCTATGTTAACATTTTGTCCTTAATAGCTGAAATCTATGCATAATGCACAGGAGACGGGAAATATGACAATTTGGAGGACAGTGAACACTTACATAAAAAATTAATTTTATTATTAGCAAATCCACAGCAACGACGGGTAGAAACCTTAAACACTGGGACGGGTAAATGTCTAAATTATTTCTAGGGACGAGCAGGAGTGGGGGTTATTGACACGAAATCTGCAATTTGTTTCTTGTATGCTTGTTTATTTGTTTGTTACCTTTCCACGGCTGAACCGAATTTTATGAAACTTGGTATGTTTATTACTACTAGTCCAACTTAGACTTTAGGCTATATTAATATTCTCTGAAACGAACAGGAGTGGGGGTTATGAGGGAGGCCTGAAATTAAAAGTAGCGATATTTCGTTTCCTATTGGTTTTTCGCCATATATGCACATAGTAAAAGTTGTTTAAATTTGTTATTTCGAGTAAATTTTGTTATATACACTTTTGTCATATACCGAAGTATAAATGCGTTATAGGCTAAAAGTTATAGCGGGAGTCAACCATTTTATTTGGCACAAAATACTCAACCGAAATAAATAAAACTCGGTACGTGTATTAGGACTACATTATAATGAGGTATATCAACATTTCTAGGGACAGGCAGGAGTGGGAGTTGTAAGGGAGCAGTGGCGGCTCGTAGCTAAAATTAGCGGGGGTGCTGCTCCAGAAAATTTTTAGCCTTTGTTTTAAAATTGTGTAAAAGGAATCAAACATGTATAAAAAGAAAATTTATTCAGAAACTTGATAAAATCCTAAAAGAACAAAATCAAACATTTTTTACTTACTTTAACCTAAATTGTTCAAGCATAATCTATTCGGTCGGCACTGCGAGGAAGACAGTGCTCTCTATACCTGTGGAGCTTCCTCTGAGGGCATGCGCACAACAGTCAAACACCTCGCCGCTGGAACTGTGAAGCACACAGCTCCATACAAAGATTTTTGTATCATTTTCCTTAAACTAGGGGATGGTTACTGCATTATGCTAAAGAATTATATATTATACAAGTATAAACAAAGAATTAAAGAAAAAGGCTCATTATATTAAATGTTATAAATAATATCAAGTGGAAATTGGGGATGCTGCAGTTCCACAGTGCCTATACGCAAACCGCCACTGTAAGGGAGACCTGAAAATAAAAATAACAGTATTTCGTTTTCTATTGGGTTTTCTGCAAATATGCATATGATAAAAGTTGTTTATTTTGTTATTTAAAGTAACTTTTATTATATTCACTTTTGTTTTATAACAAAGTATAAACGAGATATACCCTAAAAACTAAAGCTGGCCCTTCCCGAAAAACAATTCGCCGTGGAGCGAAGTGTAATTGATTTTGTGTGTACATATTGAAGTCTTGCTCTAAAAATACCATCATTAGTCAGTCAATATGATTTCCCGGGCATCGCCGGTACCTTATCTAGATTGTATATACGAAATACGTACATTATAGATGATATTTAATTACAAAAAATGCTATCCGTGATTATGATTTGAATTATTCACGGTGTGTCAAACAGTGAAGAGGGAATGATGAGGGACTTATTAAGTCGCCCAACTGACCCTTACGGGAAAACAATGCTAAAATATTGTGGAAAGTAAATTCTTGCCAAATAAAATACCATCATCATTAAAATTTTAATATAGCTTATAGTCAAGTAACAATTAATGCTAATTCTCGCACCGAGTTTTGTTAAGTTCGGTTCAACAATTAGTGGCCAAGAAAATGTTTGGCTCCCGCTTTAGTTTTTAGGGTATATATCGTTTATACTTTGTTATAAAACAAAAGTGAATATAATAAAAGTTACTTTAAATAACAAAATAAACAAATTCTGTCATGTGCATGTTTGCCAAAACCCAAAAGAAAACGAAATACCGCTATTTTTAATTTCAAGCCTCCCTTACAACCCCCACTTCTGGCCGTCCCTAGAAATGTTGGCATGGCTTGTTATAATGAAGGAGTTAGTGCTAACACACGTACTGAGTTTTATTTAGTTCGGTTGAGTCTTTTGTTGCCAAATAAAATTGTTGAGTCCTGCCATAGGTTTTAGGGTATATCTCGTTTATAATTCGGTATACGAAAAAAGTGTATATAACAAAAGTTACTCTAAATAACAAAATAAACAACTTTTATTATGTGCATATATGGCGAAAAACCAATTGGAAACGAAATATAGCTACTTTTAATTTCAGGCCTCCCTCATAACCCCCACTCCTGTTCGTATATATATATATATATATATATAGATAGATAGATAGATAGATAAATAATTATAAACAGTGCGGGTTAGGGCGTTGGTCTTAAGCCCGCATGGTAGTAGACCTACAGTGGCGAGTTCGATTCCCGCCCTAGGCAGTGGAAATTTATTTAGTGACTGACTCATTAAATAAACTCCTTAGGCCTACCTTGGCTAGAAAAGGATGGTAACCTGTAGATAACCCGTCCCGATTAACCATTGTAGCATAAAGTGGACGTAAATCAAACCAAACCAAACCAAATAATTATAAACAGACCTCATTTTCGTCATCTCCTGGGTAGGATCGATGGACATTTGAAATTTTTTTTTGATAATCGCGTCATGAGTACGATCTCAATAGCTTATTTCCCCCAAGGGAAATCTGCTAAAATAAACAGATATCTATGACAAAATTTAACATAAAGTAAACATATACTCCATCAACCTACACTATTAATAAGTATATTTACTAGCTTTTACTAAAAAATCTCGAATATCACATATTTTGCTATTTACATAGGCTAACCATTCATATATTAGACAAATACAATTAAAAATTTCAAGTAGACTGACTTTGCTATAACTGAATCAATATAGTTATTTTTGACATTTAAATATTGCTCAGGAGTTACTCTATATTTCCTAAAAACTATTATTTATAACATAAAACTATTTATTAAAACATAAGACTCAAATCATATAAATATCATTTTACCCTAGTTTTGTACTAAGAGGTATTACATTCTAAAGAGTAAAATGCTTCAACCAACGAAAATAAAACACTTTCCCTCCAGTCAAGTATCCCAAAATCTTTCGAGTCATGGCGGTCATAATTGAAGCCATGCAAAGAGAATGTGGCTGGTAGATGGGGCTTAAACCGAGCACCTCCTTCAAGGACCCTCACAGTCTTCCATCCATCACTGACCTTCAGAGTTCCTTATCTGCCAATTTAGCCTACCTTTACCCATACCACTGACCTACAGCTCCTCAGACCCTTCTTTAAATACTGATAGCGAAGGAGATGGCTACAGCATGACCCCAGACCCATCTGTGGGCTCCAGCAGTACATACTTAAAAGTGAGCTTTATCCACCTCTCAAACATCTTCCCTCCAGCGGCTCAGCCCTCCTTTGCAAGACACCTCCTCAACAATGTACCACCATAAAATGATACATTGTTCAAATTCTACCCAAAAATTTTAAAATCCTATACGTAACTCTCCTAACATTGTATACCTCATATCGCACACATTAATTAATAATAAGAATATTGGTTAATTAATATTATAAAATAATACATTTAAAAAAAAACTCTGGAATTGATTATTTATTTTAACGGTCTAGCATTAATGACCATAAGAGTTGACACGCCACAGGAAAAAAAAAAGTACAACATAAATAGCTGATTTCCATTAAGGGAAATTCGCTAATACCTCATCCCTAAACAAATATTATTCTAAGTGACAGAGCGCAGTCAGAGCTGGCAAGCATAAAGCATTTAAAAGCCAAACAAGCATTGTTATAGTTTAACATGTATACACAGGATGTAAAAATAAGTAAAAGAAAATTAAGTTAAACGGTTTTATTGAAAAATATACAGACAAAACTTACAAAGCAAATGTACTAAAAGCTAAAAAATAACCTAGGCCCTAGGTACCAGTCATCACACCACTCTCCTCATCAATCTGGGGCATTGATCGGACAAATAAATAAAATCGTGGAGCTTAGGGTAACCTGAATATATATGTAAATAGCACTTAAAATCGTATGAATTGTTGACTGTTAAAAGAAATTTCACACGCTCAACCATTTTATTTATTTTTCCGATCAATACCCTAGATTAGTGAGGAGAGTGGTGTATGACTAGTACATAGGAATATGTTTTAGCTTTTAGTACATTTTCTTCGTAATTTTAATTTGTATTTTTTATTAATCAATCCGTTTAACTTAAAACATTTTTTAATGTCCATCCATCCTACCCAGGAGATGACGAAAAAGTTCATCACGCAGGGGTAGCATAAACTAAGTAGATTTCCCACGTGAAGGTTTACAATTGATAAATGTACACAGTGGTATAACCTGCATATTAAGTGGATAAATCACAAAAGGTACTAAGAAATTATTCAGTCAATTTATCAAGGAAACTGAAATTCCTCTAGGGAAGAGTCCCTAGTCCTATTTCAGTTTTACATAAAACGCCTAAATTTGACTTTGGTGTCGGTCAAAAAAAATTGTGACTGCTAGAGCCCATACCATTCATTACCCATATTGAAACTAATATGAAATCTCGCATCTTGTGCCAGTGCCCATCTTAGATTTGAAATTTGTCTCAGTGGACAGTATTCTACTAGTCACACACTTTCATTTGAAACCCATATTGAGGGAGTTGTTAAGACAAAGTATGTAATCCACCATTTTGTTGGTGGCTATATTGGATTTGCATTTTTTTAATAGTGTACTCCATTCTACTAGTCAAGCCCTTTCATTTCATACCCATATTGAGGGAGTTGTGAAGAAAAAAGTATGACCACCATTTTGTAGCGATGGCCACCTTGGATTTACAGATACTGAATATATTAAGTTGCATTGTCATCAGAACTAAAGATGTGCATCAAAAATCAGATCAATCGGTCAACAGGAAAAGGGCCAAATTTCAACTATTAAATTTGACCCAAATAAATAAATAAGCAGGTGAAGTAAAATAAAACCGTTTAAAAATATAAGTAGATCACATGTAACAATAATAATTAGGGCCTAAATGAATATTAACAGATAATATATAAAAATTTAATACTCATAAAAAATATAAAAACGAGCAACCAAGTCAAAAATACACCGGAGGAACTACAGGCAACAAATATAAAATGTGTAATGGGGAATAATAGAGGAATGAAACAATGGCTTCAGATTTCACAGAAAACTAGTTTAAGCCTAGGATCCCTTGTGACTGATGCTCTGGGATAAGAGAAGCCATGCCTCAACCTAGTGCTCTCTCCTGCCCTGTTTACGTTAAGGTCTTCATTCTACAACCTGGCCAATTTAATGTACATGTTTTCGGTTATACAGGGTGCGGTTATACAGAAACTTGCTGATTTAAAAGGTTAATAAAAACAAAAATATTAGAGATAACATTTTAATTCGTTTTACATATTATCTTACATTCTCTGAATTTATTTATTACACTTTTTTAAAAATGAAATCGAATAATTGACGGCCTCCATTGCCAATACACTGAGCTATGCGTTTCTTGAAGTTCTGATGAACTCTTTCGACCATATCAATTGGTATGTCGGCGATGGCTTTCCAAATGTTGTCCTTTAGATGAACTAGGGTCCGTGAGCGATCATTGTAGACAACAGATTTGAGGTAACCCAATAAAAAAAAATCGCATGGAGTCAAATCAGGTGAGCGCGCAGGCCAAGGAAGATCACCTCTCAGTTCTCCCTCAAAAGTTCAATTGAACATCGCGCTGCGTGAGCCGTGACTCCACCTTGTTGAAACCACACATCACCAATGTTCATTTCTTGCAGTTTAGGGAGAAAAAATGTTGTAATCATCTCCCTGTAGTGAACTGCATTCACTGAAACTGTGCGTTCGTTTTCTTCAAAAAAGTAAGGAGCAATTATCCCTACTCTTGATATTGCACACCACACAGTTACGCGTTCAGAATGGAGTGGCTTCTGATGAAGTTGACGTGGGTTTTTAGCACTCCAATACCGCATGTTTTGTTTGTTCACACAACCAGAAATGTGAAAGTGAGCTTCATCACTGAAAAACACAAGCGTGTCATGAGGCAGGTTTTCACCGAGTGCTTCACATGCATTTCGGCGGGCATTAAAATCGGTTTCATTCAGCGTCTGTGTTACAGCCATTTTATACGGATGGAAATGAAGGTCTTGGTGTAGAATTCGTCTCACAGTGCGGTCAGATAACCCCAGAGAAGCTGTGTGTTTCCTCACCGAACGCCGAGGAGATCGGACAATGACTCTCTCACTCTTTCAATATTTTTGGAGTTCTGGCTGTCTGATAACCTCCCGAACCGGTTTTTGCTACACTTCCACTCTCTCTGAATGTGTTCACCCACGAAACAATTGATTGCCGTCCAGGCACCGGACCTGTAGGGTGAATATTAAACAGAGTAAGGAAGGCACGTTGAGTGGCGATAATGGAACGACCGTTAGAAAAGTAAGCCTCGCAGGCAAACGCATGCTGCTGCTTCGTCCAATGCATGATGGCGACTGAAGAGGAAAGAAACAAAACTTCAAGACTTCCCCTCTCCAATGACATTGGACTCGCCTATGTCCCCCCACTCCTCACGACAAGGCGACCGTTACAAATCAGCAAGTTTCTGTGCCGCACCCTGTACTTAGCTTCTTGCCTTTCTAAGGTTCATAGAGAAGATCATATGAACTGCCGACTTTTCATGGTCTCTTTCTAGATGTGTGCGAGAAACTCCTTATCTCTATTGATGTGCTCTTTCAACCGGTTTGTTATCCTCCTGCTACAATCCCCGAAGTACAATACTTACAATTAAAGCACGATGTCCTATAAACATTAGACTTGTCCAGTGGCTTGGGTGGGTGGGTTAAATATATATATATATATATATATATATATATAATTATTTAAATTCTTATTTATAAATTTGTACACTGAAGATCTTGTATTTTAGGAATTTGTATATTAAATAGAATGTTTATGTTCTCATGGAAAAGAAATGTACATCAATTAAAAAATAAACAAATATATTACAAAATAAGTGTCATTTCAGGCATCACTTCCTTTCAAAATAACCACTTCTTCTTCTTCACTATCTCCGCTTAGTTCTATAAACAAAAATATACTTATTTGTTTCTTTACGGTGATTAAATAAATGTTGTAATATAAATAAATTAATATTGATTCATTACCAATTTTATCAATTATTCTATCTTCATCAGTAATAGTTTTAACATAGTTGACGTCATCATCATCCTCATTGCCTTCTTCATCTTCACTTTCATTATTTGGTAGATCAGTAACTTCCCATGAACTTTTTCCACCAGATGGCACCCATTCTTTTCCCTGACAAAACACAACAAATTAAAAATCATAGTAAAGAAAATAAACCATGAAACATACACATTTTTTTTTTTATTATTATTATTTATTAACGTCCACTTTTTGCAACTTAGGCTAATCGGGACGGGTTATCTACAGGTTACCACCCTTCTCTAGCCAGGGTTATGAATACCTTCATAAACCTTTAGACACTTTCATTTTTTAACCTACAATTACTTTTTTAAATTTGTCCATTTTATGCCATTATAGGGTTTCCTTTGGTGAGCCCTCCATCAAATCCAATCCTAACAACACCAGAATTGAGCCCCCGATTCTAAGTTTATCAACATCTACAAGACCTAACCTTAACATAATTCTGCCTATCGGCCCATTAAAATTTTACAAAAACATTCAAAACTTTAAAGAAATATTTAGAAAATTAAATTAATATAATGTAACCCTAATTAAAAGTCCATTTAACTGTGACACAGGTTTGGCATTTTAATATTATAATTTTTTTGAAAAGCGTATTACTAAGAAACTGTGTAAACTAAGTAAATTTTGCAAATGCAGGAATGCATTTTACAGATCTTTAGCCACCCCTGAGCGAGGCGAGGGATTTGAGTTCAGAGTTTTACAGAGTGAGTAATCTACTTGACATACAAACATCCTTAACAAAGGAGAACCTGGAAAGAGTTGTCACCAGTAAACTAAGTGTTGGGGAGGGGGGAGTGATTCGTTCACCTTATGTCAGCCTGCCTGTGGACAAGATCTAAGAAAGTCATAATCACTAACCTATTACTTGTTAGACTCCTGCTAATCTATATGTTCACTCTGGCAAACTAATGGACTAATGTTCTCCCTTGACGGGGATCAAACGTTTAGCTAACTGTATAGTAGTATATTTAGCCATGCCCAAACCTGCACTTCCTTGATTATAAGCTATCTGAACATTTTATAAAAAGAATAGGAGTGGGGGTTATAAGGAAGGCCTGAAATGAAAAATAGTGCTATTTCGTTTTATATTGATTTTTCGGCAAACGTGCATATAATTAACTTTGTTTAGCTGCTTATAAAGGGTAACATTAGTTATATACACTTTTGTATTATAACAAAGTAAAAACGAGACACACAACGGTTGTTGCCCAATAAATTGTTGACTCCTGCTTTGATTTTTATTCTTTTTTAATCTCGTTTTTGCTTTGTTATATGACAAAATGTGTATATAACTAATGTTACTCTAAATAACCAACTAATCAAAGTTGGTTATATGCACGTTTGCTGAAAAACCCTCCCTCCTGTTCTTTTCATAAAATGTTCTCTTTCCCGCCAAAAGCACACATAACAGAGAATGTGAATATTCTATGAAAATTATGAATACTAAGTGTCTTCATGCAGACATACATTAGAATATTTTTAAGAATGTTTATTAAATACATAAACTAGGGAATTAGGTATATTTAATGAGTTTGGGAATAGAAATTGTGAATGTTACTTCGCTAATAAAAAACTGCTATCCACTAATATGATACTTATGGTGAATATTGTTTTGAGCAACAAATTGGGATTGAATAGTAACCACTAAATGTTTCGTCTGACAAACTCAGCAATAGTTCAATTGTCCTGAAAGCTGAAAAATTTAATAAAAGTAAAACTCAGACAGCCTTGAATTGAATAACATTGTCACTCATTATACTGCCTAAATATTTCCCTAGCAACATTACCTCAGTAATGGTTCTTAATAACTAGGAATGAATGCATTCCATGATTATGATTAATATTGTACATGATATTTGAGTGCAGACAAGTTGATCAGGAAATATATTACCTAAACACGGAGACAGGGAAATGTAATGCCTTATCAAACAAAAAAAAAAAAAATTCCGTCATCATTCTGTCTAATGATTTCCCGAGTAAAGAAGGGTACCGTAGCTGGTATATATATATATATATATATATATATATATATATATATATATATATATATATATATACAAGCTCAGATATTCATTTGAATTGAGCTCGGGAATTCATTTGAGGCTGAATGGTGATGGTATTTTTTTGGGAGGATTTACTTTACACAATATTTTGACATTTACCCGTCCCAGTGTTTAGGAATATTACCCGTCGTTTCTGTGGATTTGTTAATTATAAAATTATTTTTTTATGTAAGACTTCACTGTCCTCCATATTGTCATATTTCCCATTTCCTGAGCATTACGCATAGATTTGAATTATTAAGGACAAAATATTAACATACATTTGAATTAATTTTTCCCGGTGTTGTACTTGGTAGTTCATATTGAAAAGAATTGTTGAGAAAATTTCTTTAAATAACAAAATAAACAACTTTTGTCATGTGCATATTTGCAGAAAACCCAATAGAAAACGAAATACCGCTATTTTTTATTTCAGACCTCCCTTACAACCCCCACTCCTGCTCGTCTCTAGAAATGTTAGTATGACTTGTTATAATGAAAGCGTAAGTGCTAATACATATACAGAGTTTTATTTATTTCGGTTGGGCCTTTGGCCCAAATAAAATTGTTCACTTCCGCTACAGGTTTTAACATATATCTCATTTATAAATCGGTTTACGAAAAAAGTGTATATAACAAAAGTTTCTCTAAATAACCAAATCAAACAACTTTTGTTATGTTCATATTTGCCGAAAAACCAATAGGAAACGAAATATCGCTATTTTTAATTTCTGGCTTCTCTTATAACCCCCACTCCTTTTCGTCTCAGAGGATATTAATATAGCCTAAAGTCTAAGTTGGGTTAGTAGTAATATACATACCAAGTTTCATAAAATTTGGTTCACCCGTTTATGCGGGAAAAGTTAACAAATAAACAAACAAACAGACACCAAAGAAACAAAATGCAGTTATGGTGTCTAGGACATGTGAAACGAAAAATGATCATGAAATTTCGCGAAAAAAATCAATGTACAGACAGAGGTTACAATTTTATATATATATATATATATATATATATATATGTGTGTGTGTGTGTGTGTGTGTGTGTATATGTATATGTATGAGTGTGTGTGTGTAATACACACACACACACACACAGAGAAGATTTGGAAGCAATACACTTGCATCTTTTATTAAGTAGGAATTTGAAGACTGATACTTTTGCATGGCTCATTTCATAAGAACAAGCCAATAGCTGATTTATAGTAAGAGAAATATGCCAAAAATTAAAAATTGAAGTAATCTGTCATTGATTATTATGATCCTGCTCGCATTTCTCAGTGGAGGGAGATTCTTTATAGGGTTAGCATGAACACTACAGAAAGTTAAAAATAGAGCTGTAATTTTCATCCCATAGAACTTTTAGCAGGTTTCTTCAAATGTCCTACTAACACTAGTGGTCACAATGTTTGATCATTTCTGAACTTAATATAAATGTTCTATGTAAAGATCAAGTTTGTTAAAGGCTGAAATGAGGCCAGGAGATATGGGGGTTTAAGAAAGGAACTCCTCCTTCTGGCCATTCAACACACTCTGCCTGGGCCTACTCCTCCTACCCTCTCTAGCTGGGGCACTTGTGTTTCCTAGGTAATCTCTTGGGGTAAAATCTCTCGACAAGCCTTAACAAGCACATCTGGCTTTTTTACACTGATGACATCAGGCTAATCACATCAGTCCTTCAGTTTGACATAGCTTCTAATCTTCCATCTGTGCTGCTCTTTTACTGGCCATTCTCAAGGCTCTTCCCTCCCAGACCAGTATAGCTCTACTGTTTCATGATGAGTCCATGTTTCACTACCATATGTAGTTACAAATGACAGTGAAACATCATCTTAACATCTGTTATGTTTACAAATACCTTATTTGTATTAGTTTATACACTATACTTTTTAACTACAAATATTTTTATTAAGCTCCTTTTTCTCATACATCCTCTAACCTTGCAATAATACATCTCTCTCAAACATATGATCTACAAAACATACAAATAATAAAACGTCTGATCTACAACACCATCTCATATATTAGCAGATTTACCTTAAAGCAAATCAGCTTAAGGTTGTACTCATGATGTGATTTTAGCTTTTAAAAATGGCCTCAAATATCCATCGATCCTACCTAGGAGATAATGAAAATGAGGTTCTTTCAAAATTGTCTATATATATCACGCACACGCACATACATTTGACTGTTACCATTCCAGTGGTCGCAATTTATGTTTAATTTTAACCAAACTATAATATATATATATATATATATATATATATATATATATATATATATATATATATACACACACACACACACACACACACACACACACACATATTATATATAATGCTATATATAAGTGTTTCATGTAAAACTAAAGATCAAGTTTGTTAATGTATGGAATTAGAAAGGAGGAAAATAGTAAACTCAAGATAAATATTTTATTATTAGTCAAATCGAAACTTTCCATGGAATCTTATTGCAACTTAAATTTTCTATAAGTGTTTTTCTATATTTCAACTATTAACTGTGTTATTTGCATTTTTTAATTTTCTGCCTTTAGTAAACCCCCCTTTGCTCATCACATGTGAACAATAAGCCAATATATCATGGATATTGCAAGCTTAAATATCAAATATTGTGCACAACTGACCTTTTTTATGTGAGATACATGCAAATATGTTGTGAGATGAAGTCATCAATTTGATGTTTCTGATTAAAATATATTTATTTGATCTATACTATACTAGATATATAACCATTATATTTAACAGTAAAGATCATATTTGTTAATGGCTCTAATATGACAGGAATGAGGGGACGGGGTTTACAAAAATTCAAAATATCTGTTATTATGAGTCAGATCAAAAAGTAATAGAACAATCTTGTCATAAACTATTGATGGTCATCAATTGTCCTTTACATCATCTTGTAACTCAAATATTGAACAAGTACTTTCTGGTTTTCATCCTTCAGTAAACCCCCACTTCTTCACATTGGATTTTTATTTAGAAAGAGAGAATACATCAGGAGAAAGGAGATAGGCCTCAGCAAAGTAATTCTGTAGTGAATTTATCAGAAACTTATTCAGTAAAGAGACAATGTTTAATAGTGCAGGGACTGATTTTGGAGTCTTTTCTTTTAGGTATTCTTTATTGTCTCATTGTTCACTGCCCACTATTCTCACCATCTATTCCACTTGGCTCACTTGTTGCCACCGATATAAGACCCCATCCCTATTAATATTCCATGGCAATTTACAAAACAGAATGGCTATGTGTCATTCGCTCTCTTTCTTACTTTACTTAGACAAACAAAAATTGATCACTGACAGTCAGCTCATCTGTAACATTCTAATTCAGAATGGTGAGAAGAGTGTTTGGCATTCAAAAGAATTTGGTCTTTTGGTTCTGAGTTTGTTCTTCCAGCCTTATCCAATCTTGTGAGAAAACCTAATGGTCATGATCTTCATACCTCCTAAGCACAGTATATTATTGGTCATTTCATGTTTGCAATGCTGTCTAGTAGTTGGGTAATGACACTATTTCCATGCTTGTCTGAAATTTGAAATAACTAAAACCAATTTCGCATTGTACTTTGGCATAGGGACTTATTGAACTCGATATGTTAATAAGAATCATATGTTTGATTTTTTCATACGCATATATAAGAAAACACTCCAAATATTAGACTTAGTAGCATTGAGTAGATGTTAATTAAGTAGATATGATTTAAATTTTATAAATACTCTTGACTTTCTTGTATTATTTTTTTGCTTCGATGATGAGTGGGAACCAGGAGAATGGATAAAAGTCCAACCTAAAAGCTGAGTAACCACTCAGTTAAATAAAAATTATTGTGCATTCCCAACTTTGAACCAGGTACCTCTACTATGAGAGATTGTGCTTCTACCTATACACCAACATTACATGACCCCCTCGGAACTATTTAAGTTTAATAACACTCGCCCACCTTTATCTCTCTCCCCCACCCCCCTTAATCCATGCCTGCCTCTAGATGACTTTTATATAATCTTTGGATACAATAAAATACTTAAACGTAAGGTCATTAAAAAGAAACAAAAACTTGACAGATTGACAAGGTTGTGAATGCCCATGTGGACAGGTGGGAAACGTACCCATTTTCCCATTAAAGGATGATTACATTTAGTAAATATAAAGAACTCACAAAATCAGATGCTTCCATGCCACTAACAGTAATCCCTCCTTTTTGATCTCGAATTGAAAATGGTTTTAGATCACCTCCCTCTTCACCTGAGAATTCATTTTCATTTTCTTTGGTCTCTCCTTCATTTTCTTCATCTCCATCTAGAAAATATGAATACACATATAATAATTGTGCATTGTAAGAAGAAGTACTAGTTCCAATTAGTAAAAGTATTATTCCTTGAATATTGAAGGTATTTTGAGTTCATAATTACAAGAGTTAAAAAGTATATTTACTAAAATACATATGAGAACAAATTTAAGTTTCTAGTGAACTATAGATGATAAAACTTGATAATTCTTAATATGACATGAGTAGTGGATGTGGTTTACTGAAGGCTAAAAGTTAAAAAATACAAATATCTCGTTTAATATTCAGGATAGCCAAAAACTGCACAGAATAACATTTTTAAGAAATTAAACTTACCCCCCCCTCCCTCTAGTCTCATTTCAGCTGTTAACAAACTTGATCTTTAGATTTTTATAAAATGTTTAAGTAACGATCGAAACAAAATTGTGACTGCTAGAGCGTTAAAAGGTAAATATATATATATATATATATATATATATATATATATATATATATATATATATATATATATATATACAAGCTCAGATACCCGGCTTTGCCTGGGAATTCATTTGAGGCTGAATGTGTATGGTATTTTTTTGGCAAGGCTTTACTTTGCATAATATTTTGACATTTCCCCGTCCCAGTGTTTAGGGTTTATACCCGTCGTTTTTTTTTTTGTAAGACTTCACTGTCCTCCAAATTGTAATATTTCCCGTCTCCTGTGCATTATGCATAGATTTCAGCTATTAAGGACAAAATATTAACATAGATTTGAATTAATTTTACCCGGTAAGGTACCTGGTAGTTCATATTGGACAGAATTGTTGAGCATATTAATATTTCTACGCAAATTACTTTAGTTTTACTGTATATCTCGTTTATAATTCGGTATACGAAAAAAGTGTATATAACAAAAGTTACTTTAAATAACAAAATAAACATCTTTTGTTATGTGCATATTTGCAGAAAAACCAATAGAAAACGAAATACCGCTATTTTTAAATTCAGGCCTTCCTTACAACCCCCACTACTGCCCGTCCCTAGAAGTGTTGGTGTAGCTTGTTATAATGAAAGCGTTAGTGCTAATACACATACCGAGTTTTATTTATTTCGGTTGGGTCTTTTGTCCCAAATAAAATTGTTCACTTCAGCTGTAGGTTTTAGCGTTTATCTCGTTTATAAATCGGTATATGAAAAAAGTGTATATAACAAAAGTTACTCTAAATAACAACATAAACAACTTTTGTTATGTTCATATTTGACGAAAACCGAATAGGAAACGAAATATCGCTATTTTTAATTTCAGGCCTCCCTTATAACCCCCACTCCTGTTCATCTCAGTGAATTTTAATATAGCCTAAAGTCTAAGTTGGGTTAGTACTAATATACATACCAAGTTTCATAAAATTCGGTTCAGCCGTTTATGCCAAATAAAATTGCGGACTCCCGCTATAGTGTTTAGCGTATAACTCATTTATACTTCCGTATATGGCAAAAGTGCATATAACAAAAGTTACTCTAAATTACAAAATAAACAACTTTTGTTATCGGCATATTTGCTGAAAAAGCAATAGAAAACGAAATATCGCTATTTTTAATTTCAGGCCTCCCTTATAACCCCCACTCCTGTTCGTCTTAGAGAATATTAATATAGCCTAAAGTCTAACTTGGGCTAGTAGTAATATACATACCAAGTTTCATAAAATTCGGTTAAGCCGTTTATGCGTGAAAAGGTAACAAACAAATAAACAAACAAACAAATAAACAAACAAACAGACACGAAAGAAACAAAATGCAGTTATGGTGTCTATGACATGTGAAACGAAAAGTTATTGTGAAATTTCGCGAAAAAAATCAATTTACAGACAGAGGTTACAATTTTATTTATATATAGATAATATGTAACATGTACAATTTACAGAGCTATAGTAATCAGTAAAGGGCAATTATAGTAAACATTTTGAAAAATTATGGTGAAAGAAGTTGCAAGAATCACCGATAGGAGTACCTCACCACCAGCATAATGTATTTATATATTGGATGTAAAATATAAGTAAGTGGAATAAATTTGGCAACTGCAAAAATTTGTTAGTTTAATTAATGAATAATGTTTGAAAAGAAATCAAATATTTACTAAGTACGTATTTTTAAAAGGAAGTGCAAATATACCAACAAGCTACCGCCGGAACGGATATTCTCGGTTTGAATAACTCAATCGTATACTTCACTCATTTATTTTTTTTTTATGATCTCTCATCTCACATGAAGAAGCATACTTCATTTTTGAGGACCATGCTTACTTTCTTGTCACAGAAGCCTTGTTTATAAGTCCAAATCTGGCATATTAATAAATGGATGCTTTTATATAAAAGGGTGAGATTAATTGTATCTATTATTTTTGTTTATTTTCAATATCAATAATTTATATAAACATCTGTATTTAATTTATAACTATCTGCTTTTAACCTACTTGGAAAAAATTTGTACAGTTTGTGTTTGTAACCTGGGATATCATATATGTATATTGTTATTGGTAAATAAATACCGAATTCTACATACGCACTCATAATTACTCATTCACATATATTATACAATAATTTTTATTTTATTTTGAATTTAATCGAAAATATTACAATATATTTATAGTTTTGAACGGACCTCATTACATCGCTCCTGGGTAGGATCGATGTACGTACATTTCAGGAAATATTTTGAAAATCGCATTATGAGTACAACCTCAATAGCTGTTTTCTCTTAAGGAAATCTGCTAAAAGGTCACTCATGTCCACTCTTAAACTATTGATATTCTAACATAATTGATGCTCTCACTTTTATATTCTTAAACTATTAATACTCACAATTGTTCTTCTATACATTTTTTTCACAATTCAAACACTAAGGGAGTTATTCGTACTTTCATGTTTTCAGTTTTCAATAAACCCCCACTTCTACTCATCAAATTTTTATTTAGAAATAGAGAATATGGTGAGATAAGATCACTAGTGAATCATGTCAGCACATGGGAAATATGCTTTGTTTATGCAGCCTACATGTGATCAACTTTTTAATTATGATCTCATCTTGGGTTCATTCCTTTGTTTAAGGAGGATAAAATCATGGGTAAGGCAACCATGGAAGTAAATTTCATCATACCAACTATATAACCATAAGAGAATTCAACAAATGATGTAGATATCGATTGAATATAGTAACCAAACAAGGAGGCTAATTAACACAAAGACTAAATAATATTTGAAGTAGGATTTATTTTCTTATGACTCAAGAGGAAATGTATAAAATAATACTATACTCATTTGTATAAAGAAGATTACTTCTTTAAGAATGTTGTCCTTACAATATAAGAAAAATCAGCTATAGAGGTCGTACTCATGACACTATTTTCGAAAAAAAATTTCAAATGTTCATTGATCGTACCCAGGAGATGACGAAAATGAGGTCCGCTCAAAATTTTATATATATATATATATATATATATTTGTCTGTTATCGCTCAAGCGGTTGCAATTCTTGCTACCAAACTGGATATTTAAACGTTTTATGTAAAACTAAAAATCAAGTTCGTTAATAGCTGAAATCGGACCAGTGGGAGGGGGGGTTTAGAGAGAATGATTTTCGAAACTTCGACATATCTCCATTACTATATGTCGGATCGAAAAATTGTACAGAATCAATCTTATTGAAAATTAAATTTACTATAAATATTGTTATATACATTTTTTCAGGGCTCAGGTTGGCCTTGTGAGTTAAAGCGTTGACTTTAATCTCACATGGAAAACCTAGAGATTCTCGCCTGGGCAAAGGAAATTATTTGGTGATGGAATTCCTAGTCTCACACTGGCTAGAGAAGGGTGGTAACCAGTAGATAACCCGTCCCAATTAGCCCTAGTTGCAAAAAGTGGACGTTAATAAATACAAAAAAAAATTATATACATTTATTTTCTATATTGAATATTAACTGAAATATTTGTATTTTTTAAGTGTTTGTGGATATCGGGCGAGATGAGATTGGTTGATGCCGGTTCTATTTGTTAGTTTCCGCCAAAGCTATTCAGCTACATGACGCCATAAGCTGGTTCGCTACATGATTTGTTAGCTGATGAATATGGGCAAACTAAAAGTCAATGAACAAATATTGAAAATTCATAGGACTTAATCACTTTCTATCAGAGACTTTTATTTAGGTAATGACTTAAAATTAAATACTAATAAAAGATATGTCCTTACCAATAATGTCCATTTTATTCTTAGTGCGGTCTATAATATCTTGAACTTGCTCTGGTTTTAGTCTCAACGCTTGTCTAGCTCGACATGCTGAAAGTATTCGGTCGAGATTTATGCACTCAGTAAGTCCATCAGATTCACCTCTATTCTGATCCCTAAGCTTTTCATCTTCTTCTAAAGTTGCTCTGAGACGTTTTACACAGTCAGCAGCAATGAGAGCTGCTCGGCTGGCACAGGAAAGTATAAGGTCTTTATTTCCAATCGCTCGGCCATTGAAGTGTAAACCACACAATTCTCGATAGTTATTCATGCCTACTACTAATTCACCTTCACTAACTTTTTCTTCAAGTTCCGTAGGATCAACAATTGTTACTTCACTGAAAAAGAAAAAATAAAAAAAAAAAGTAAATCCTAAGAATAATTAAATTTTCACTAACCCTGTTCATTAATGGAAATTTCTCTTTCCAAGTGAGGTAGTTGCTCATAGTCAAATTCCCGAGAGCCTGGTAAAAATCTAATTTAATTTTACTACATAAAAAAGGTGAGAAAAAAGATATAACAGTCAGTGATAAATAACATCACAAAGTTATCAACAGACATTCTAGCTTATAGGATTCATGTATAGGCTGAAAATGACATCTTAATCCTTGAGGACCAAGGGGTTTTGAAAAGGAAGGGCTGTGTTACACTTTCTCATTATTATCACTTATTGCTGTAAACCTTTAAACTAAGGGTAGTTATGTTTATGCCAAATTTCGAAAGGCATTTGACTCCATTAATCATAAGTTGACAGCGCTTATAAAATCATAATGCCCCTACTGGCTGACGATATGGTAATATTGAGGTTCATGGCACAGCAGCCACAAAAAACTCCAAATATTGGAAATATTATGTCAAAAACTCACTTATCTTGAACCCCAAAACGTACAAAGTCCTTGTATGTCACAATTCATCATGAATGAAATATTTAAAGTCATTGTTTTGAGAAAATAAACCATTGGAATTAATGAAATGCTATAAATACTTGAGAGAAACATTTCCAACATTTTACAAAGATTTTTATATCTTTATATATATAATTCTACTGTACGTGTGAATGTCACTGAACTCCTCCTAAACGGCTGGACCGATTTGAATGAATTTTTTGTACCGGTTTGGGTGATGCCCTGGATGGTTTAGCGTCACAAATCAGCCCGGCAGGTGGGACAGGAGTGGGGGTCGTAAGGGAAACCTAAAATTAAAAATAGCGATATTTCGTTTCCTATTGGTTTTCGGCAAATATGCATAGGATAAAAGTTGTTTATTTTGTTATTTAGAGTAACTTTTGTTATATTCACTTTTGTAATATAACAAAGCATAAATGAGATATACACTAAAAAATTAAAGTGGGAGCCAAAAATTTTATTCGGCACTAACGATTGAACCGAACTTAACAATACTCTATACGTAAATTAGCATTAATTCTTCCATGATTATAAGCTGTATTAAATTTTTTAGGTTCGAATGGGAGTGGGGGTTATAAGGGAGGTCTGAATAAAAAAATTGCGATATTTTATTTTCTATTTGTTTTTAGGCAAACGAGCACATAACATATGTTATTTTTTGTGTTATTAAAAGTAGCTTTTGCTTTAAACATAATATTATTAAATTTAATATCCTAATCGCTTGAAATATCATGCAGGACAACATCTGTCGGGTCCGCTAGTATATATATAGAGAGAGAGAATACTGAGAACAAATATATATATATATATATATATATATATATATATATATATATATATATATATATATGTGTGTCCTCAGTATTCTTTTTCTGCACTTAACTAGCACCAAAATAATGATCTGACCTAATATCAGTACATCTGCAGCTTTGTGCGGTTGGTGGAGTGGATGGCACTAACTGAAATATTCCATATGGTTTTTAGCTAGTATGTCTTAATAATTTGTTTCTCTAAATTATTAATTTCAAATTCAGTTCTTATAATATTTTCTTACTATGGAAATACTCCACAGATTTATTTCATTGCATATTTCATACCTTAAGCAACAGAACAAATAATTTTGAAGTTTATACAATTAAAATAAGCAATACGTTTCTTGAATGCAGAACTTGTGATATCAATTTAAAACAAATTTTAATAAAAATGTGCTGTATTGAATTAATATCAACTTACCCCTCGCAAAACACTGCAAATGAAACAAGAATTGGAAAATGATGTAAACTTAGAGGTAGAGGAGCTTTTTCTTTCACAGAATGAATTATTACTTCTGAATCCTCTATTGTAACTGCAGGTAACCTAAAATGGCCTAAAGCAGCTAAAGTAGCAACTGAACAGCAAGTGAGAAGATTTCCATCATAGTTTAGAACATTCACATCTACCCGCACATCAAAAACCTGCAAAAAAATAAAAATATGTCAATTTTTTTCAGAATAAAAACCCTTGACACAATAGCCTTTTAAAAGCGACAACCTGTCATACAGCGTTTCTTGGGATGAAATGGAATCACATGACACTTGTTTCCATGTTTGTGGAATTAGAGAACAATGTGTTGCTACTTTTTTACAGTTACAGCTTGGAAGTAACTCATTTGCCTCAATATGCTGAAGAGATGCCAAAGGAATGGGAAGGAATCCAACCTAAAACCCCATAAAACTCATACCTAAAGAAACTTTAAAGCACCTTTCCCAAACTGAAACCAGAGTTATTTGGTACAGAAGTTCAGCCTCCTACCACTGATTGCACCCATTGTTGAAATTGTTCGAAAGTATGTTTTATACCTGCCTTTATTCTATAGGAGTAAATATTAGTGGTATTCTTTATATTAACCATTTTCGTAAATGACATTGCAGCTATTCCTGGTAAGTTCAGGACACGTAAGAAAGACGAATGTATATGACTGATCACACCCAATGTATAAAATCAATGCCACACTATTAAGCTTCTACTTCTCAAGGCTGATCCTCACCGAAGAATTCATTCATCTTTTAGCAAATTTCCCTTAAGGGAAATCAGCTATTGAGGTTGTACTCATGACAAGATTTTCAAAATAATTCCTCCAATGTCCATCAATCCTACCTAGCAGGTGATGAAAATGAGGTCTGTTCAAAATTATAATATAAATTATTATTATATAATTATAAATTATATAAGGATGGTTGGGTAATGGCTATAAATTTTCAATCCTTCACATTAAGGAGTTTATATATTTTTGCTCCCTACACCTCTTCTATTACAATTGCACTGAAAAAGGGAGCCAAACTGTCAGCATGAAAAATAAATAAATTCCTCTATCTGAAGGAATGAGAATTTACAACCGATGTCCAACCATCCTATACTATCATTCAATAACCAATGATTGCTAACCAACAACTGATAGAATATATATATATATATATATATTATATATATATATATATATACGGAGTTGACAATAAGTCTTCCTGAGCAGCCATGAACTCAGTTTCTGTTGATAAAAATTATTCTGAATGAAGAACCAAACCACATGACTCCTAGCTAAAAAAGGTAGCTGCTGATTGACTTAAAGTTCCCCATATGTCCCCCTCTCCCCCCCCCAACGAAGCAAAGTAGACTCATGATGCTTTGTGCTCTGAGTTGAAGTTAAGCGTATCACGTTTTGTTCGGCAAAATCATAATTCTCTTCATTCAATGAGCTTCTTTTAGAGAGTTGCTTCTCTTGTAGGGCATCTTGATTGGAACATGGAACTTTTTCCATACCAAGCGAGTAGTCATGCATCCTCTGCCTTGTTTCAGCTGATTCGGGGCTGATGGTAAGGATAATATCGGACACACATTATTATTTATTCTAACCCAAAATATAACATGTTATATCATCACGGGATGGTGTTGCCAAGGCGATATTGACCTTAATACAGTCCTCTATTTGATTCCTGATGAAAGTGCTTTATCCAGTTATGATATATCTGGCTACTTGGACTTGTGTTTCAGTAGCTTTGATTATTTTGACTTTCACAGAGTTTATCTGTTCCAAGGCTGAAATCTAGATATCAAGGAACCTAGGACCTATTACCCTTTCCCTCAACCATCCACCCATTCATAAGTGGGGCACACCTAGTCCGTGCCACTTACTCCCAGGCATTGAAAGACTGGTTTCTTGAGGACTGCCAAAGTCATTATGCAGATAAACCCCTGACAACTGAAGCTCCAGGCAGTATCCAGTCTCTAGGTAGTTGAAAAGTAGAACACAATTAATGTCCTTAATATGTAAATTTAAATAAGGGTTAATATATATACATTATCAATACATTAGAATATACAAGAAATGGATATCCAAAAGAATTGGTAACCCAACCTTCTATCTAAATGAATATTTTTTTTATCTCAGAACAATAGAAAATAACAAATTATAGGAGGAATTTAACAAGCATATAACTTATCTTTCTATAAGAAATATAAAGGGAAAAGTTCCTTAACCAAACAAGACAAAATGCTAGGAGGAACATCAATCTCTTATATTATAAAGAAGAAATCAAATTAATGTGTGTCCAAATAACTGAATTAAAATTTGGTGACTATTTTCACTCTTGTAAATGGTCGAAGAAGCACTGTAATCACAAAAATGGTTTTCAGAGTTCAATGGAATTATCCTTGACCTTCCCTGAATCCATTTTGACTAGTTTTGGCATGGAGGTTATATATGTACATGCCTCACATAACTCAAGAACGGCTAGTTTTGGAACATTGATATTTCACATTTAGGGCTGTTGTAACATCTAGTTGAGCACTTCCCCTTTTGATTCGAATTGACTAGGGGAAGAAGGGGAAGGTAGAGCAGGGCAAAAATAAAAAAAAATGCAAATTTCTCTGTATCTGTTAGAAATACAAAAGATTTTATAAAAGAACAATATTTGTATGTCATAAGAGATCTATAATTTTTTCAATATGATTATATTTAATGTAATAGGAGTATAAGGAAGTAATGTGGTGTCCACATCAGATTTTTTAAAATACTGAATAAATAATATTATAAAGATATTATGTCCTGAATATTGATAATATATTAAATACCTGTTCGGCAGCAACAAGACACAGAGCTTCAAGGTCTAAACAGTTTGACTCCTTAATGCACTTTTCTAGCAGCCTGTTGGCATGGGTAGCTAAATGAGGTTGATGACCTGTTTCATAGTTGGAACAAACTGTTTCACTTATTTCAACATTAATAAACAGCAATCCTTCTGTTGGCCTGAGTGTTCTTGGTTCATTAATAGTAGAAGATACTTGGGCCATAACTCTGTTTAAATATTACCAAAAGAATTAATAATGAAATTCTTAGTCAAATAAATGTGTCCTGTATAATAACAAATTAATTATACAAAAGCAAAATTGCAGACGAGAAAACTGGATACTAATTAAATTACAAATATTTTAAAAATAATTATTCCAATTGAATCTGATGATCTGCAATTGGCTTTTATGAAAATTGACAACATTCTAATGAATAAAACAACTGATAATTAAAAATATATTTATTAATGGGTACAATAAAATCTCTATAGTACTAAGGATGGTTGTTATTCTATATTGATAGATAGAATAGAAACATTACAAATTCACAAAGTTCCAGCATGGCTAGAAGACCTGAAAACAATCCTGAAAGTAGCACATACTGGGCTTGAAAACAAAAAAAAAACTTATAAGAACGACATAAAGCATTGCGTAAAGGACTACAATCAGTGCCTTAATTGTCTTGCTCAAGTACATGCCTGATTATACAAAAACAATTATTGTCACTCGAAATAAGATAGGGAGGAGAATTTTAAATAATGGTATTCAGAAGAAAAAGCTGGTAATGGAAGGTGAAGTGTTTCTTGGAACATATAAATCACTATAAATATGCAAACTCCATTACTTACTTGGTTTCTCCTAATGTAGCATAGCAGCATCCATAATCTGAACCAAAATGTAATTCGAGATTCCTAAATTCATCAAATTCTCTACCATCGAGACGCTGGAAAAATTAACATAATAAACCAAACGGAAAAACTCCCCAAAATAATAATCTTTTCTGAAATATACCTTTCCATTTTGGATCGACTGTAAGACAAATTGTTTTTCACAGTTAGAAATTACTTCCTTCATAATTATTTTCAAAAGTATTTACTTCTTCTAGGCCACTATCGTGAGTAGTATACAAAGGAGTAACAAAATGTTATTCCGTGGTAATGACAGATACAAAAATGAAAATAAACAAAGCCATGCCTGGAAGAAGGTAAGAGGAAGGTTCTACCGGCTCCAACTATACAAAGAGGTTGGAATCTCATGCTTCATAGTCAGACAGTAAGTTGATAATGTCATATATGAAGACATCCAGCAAATGCAAATCTCATTTCAATAATATACATTTAAAATGATTTGAGACAAGTAATTAATATTGCGTTAAATTTTGATGGGATAAAAATGAATACTTCTGTTGCTGCCTTTAATTACTAGAGTTTTGTTTAATTAATATTGCCAGCTTTAGTTAGACTTGCTACATATAAGTATATGAACTGAAAGAGACTCCAAAATGTTGGAATTAAGAATTTGATAATTTTGCAAAGGCTAAGGTTTCCAAAGGTCAGGATATAATTTCTGTTTTGTATATTAGTAGAGAAACAATTATGCTAATATATGCTGACATTCTGTCTTATTTGGAATTCTGAAATAATTTTGGATAATCTCCAAAGAGAATTAAAAATCGATCACGATAAAGTTCTAAAACTTAATAGAGATATTGGGTTTTATATATATATATATATATATATATATATATATATATATATATATATTGAGAGAGAGAGTTAGAGAGAGAGAGTGAGAGAGAGAGGGAGAGAGAGAGGAGAGAGAGGAGAGAGGAGAGAGGAGAGAGGAGAGAGGAGGAGAGGAGGAGAGGAGGAGAGGAGGAGAGAGGAGAGAGGAGAGAGGAGAGAGAGAGAGAGAGAGAGAGAGAGAGAGAGAGAGAGAGAGAGAGAGAGAGAGAGAGAGAGAGAGAGAGAGAGAGAGAGAGAGAGAAAGAGAGAGAGAGGAGAGAGGAGATAGGAGAGAGGAGAGAGGAGAGAGGAGAGGAGAGGAGAGAGAGAGGAGAGGAGAGAGAGAGAGAGGAGAGGAGGAGAGAGAGAGAGAGGAGAGAGAGAGAGGAGGAGAGGAGAGAGGAGGAGAGAGGAGAGAGAGAGAGAGAGAAGAGAGAGAGAGAGAGAGAGAGGAGAGAGGAGAGAGAGAGAGAGAGAGAGAGAGAGAGAGAGGAGTGAGGAGAGAGGAGAGAGGAGAGAGGAGAGAGGAGAGAGGAGAGAGGAGGAGAGGAGGAGACGAGGAGACGAGGAGAGGAGGAGAGGAGGAGTGAGGAGAGAGGAGAGAGGAGGAGAGGAGGAGAGGAGGAGAGAGGAGAGAGAGAGAGAGAGAAATTAAAGCTTCACTCGCTACTAATATAATCCTAGAGTGGTGTGAAAATAATAAGCTGAGTCTCAATGCAATTAAATCACAGTGTTTATTCTTAAAAGGAAAACTAAATAAAAATTCCCCTCCAAAAATCAGTATAGGAGGAGTCACAATTAAGCCTGCCAAGGAAGTTAAATATTTAGGAGTGACAATTGGTGAACATCTTACTTGCATCCAACATATAAAACAGCTCCAGAGTAAAGTGAATATGAAATATGCACGATTAAATTGTCTGGCAGGAAAAACATGGGGCCTAAATTATAAATGCAGAAATATATTATATAAGGCATTATACCTTCCCATAGCTTTATACGGTGCTCCTAGTTGGGGGAACAACCTTACTAGAAATGAGAAAAATCTTCTGGCCCGAACCCAAAGAAAAGCACTACTTCTTACAACACGAGCGTATTCCACAATATCCACCGACGCACTCCAAGTAATAGCGGGACAATTACCTATAGACCTTGAACTTCAGCTGCGGGTCGGAAAATACAACTTGAAACGTGGTCTTCCAGCAAAGATTGCAAATAGCGTATTTGTAGTAAACAAAGGGCGCCTAAAAGAAATCATCCCTGCCATGAGAAGAGTGGCCGTGGAAGAATGGCAACGCCGCTGGGACTCTTCAACCAAAGGAAGATGGACACACCAGTTCTTCCCACTCGTCAACAAAAGAATGGAGGCCACCTGGTACGTTCCAGACTTCTGGACAACTCAGATAATCTCGGGGCATGGCGATTTTAACGCCAAACTACATACTTTCAAAAGGAAGGAAGATCCTAAATGCAAGTGCGGAGAAATCGAAGATGCACGCCATATATTACTGGACTGCACTTATTATGCAAGAGAGAGACTAGAATTAGCAGGAGAATTCTCCCTTCTTGAATGGCCTCCAACAGCATTAAAAGAACTTGTTGAAAGAAAAGACATTTTTATAGCATTTAAGAAATTTACTAGTAGTGTATTACAAAAAAAAAAAAAAAAAAAAAAAAAAAAAAGAAAAGAGAGAGCGAGAGAGAGAGAGAGAGAGAGAGAGAGAGATAGAAGGTCTAGAAGATGACCCACTGGAAGCTGTCACTTCTGAAACAATCCAACTTTTGGAATCTGAATTGCCGTCTGACCGACGACTGAAAACCAAGGAAATAGCAGCGAGGTTGGGGCCTTCAAAAACAAGTGTTTTGAGGATCATCAAAGAACATTTGCATATGAACAAGGTTAGTGCAAGATGGATTCCAAAAATTCTTTCAGCTCATCAAAAACAGGAACGAGTTCACTGCTGGAATGAATTTTTACGAGAGTATAATGCCGACCCAAAGAATTTGAGGCTGAATGAAGATGGTGTTTTTTGACAATATTTTGACATTTCCCCGTCCCAGTGTTTAGAATTTATACCCGTCGTTGCTATGGCTTTGTTAATAATAAAATTATTTGTTATTTAAGAGTTCACTGTCACTCAATAATTTATTAGCAGATTTCCCTTAAGGGAAATCAGCTATTGAGGTTGTACTCATGACGGAATTTTTGAAATTTTTCTTCAAATGCCCATCGATCATATATATATATTTGTCTGTTACCGCTCTAGCGGTCGCAATTATTGTTTGATCGTTACCAAACTCGATATTTAGTCGTTTTATGTAAAAAGAGAGATCAAGTTCGTTAATGGCTGAAATCGGACCAGTGGGAGGGGGAGTTTAGAGGGGAGGATTTTCTAGAATTCGAAATATTTCCGTTACTATACGTTGGATCGAAAAATTGTATAGAATCAATCTTATTGCAAATTAAATTTACTATACATATTGTTCTATACATTTATTCTGTATCTTGAATATTAACCGAGATATTTGCATTTGTATTCCGCGTGTGGTCACCAGTAGGCTATGTTCGGACTTTACGCCGAGAGCTCTGACGGCCGTTTCCATAACTTTCATCCCTCGTGAATAAATTTAGAGGTTAGGTTAACTGTTTTTTGGGGCTAGACTTTGCTGGGTTATTACGCCCTAAATAATGTTTTAGGTTTAGAGGTTTCTTACTACTACAGTTGTTATTAGGCGGATTTCTCTATTGTAAAACTTCACGTGGGAAATCTGCTTAGTTTACGCAGCCCCTGCGTGTCGGACTTTTTTATATTTCCCGTCTCCTGTGCATGTAGTTTTTTTTTTTTTTTTTTTTTTTTTTTTTTTTTTTTTTTTTTTTTTTTTTTATATATAACGAAATGGACCATATAATTCATAATCGTAGAAAGTATTCTATCTTCTAAACCAGGGGTCTCCAAACTTTCCAGCCTTAGGGCCATACTGATTACTCCAGTAAGTTCCGAGGGCCAAAACCATATTATCATTGTTGCAGGTGGTAAAAAGTGAAATAGTCCACTGATGAAAAAAAAAGTACGCAATGTTTAAAAAAGGCTGCAAATCGGACTAAAGTCCGCAAAACGGCAACACTGCATATTATTAATTTTCTTGTCATTATCTGTAATTTCTAGATTAGTCGTAGAGTACGAGCCATGAGGAGTAACGTGACACGACATCCGGTAGACACAAGCGGAAATAGGTTCGAGAAAGTTCTGGTGTCTTCCACTCTCATCTAGAATCTAGATGGCAGTAATTGGAATATATAGAAGGCTAGTGGCGCAACCACTAATCAGTTCCTATGAAACTGTTGTGAAATAAAATAGTGCGTACCTCCTTAAAACCTGTTTAAGTTTAAGACATCTTTGTAACAGTATTTTGATTTGTATTGTTGCTTTTGTGTGTGATTTAGTAGTATGGAAAAGAAGCGAAAAATTGATAGTGAATGCAGAAAATTCAAAGATCAGTGGAACATTCTGTATTTCGTAATTGAGTCCAGTAACAAGGCGCTATGTTTGATTTGCAATGAAAGCATGGCCGTTCTCAAAGAATATATCATTAAACGTCATTATGAAACAAAACATTTTCAAAATTACTCAAAATATACAGGAAGTTTGCGGACAGAAAAATTCGAAGCTATGAAGCGCGGATTGAAAACGCAGCAATCTTCATTTACAAAACTCAAAACTGAACAAGAGGCTGCAACTCGTACCAGCTTACGTGTGGCTCTTGAAATTGCAAAACGTGGAAAATCATTCACCGATGGAGAAATGACCAAAGAATGCATAATTGCAGTAGCCGAAGAAATGTGCCCTGAAAAGGTAAATTTATTAAAAACTGTCAGTATGTCAGCAAACACAGAACAGAAGGGTAGAAAACATCGCTGAAAATATATCCTCTCAACTGTTCGACAAAAATGGACATGTTGAGTGGTTTTCTTTGGCCTTAGATGAGTCCACGGATGTGTCAGATACTGCTCAGGTGTTGATTTATATTCGAGGAGTAGATAAAAGCTATGAAGTGTATGAAGAACTTCTTGATATGTATAGTATTCATGGCACAACTACTGGTACAGATATTTTTAAAGGAGTTGAAATGGCCATTAATCAAAAGAACCTTCGATGGAAAAACTTGAAATGTATTACAACTGATGGAGGCAAAAACATGAGTGGGAAAGATAAAGGAGTGGTCGCTCATGTGTCAAAGGCTGTAGAAAATGACGGTGGTTCAAAACCATTAGTCTTACATTGTATCATTCATCACCAGTCTTTGTGCGGAAAATGTTTGGATATGTCTAAAGTTCTGAAACCAGTAATAACAACTGTTAATTTTATCAGATCTGTTGGGCTGAATCACCGACACTTCCGACAATTTATTGAAGAGATTGGAGAAAATGACTTACCTTATCATACTGCCGTACGTTGGCTTAGTTGTGGGAAAGTCCTTCAGCGCTTTTTTGAACTTCGAGCAGTGATCGAAATTTTTTTGAATGAAAAGCATCGCCCTCTTACTGAATTACAAAACAACGCATGGCTGTGGAAGTTAGAATTCTATGTTGATTTGACAAAACATGTGAACGAACTGAATTTGAGATTGCAAGGAGAAAACCAACATCTTCCTGATTTATACACGAATATCAAATCACTCCGGAAGAAATTGATACTGTTTCAATCACAACTACGAAGTAAATGTTTTTCACATTTTAAAACATGTGAAATATTCAGCAACACCACTGAGACAGAATTTCCTATCGATTTTGCCATCGGAACTTTGAGTGCTTTGAAAATAAATTTTGATACTCGTTTATCGGACTTAGATGTCATTGCGAATCAAATTAAGATTTTTCAGAATCCTTTTGATACTGGCATTGAAACCCTAGACTCGGAACTTCAAATGGAAATGATTGATCTACAATGTAGTGATATACGTAATTAAGAACAATTATCAAAACTCATCTTTGTTGGAATTTTATAAGAGTCTTCCACTGACACGATTTGATAATTTGCATAAATTTGCTCGTAGACTGTTTTCTGTTTTTTGGTACTACTTATTTGTGTGAGAAGACCTTCTTCCTGAAACACACAAAAAATGTTTACAGATCTAAATTAACTGATGAGCATCTTAAATCTCTTTTAATAATTGGTACAAGTAAAATTAGTCCAAAACTACAAACTATTGTCAGTGGAAAATCTCAATTACATAAATCTCATTAGTATTTCATATGCCATTATGCTTGTTATAAGTTATGTTTTTATTTAAAATGTTAGTTGGATTCATTTCAATAATTTGTTAGTTATTATATACTGAAGTTAAATTTTCTGCATATTATACATGTCTTTACTCATTACAATTCTATGTTTATCCAACTTATCACAAAAACAATAACAATAAGCCTACAACAATGTTATGAGTAGTTAGCCCATGACCATATCAATGTAGTTGTCATATTAATAATTATTCAACATAAAATTAGAATACTTCAGTAAACTAAATTTAATTTGCTATAAAAAATATGTTCTCTAAAAGGAGTTTTCAAGTATGCTAGCTCTCCGCGGGCCGTAGTTTGGAGACCCCTGTTCTAAACCATGTATGAATAAAAGTTCCTTTTCCTCGATGCAGTACAAAGCCCAATGGTGACAGCTGTTTTAGGTGCGTCAATACCGCTCCCCCCCCCGTTCAAACCTAAAAATTTTAATATAGTTTATAATCATGGAACAATTAATAATAATTTACATTTAGAGTTTCGTCAAGTTTGGTTCAATGGTTAGTACCCAATAAAATTATTGGCTCCCTCTTAAGGTTTTAGTTTATTCACGTTTATACGACAAAAGTGAATATAATAAATATTACTCTACATAACAAAATAAACAACTTTTATCCGGTGCATATTTGGAAACTAAATATTGCTATTTTTAATTGCAGGCCTTCCATACAACCCCCACTCCTGATCGTCCCTAGAAATGTTGGCACAGCTTATTATCATGGAGGAGTTCATGGTAGTTCAAATACCGAGTTTTGTTTAGTTCGGATTAGTTTTTTGTGCCCAATAAAATTATTGACTCCCGCTATAGTTTTTAGCTAATAACTCATTTATACTTCGGTATAAGACAAAAGTGTATAAAACAAAAGTTACTCTAAATAATAAAATAAATAACTTTTGTTATGTGCGTATTTTGCGGAAAAAGCAATACGAAACGAAATATCGCTATTTTTAATTTAAGGCCCCGTTCGAACCTAAAAATTTTAATATAGCTTATAATCAAATGGTTCTACTATTTAACCCACAACACAAGAAAGGACTATCGCCTAAATTGCAAACGCACTGGGAGGAACTTTACGAGGTGATCAAGAGATTGAACGACGTGGTCTACAGGATTCAGAGATGCCTCAATCCTGTAGACCACGTCGTTCAATCTCCTGATCACCTTGTAAGGTCACTCCCAGTGCGTCTGCAATTTAGGAGATAGTCCTTTCTTGCGTTGTGGGTTAAATAGTAGAACCATTTGCCCTTTTGTGAATCCCTCCGTATTTGCGGCTCTATCATACCTGGCTTTCATCTTGTCACTTGTTATTTTAATACGGCTGTGTAGAAACTCATGGAGCTCGTGCAGGTCCTCCCTGTGCCTGGGAAGTATTTCCATTGTCTACGCAGGACCGTCCGGGTTTGGCCCCAAATTCCAAATCTGCTGGCAGTTTTAGTTCTGCTCCAAATATGATTTTCGCTGGAGTACGGGAGGTGGAATCATGGACGGCGGTATGCCAGTAGAAATTTTGGTATGTGCACATCCCAATGTCTTTGGTGTGTACTAACCACTTTCCTCAGATATTCCTCCAGTGTCCGATTAAATCTCTCAACCATGCCACCAGATTGTGGATGAAGTGGTGTCGTTCTTGTCTTTTTGATGCCGTACAATTCACACATTTCCTTGAAAATGGCCGATTCGAAATTTCGCCATTGGTTAGAATGGAGTTCTATTGGAACCCCCGCATCGGCACACCCAATTATTCACAAACGCATCCACAACCGTTTTGGACTCCTGGTTTGGTATGGTTTCCATTTGCTGATATATTCCATTACAACTAGGACATACTGGTTTCCGGCTTCACTGATAAGGAATGGACCAGCAACTAGATAGATGGCTATCCGCTCGAAAGGGGCACCTCTTCGTTGTACTGCTGAAGCTTGCCACGACTTCTTCTCGATGGACCCTTGGCTGCAATGCACTGCTTTCAATTCGCTATCCAATCGGCTACAGATTGGTGACATCCCACTCAGTAATATCTTTGTTTTTCCAGGGTTTTTGTAATTCCCAGATGGCCGCCGCTGGGACCGTTATGGAATTGTTTCAATACCTCATTTATCTTGGAAGTAGGCACGACAATTAGGTCGGCTGTGGTTTTGCCATCTGTGCTCTCCCAACATCGATATAAGCAGCCCTCCACCAGTTTTAGGCTATTCTACTGGACCCAGTATGATTTCGCAAGTGGGCATTCTGCTGATGTCTCATTACGGGTCGGTTTTCTGGTGCCCTCCTTAGCCGATATAATCTTCGCCAGAATCGGGTCAACTTTCTGAGCCTTCGACCAGCCCTCGCCTGAGCCAATACGGGTAAGTCGCACATCAATCACGCTTTCCTCTTTCTCGGCTTTAGTACAGTGTTTGTATTCTACGTTGCATGGCCGTCTTGAAAGGGCATCAGCGTTATTGTGTTTCCCCACTTTTCGATGCTCAATGCTGAAGTCATAGCTCTGACGTTCAATCCATCGTGCAAGCTGACCTTCTGGGTTCTTGAACTGCAGCAGCCAACGTAGTGCGGAGTGGTCTGTTCTTAAGGTGAAGTGTTGACCATACAAGTATTTGTGGTAATGCTTGACGCACTCTAACAGTGCCAGAAGCTCCCGTTGGGTCACACAATAGTTTCTTTCGGGCTTGGAGAGTACCCTGTCGTAGTAGCCGATGACTTTTTCTGTCCCATCCACTACCTGAGAAAGCACTCCTATTCCATAGCCGCTCGCGTCCGTGTCAACTATGAATTTCTGGCCAGCTATAGGCTAGGCAAGGACTGGTGCTGTGCACAAGAGTTCCTTGAGCCTCTGGAAAGCATCTTCCGCTGCCTCACTCCAGTGGTATGGTCGGGACTTTTTGATTAGGTTATGCAGGCTGGCTGCTACCTGGGCAATGTTTGGCACGAATCTCCGGTAGTATGTGCAAATCCCCAGGAAGCTATACAGCTCATGAAGATTTCGAGGTCGAGGCCAGTCCTTTACTGCCCGTATTTTGTCCTCGTCAGTGGAGATGCCTTCTGCTGCTATTCGATGCCCTAAGTATTTAACCTCCTTCTGAAATAGAGCACATTTCGTGATGCTTAACTTTAGTCCAGCAGCTGTTATGCGAGTAAATACTTCACCCAGGTTTTTAAGATGTTCCTCAAAAGTCTTCCCCATAACGATTATGTCATCAAGATACACCAAGTACGTCTTCCAATTGAGACCCTATAGCACACGTTCCATTAAACGCTCAAAAGTAGCTGGGGCATTGCAGAGCCCAAATGGCATTACCTTGAACTGCCATAAACCATTGCTTGCGCTGAAGGCAGTTTTCTCTTTGTCCTTATCGGCTATCTCTACTTGCCATTAGCCGCTTTGCAGGTCCAAGGTAAAAAACCATTTCGTAACAGCCAACGTGTCTAAGGTGTCGTCAATTCTTGGCAGCGGATAACTGTCTTTCTTGGTGACGTCATTGAGTTTTCTGTAGTCGACGCAGAATCTGGTGCTGCCGTCTTTCTTCTTTACTAGAACTATTGGCGAGCTCCATGGACTCGAAGATGGTTCGATGACTCCATTCCGCTCCATTTCGTTGACAAGTTCTTTGACTTCGTTCCGCTTCGCTAGGGGAACACTCCTGGGTGCTTGTTTTATAGGTCTCGCTTCACCGGTATTTATTTCATGTTTCACTACAGCTGTTCTACCTGGACTCTTATTGCTTAGGGCGAAGACGGAGGCATGTGTTCTTAGCAACTCCTTTGCTTTGTTTCTTTCAGATGATGACAGTCCTTTCGTCCATTTTTCCATTTCTTCTGCAAGTAATTCGCGTTCCTTGGCTGTCATTTTCGGGTATCCTGAATTTTTGGCATAGTTAATTATCGCTTCTGCTGGCTCACATTGCCCTATTATAAAATTTTTGTTAATGTTCTTCTCGTTGTTGGATAGATTGAGTACTCTCACTGGAACTCGTCCATCGTCGCAGGTTTTCACGAGGGCTTTAGCTGTTATAATGTCGTCTTTAAGTTCTTTTGGTTCTACTACCCACAACCGGTTATCCTCACAATCTTCGCGCCCATACTAAGGTTTCTGCATGAGGTGGTAGTTTCTGTCGTCCGACGGTAAATAGCCTCCTTACTGTGGCCTTGTTCTCGTATCCAACTTCCAAGGCTATTTCGACGTTGCGCCAGATCATAACTCTTTGGCCCATGTGCAGATTGATACCGTGGACTATCATGAAGTCTGCACCGATGATAACTTCGTCCACTATGTCGGCGACAACAAATACGTGATCGGCGCTAGTGTTGGCGATAGGCAGTCGAACCTTGGCTCTTCCATAGACGGTGGCAGATTCCCTAGTAGCAGTGCGCAGTCGAATGTTGTCTAATGATTCTACGGATAATTTCACCAAATCAGGCCTAATTATGGACTGCGATGCCCCTGTGTCTATGGTGAGGACCTGCTTTCTTCCGTTGATAAGTCCACGAGCTGTAAGGTTGCTATTCTGTTGTATTATGGAAATGGAGATTGTGGGGCCAGCGGTTGTAGGAGCTAGCTCTTGCCCCTCAGTGCTAGCTCGTTTTAGTTTAACGGTGTCTCTTGAGATTTGCTGTTATTCGTCCGTTTGTTCTCTCTTGGTGGCGAAACAGATCTAGACCTCTTCTTTGGAGCTTTACAGTTGCGTTGAAAATGGCCTGCCTTGCCGCAGTTGAAGCATTTTGAGCATGATCTATTCCTTTGCTCCTCCATTACTCGCTTGACTAATTCTTCTATGTCACCCCTTGATATTTGGGTGTCATTTTGAATATCAGACTCAAGATGCCGCACCTTGTAGACTTGTGGCCTTGAGATGACTCTAGCGGTCTTCTGGGCTAGAGCATAAGAGATGGTTTCAGCAAAGGATGATTTTTGCATAGCACACACCACGAATTTAACATCTGGGTCTCGTATACCATTAACAAATGCTACAATTTTGAACTGATCCAAGAACGGATGATTCTCACCTGGGTAAGTCAGCTGGAGCAGACGTTCGATGTCCATGGCAAAATCTTGGAGCGTCTCATTCGGTTTTTGTACTCTGCCGCGTAACCCCATCCTGTACAGTTCTCGCTTATGCTCACCGCCAAACTTGCGCTGTAAGGTCACCATGATGTCCTCATAATTATTCCTGAAAGCGGCCGGTAAACTCTCCAGGAATTCTGCAGTGGTTCCCTTCAGTGCCAAAATCAGTTCTACCGCTTTCCCTTCATTATTCCATCCGTTTCTACTGGCCACCGTCTCAAATTGGAATTTAAAAACATTAAATGGTACGCTTCCATCAAAAGGTGGGGTCTTAATCCTGCTGAACTGTTCTGAAATAACTCTCACCGGACCTTCTCGAACTTGTAGATTGTCCATTTGAAATTGTAGCTCACGTATTTCATCGTCCAACTTTCTTCCTAGGTTGGACACGTCATCTTCAACCTTCTTCTGTGCCACAGAAATGCCGCAGAGTTTCTCATCAAACTCGCTGACTCTCTGCTCTATGGCTTCCACCCGTTTGCCCAATACCTCTGAAATTTCATTGAGTTTTTGATTAGTTGATCTAGAAACTTCCTGAAATTTTTCTTCTAGCCTCTCGCAATTGTCTCTAGAAACTTCTTCTAGTCTTTCGTAATTAGCTACAGAAGCTTCTCGAACTTTTTCTTCGAGTCCCTCACAGTTGGCTCTAGAAACTTCTTCTAGTCTTTCGTAATTAGGTCTAGAAGATTCCTGAAATTTTTCTTCTAACCTCTCGCAATTAGCTATAGAAGCTTCTCGAACCTTTTCTTCTAGCCTCTCACAATTCGCTCTAGAAGCTTCTAAGAGTTTCTGGTTATTATCCCTTATTTTTTCCATCATGGCGGCCAAAATTGAATTTAAATCTAAATTGCTGCTTGACATAGGAGTACACAGCAGTGTCTTCTTTATCGTCAAACTCGTAAGTACATACATCGATTCCGCGTCATTGGAATTCATCAATCAACCGCCTTTGTAGTTCAGCCTTGTTTCATGTTGTTGGCAGATCCAGTTTAGCCAGCTCCTTCTCCAGATGTTCCACTTTTAGTTCTTCAAACTTCATTGTTGATTTTTAATTTTGCAATCCCACTTCTGACACCACTTGTTTCGTTTTATTACAAAACCAGTAATAAACGGTGTTAATATGGGTTCTTTTGGATTGCAAAAATTAAACACACACAAGTTTCACAGTTTATCACAATACACAATACTCTTGTTTAACTATTACTACTCACAGTATTACACTGATAGTGTCACTGTTCTTCAGATTTCACAGTCCAATAATTCACTCGCGGTCACTGAACTTCACATAAAACGACGGCACTGCACTGTCGTTTACTTCGTGGCACTGCACTGTCTTAAACACGCACTAAACTGTTACTTACAGTCACGGCACAACACTGTTCTTCTTATAAAAACACTTTACCGCGCTGCACTAAGTCGCACTGTAGCACACTGATGTGACCATCAAGACGTCTGACCGTAAAACTGGGGTGCTGTGAGACTTCCTTATAAATCCTTGTAGAAGTGTCTAGGCATGGAAAGGTCCAGAACTTTCTGGAAGGCCTTAATTAGATTCTGCCGGGGGACCTACTTAGAATGGCCCTAATTAGCTTCGCCCGTTCCACTAGTCTTTGTTCCTCCTTTCACGTGGCTCTCTCTTTGTGTATTCGCCCACTCATCCGATTCTCGCAACAATATATATATGTCTGTTAACGCTCTAGCGGTCGCAATTTTTGTTTGATCGTTACCAAACTCGGAATTGAATCGTTTTATGTAAAAAGGAAGATCAAGTTCGTTAATGGCTGAAATCGGATCAGTGGGAGGGGGGTTTAGAGGGGGGATTTCGAAATATCTCCGTTATTATGTGTCGGGTCGAACAATTGTATAGAACCAATCTTATTGAAAATTAAATTTATTATAAATATTGTTCTATACATTTATTCTGTATCTTGAATATTAACCGAGATATTTGCATTTGTATTCTGTGTGTGGTCGGCAGGAGTCGGCTGTTTGGTACTTTCTGAAGAGAGCTCTGGCTCTCTCGTTTTCGTAACTGTTCGTCCCTCGTCAATACGTTTAGAGATCCCTTACTACTACACTTGTGATTGGGCAGATTTCTCTATTGTAAAACTGCACGTGGGAAATCTGCTTAGTTTACGCAGCCCCTGCGTGACAGACTTTTATGTGAAGAACAGTGTTGTGCCGTGACTGTAAGTAACAGTTTAGTGCCGTGTTTGAGACAGTGCAGTGCCGTTAAATAAATTGTGCAGAGATTAAAACTGTGAAACTTGTGTGTGTTTAATTTTGCAATCCAAAAGAACTCTTATTAACAACGTTTATTACTGGTTTTGTAATAAAAACGTAATAATACTTAGAACTATCTAATTCTAATAACATAAAATCTGTTTTCATAATATTCCTCTATTATTATTATTTATTAACGTCAACTTTTTGCAACTAAGGCTAATTGGGACGGGTTATCTACAGGTTACCACCCTTTTCCTCTATTAAAAACACTTTAATGAGTACTAGTAAAATTGTTGACTCCAGCTATAGTTTTTAGCGTATATTTTGTGTATACGTCAATGTACATCAGAAACGAAAAATCGCACTTTTTCATTTCAGGTCTCATAACCCCCACTACTGTTCATCCATAGAAATGTTAATACAGCTTATAATAGTGTAGAAGGTGATTCACATACCAAGTATGGTTAAGGTCGGCTCCGTCGTATCTACCCAATTCAAGGGGAATTTAGAAATATCTCAGTAGTTTTATGTCGGATTGAAAAACTAGTTACCTATATAGAACCAATCTTATTTCAAATGCAATGTTCAATAAATTGTTTTCTCTATATTGAATATTAACCGAGATATTTCCGTATTTTAGTTTTCGACCCATTCCGACTCATGACGTTTAGCAATAAGCTATTATAACTCTTCATTCCAAGGTTAAATACCAAATATGATTTTCATTGAACTACTACTATAGCTTGTTTTTGTGAGAAACATGCAAATTACGTCATCTATTAAGAATTTTTGTTCTTTACCCGAAACTTATTATTTGATCTATACCATATTCGATATTTAGCCGTTTCATTCAACACCAAAGATAATATTTGTTATTGGCTGAAATCGGACCTGGAATTGTGGTGGTTTAAAGAAGAGGGATTGAACAATTCAAAATATGTTCGTTATTATGAGTCGGATCATAAGATGCTATTGGGTCAATCTTGTTAAACAATCGGCGGTCTACAATTGTTTTTCTAACCATTTTTTCATAACTTAATTATTAAGCGAGTTATATGTCCTTTCTTGTTTTCGGCATACAGAATCCCACCCCTCTTTCCCATAGTTTTTTTTTTTTTTCAAAGAAATAAACAGTTTGTGGTGAGATGAGGTCAGTAGTGTGTTACACCAGACCGTGCGAAATCTACTTATTTTATGTAGCTCCTGCGTGATCGACTTTTTACGTTTAATACTAGAAAATGATTATTCAAGTTGTGTTCATCCAAAGAGATAGGTTTTGAAACAATCTATCAGACAAAGATTTTTCCTTATGTGCTTTGATTAGATATATCAGCCACTCCATATGAAGTGGCTCCGCCATATTGTGGCCATTCATTTCAGAAAGAAGTATATTCGCCCAACTACAAACCAGTTCAACTATCATACGAGCTACGCCAAATTATTCGAGTAAGTCTCTGTCCCCCCCTCTTCTTAATATAGGGAATTCTTATTTAGTTTTCCTTTTAAGAATAAGCACTGTGATTCTGTTTGTATTGTGACTCAGCTTATTATTTTCACACCAGTCCATGATGATATTACTAGCGAGGGAAGCTTTAATTTTTATCTCACGCCTAGACTCTGCCCCAAATATGACTCCTAAGTCATCCATAAAAGCAAGTGGTGTTAGTCCTGCGTTCACTAGTAGAAATAAACTGGATTCATTATTATTTTCCAGCCGCTAGGGCCGAAAACAGATCCCTGTGGTACACCCATTTCTAAAAGTTTTATTATTTTAGTGCTGGGAGTTTTGACGGATACTTTCCTGTCATGAAAATAGTTTTTGGGGCACTTCATTTTCTTCCGTTCGTGGAGTAAGGAAGGCCACCATAAGTTGTTAAAGGCTTAAAATACGTCGTAAAAAAACTCCAAAAACATATTTTGAGTTTGATGTGAGATGAAACCATACCTGGTTTTAATAGCATCAGTCGTAGATCTACCTTTAGTATAGCCAAATTGGAATCTTGATTGGGTTAACCTGATAATGTCTTTGAGCGAACTTAAAACAAGTTTTTCTAATATTTTACCGAATATGGGGAGAAGGCAAATTGGCCAGTAACAATTTGCATTGATCACTTCATATTTGCCAGGCTTCAAAATTGCTATCACCTCAGCTTCTTTCCAAAAGGCCGAGAAGACAACTTCTTCCAAACATCCATTGATTGTGGCATACAGCGGATCAAGCAAGCTCTGTTTGCATTTTTTAATTACTAAACCATCAATCATGCCTGGACCTGCAGCTTTTCCGGTTTTAATTGAATCAATGGCCAATTAAATCAAGCTACTCCCAGGGAGCTGCGTTTTAGCAGATTTCCCTTAAGGGAAATCAGCTATTGAGGTCGTACTCATGACGCGAGTTTCGAAAAATTTCTTCAAATGTCCATCGATCCTACCCAGGAGATGACGAAAATGAGGTCCGTTCAAAATTATATATATATATATATATATATATATATATATATATATATATATATATATATATATATATATATATATTTGTCTGTTAACGCTCTAGCGGTCGCAATTTTCGTTTGATCGTTACCAAACTCGATATTTAAGCGTTTTATGCAAAAATAAAGATCAAGTTCGTTAATGGCTGAAATCGGACCAGTGGGAGGGGGGGTTTAGAGGGGAGGATTTTCTAAAATTTGAAATATTTCCGTTACTATAAGTCGGATCGAAAAATTGTATAGTATCAATCTTATTGAAGATTAAATTTACTATAAATAATGTTATATACATGTATTCTGTATCTTGAATATTAACCGAGATATTAGCATTTTTCTGTTTTCAACTTCTGAGATGAGATCGGCCACCTTCGGGTCTTGTCGTGAGTTTCCGTCAAGAGCTAGTTCGGGCCGTTCCCGTAACTGTTTGACTCTCTATTCTGAAATTTCTCAATTGTAAAACTTCACGTGGGAAATCTGCTTAGTTTACGCAGCCCCTGCGTGACGGACTTTTGATTTTCAGGAGGCTCATTTGTGTCGCTTCTCAAAAATGTTTGGACAGAGTTTTAGCAGATTTCCCTTGAGGGAAATCAGCTATTGAGGTTGTACTCATGACGGAATTTTCGATTTTTTTCTTCAAATGTTCATCAATCCTACCTAGGCGATGGCGAAAATGAGGTCCGTTCAAAACTGTATATATATATATATATATATATATATATATATATATATATATATATATATATATACTAGCTCAGATACCCGGCTTCGCCCGGGAATTCATTTGAGGCTGAATGGTGATGGTATTTTTTAGCAGGCTTTACATTGCACAATATTTTGACATTTACCCGTCCCAGTGTTTAGGATTGATACCCGTCTTTCCCGTGGATTTGCTAATAATAGAATTATTTGTTCGATACGGCTTCACAGTCTTCGATATCTTTATATTTCCCGTCTCTTATACATGTAAATATAGTGAATTTTTATTTCAGGCCTCCCTTATAACCCCCCTCCCGTTCGAACCCAAAAATTTTAATATAACTTATAATAATGGAAGAATTAATGCTAATTGACATACCGAGTTTTGTTAAGTTCGGTTCAGCCGTTAGTGCCCGCTAAAGTTTTAACGTATAATTCATTTATACTTAGGTATACGACAAAAGTGTATATAACAAAAATTACTCCAAATAAAAAAACAAACAACTTTTGTTATGTTTATATTTGCGGAAAAACCAATAGGAAACGAAATATCGCTATTTTTAATTTCAGGCTTCCCTTATAACCCCCACTCCTGCCTGTCCATAGACATGTTGGTATGGCTTATTATAATGAAGGCCTCACTGCTAATACACATACCGAGTTTTATTTAGTTCGGTTGAGTCTTTTTTGGGAAATAATATTGTTGACTCCCGCTATAATTTTTAGCGTATAACGCATTTAAACTTCGGTATACGACAAAAGTGTATATAACAAAAGTTACTCTAAATAACAAAATGAACAACTTTTGTTATGTGCATATTTGCCTAAAAACCAATAGAAAACTAAATATCGCTATTTTTAATTTCAGGCCTCCCTGATAACCCCCACTCCTATTCGTCTCAGAGAATTTTAATATAGCCTAAAGTCTAAGTTGGGTTAGTAGTAATATACATACCAAGTTTCATAAAATTCGGTTCAGCCGTTTATGCGTGAAAAGGTAACAAACAAACAAACAAACACGAAAGAAACAAAATGCAGATATGGTGTCTATGACATGTGAAACGAAAAGTTATCGTGAAATTTCGCGAAAAAAATCAATGTACAGACAGAGGTTACAATTTTATATATATACTAGCTCAGATACCCGGCTTCGCCCGGGAATTCATTTGAGGCTGAATGGTGATGGTATTTTTTAGCAGGCTTTACATTGCCCAATATTTTGACATTTACCCGTCCCAGAGTTTAGGATTGATACCCGTCGTTGCCGGTGATTTGCTAATAATAGAATTATTTGTTCGATAAGGCTTCACTGTCTTCGATATTTTTATATTTCCCGTTTCTTATACATGTAAATATAGTGAATTTTTATTTCAGGCCTCCCTTATAACCCCCCTCCCGTTCGAACCTAAAAATTTTAATATAACTTATAATCATGGAAGAATTAATGCTAATTGACATACCGAGTTATGTTAAGTTCGGTTCAGCCGTTAGTGCCCGCTATAGTTTTAACGTATAACTCATTTATACTTAGGTATAAGACAAAAGTGTATATAACAAAAGTTACTCCAAATAACAAAATAAACAACTTTTGTTATGTTTATATTTGCGGAAAAACCAATAGGAAACGAAATATCGCTATTTTTAATTTCAGGCTTCCCTTATAACCCCCACTCCTGCCTGTACATAGAAATGTTGGTATGGCTTATTATAATGAAGGCCTCACTACTAATACACATACCGAGTTTTATTTAGTTTGGTTGAGTCTTTTTTGGCAAATAATATTATTGACTCCCGCCATAATTTTTAGCGTATAACGCATTTAAACTTCGGTATACGACAAAAGTGTATATAACAAAAGTTACTCTAAATAACAAAATAAACCACTTTTGTTATGTGCAAATTTGCCGAAAAACCAATAGAAAAAGAAATATCAATATTTTTAATTTCAGGCTTCCCTTATAACCCCCACTCCTGTTCGTCTCAGAGAATATTAACATAGCCTAAAGTCTAAGTTGGGTTAGTAGTAATATAGATACCAAGTTTCATAAAATTCGGTTCACCCGTTTATGCGTGAAAAGGTAACAAACAAACAAACATACACGAAAGAAACAAAATGTAGATATGGTGTCTATGACATGTGAAACGAAAAGTTATCGTGAAATTTCGCGAAAAAAATCAATGTACAGACAGAGGTTACAATTTTATATATATACTAGCTCAGATACCCGGCTTCGCCCGGGAATTCATTTGAGGCTGAATGGTGATAGTATTTTTTAGCAGGCTTTACATTGCACAATATTTTGACATTTACCCGTCCCAGTTTTTAGGATTGATACCCGTCGTTGCCGTGGATTTGCTAATAATAGAATATTTGTTCGATAAGGCTTCACTGTCTACGATATTTTTATATTTCCCGTCTCTTATACATGTAAATATGGTGAATTATTATTTCAGGTCAGGGTATTATTACAGATGTTAGAAAAGCGGTGGAATAAGTGCGTTGCTGTTGAGGGGGACTATATTGAAAAATAAAAATATGTAAGTTGAAAATATATGTCGAAGATTAATAATAAATATGATTAAATACCCTTATAGCTAAATGAACTAAAATTAAACTCAACTGAGTTATAAAGGTTATTTAAAAATTAACTGTTAATTACAAATATAAAAAAATGGTTATTTGAATAATTAAATGAAATAAATGTTATTTCATTAAAAGAAGAAAAAAAAAATGCATTGAATAAATTTCCTATACGGTCTTGGACCTTGAGTAATTTTCCTTTATTTAATTACTTAATATAATATACATATATACTCCCTAATAACTAATGTGACTATACAAACTAACAGTAGAAAAATGATCACGTCACTGAATGAAGGTGAGTGTCTCCATTCAGTGACGTGGATCGACTATCGCTAAAGGCGATCATCATTTTTCTACTGTTAGTTTGTATAGTCAGGGTGAGGACAGATGGATGGATCAGGTACCTGAGATACTGGATTTCAATGGAATTCCACCATTTTAGCAGATTTCCCTTAAGAAAAATCAGCCGTTGAGGTCGTTCTGATGACGTATTTTCGAAATTTTTCTTCAAATGTCCATCGATCCTACACAGATGACGAAAATGAGGTCCGTTCAAAATTATATATATATATATATATATATATATATATATATATATATATATATATATATATGTGTGTGTGTGTAGTGTTGTTCTTTTCGGAGTTTTGGTCAATGTTGGTGAAATGAATCTTAGTTTATGCCGATATTTCGAGAATCTTTATTTTCTCTTCTTCAGGGCTGAAAATTTACATGTACTACATTATAATATTGCACATTGTTGTTATACATTGTTGTAAAAGGCTGTTTTTTCCTTATTATTACTTACCAAGACTAAATATATCTATAGACTATTATACATTCTTATTGCACTATGAATAGGGTTATAGTAACCTTCCTTGTTTTGTTTACATAGCAGGGTCACAGCCTTTTGTATGTTTTATATATTTATAGTATGGGGTACAATATAAAATTGTAACCTCTGTCTGTAGATTAATTTTATTCAAGAAATTTCACGATAATTTTTCGTTTCACACGTCATAGACACCATAACTATATTTTGTATCTTTGGTGTCTGTTTGTTTGTTTGTTTTTTACCTTTTCACGTATAAACCCTGGAAGGCCTGAAATTAAAAACAGCGATATTTCGTTAAGTATTGGTTTTTCGGTAAATATGCACATAACAAAAGTTGTTTATTTTGTTATTTAGAGTAACTTTTGTTATATACACTTTCGCCGTATACCGAAGTGTAAATGTGTTATACGATAAAAATTATAGTGGGAGTCAACAATATTATTTGGCACAAAATACTAAAAGGAACGAATTATAACTCGGTATGTGATGGTATGTATATTACTACTAACCCAACTTAGACTTTAGGCTATATTAATTTTCTCTGAGACGAATAGGAGTGGGGGTTATAAGGGAAGCCTGAAATTAAAAATAGCGATATTTCGTTTCCTATTGTTTTTTCTGCAAATATAAACATAACAAAAGATGTTTATTTTGTTATTTAGAGTAACTTTTGTTATATACACTTTTGTCGTATACCTAAGTATAAATGAGTTATACGTTAAAACTTTAGCGGGCACTAACGGCTGAACCGAACTTAACAAAACTCGGTATGTCAATTAGCATTAATTCTTCCATGATTATAAGTTATATTAACATTTTTAGATTCGAACGGAAGGGGGGTTATAAAGGAGGCCTGAAATAAAAATTCACCATATTTACATGTATAAGAGACGGGAAATATAAAAATATCGAAGACTGTGAAGCCTTATAGAACAAATAATTCTATTATTAGCAAATCCACGAGAAAGACGGGTATCAATCCTAAACACTGGGACGGGTAAATGTCAAAATATTGTGCAATGTAAAGCCTGCTAAAAAATACCATCACCATTCAGCCTCAAATGAATTCCCGGGCGAAGCCGGGTATCTGAGCTAGTATATCTATCTATATATATATAAAATTGTAACCTCTGTCTGTACATTGAATTTTTTCGCGAAATTTCACGATAACTTTTCGTTTCACATGTCATAGACACCATATCTGCATTTTGTTTCTTTCGTGTACGTTTGTTTGTTTGTTTGTTTGTTTGTTTGTTTGTTTGTTTGTTTGTTACCTTTTCACGCATAAACGGCTGAACCGAATTTTATGAAACTTGGTATGTATATTACTACTAACCCAACTTAGACTTTAGGCTATATTAATTTTCTCTGAGACGAACAGGAGTGGGGGTTATAAGGGAAGGCTGAAATTAAAAATAGCGATATTTTGTTTTCTATTGGTTTTTCGGCAAATATGCACATAATAAACGTTGTTTATTTTCTTATTTAGAGTAACTTTTGTTATATACACTTTTGTCGTATACCGAAGTTTAAATGCGTTATACGCTAAAAATTATAGCGGGAGTCAACAATATTATTTGCCAAAAAAGACTCAACCGAACTAAATAAAACTCGGTATGTGTATTAGCAGTGAGGCCTTTATTATAATAAGCCATACCAACATTTCTATGGACGGGCAGGAGTGGGGGTTATAAGAGAAGCCTGAAATTAAAAATAGCGATATTTCGTTTTCTATTGGTTTTTCCGCAAACATAAACATAACAAAAGTTGTTTATTTTGTTATTTGGAGTAACTTTTGTTATATACACTTTTGTCGTATACCGAATTTTAAATGCGTTATACGCTAAAAATTATAGCGGGAGTCAACAATATTATTTGCCAAAAAAGACTCAACCGAACTAAATAAAACTCGGTATGTGTATTAGCAGTGAGGCCTTTATTATAATAAGCCATGCCAACATTTCTATGGACGGGCAGGAGTGGGGGTTATAAGAGAAGCCTGAAATTAAAAATAGCGATATTTCGTTTTCTATTGGTTTTTCCGCAAACATAAACATAACAAAAGTTGTTTATTTTGTTATTTGGAGTAACTTTTGTTATATACACTTTTGTCGTATACCTAAGTATAAATGAGTTATACGTTAAAACCTTAGCGGGCACTAACGGCTGAACCGAACTTAACAAAACTCGGTATGTCAATTAGCATTAATTCTTCCATGATTATAAGTTATATTAAAATTTTTAGGTTCGAACGGGAGGGGGGTTATAAGGGAGGCCTGAAATAAAAATTCACCATATTTACATGTATAAGAGACGGGAAATATAAAAATAGCGAAGACTGTGAAGAATTATCGAACAAATAATTCTATCTTTAGCAAATCACCGGCAACGACGGGTATCAAACCTAAACACTGGGACGGGTAAATGTCAAAATATTGTGCAATGTAAAGCCTGCTAAAAAATACCATCACCATTCAGCCTCAAATGAATTCCCGGGCGAAGCCGGGTATCTGAGCTAGTATATATATAAAATTGTAACCTCTGTCTGTACATTGATTTTTTTCACGAAATTTCACGATAACTTTTCGTTTCACATGTCATAGACACCATAACTGCATTTTGTTTCTTTGGTGTCTGTTTGTTTGTTTGTTTGTTTATTTGTTTGTTTGTTTGTTTGTTACCTTTTCACGCATAAACGGCTGAACCGAATTTTATGAAACTTGGTATGTATATTACTACTAACCCAACTTAGACTATAGGCTATATTAATATCCACTGAGACGAACAGGAGTGGGGGTTATAAATGAAGCCAGAAATTAAAAATAGCGATATTTCGTTTCCTATTAGTTTTTCGGCAAATATGAACATAACAAAAGTTGTTTATTTTGTTATTTAAAGTAACTTTTGTTATATGCACTTTTTCCGTATACGGAAGTATAAATGAGTTATACGCTAAAAACTATAGCGGGAGTCCATAATTTTAGTTGGCACAAAAGACTCAACCGAACTAAACCAAACTCGCTATGTGAATTAGTACTAACGATTTCCTTATAATAAGCAATACTAACTTTTCTAGGTACGGGCAGGAGTGGGGGTTATAAGGGAGGCCTGAAATTAAAAATAGCGATATTTCGTTTCCTATGGCTTTTTCAGCAAATATGTACATGACAAAAGTTGTTTATTTTGTTATTTAGAGTAACTTTTGTTATATGCACTTTTGCCGTATACGGTAGCATAAATAAGTTATACGCTATAAACTATAGCGGGAGTCCACAATTGTATTTGGCACTAAAGACTCAACCGTATTAAACCAAACTCGGTATGTGAATTAGTACTAACGCCTTCATTATAATAAGCTATACTAACATTTCTAGGGACGGGCAGGAGTGGGGGTTATAAGGAAGGTCTGAAATTAGTAATAGTGATATTTCGTTTCCTATTGCATTTTCGGCAAATATGCACATAACAAAGGTTGTTTATTTTGTTATTTAGAGAAAGTTGCTCAACACTTCTTTTCAAAATTAACTACCAGGTACCTCTCCTGAAAAAATTAATTCAAATGTATGCCAATATTTTCTCCTTAATAATTAAAATCTTTGCATAATGCACAGGAGGCGGGAAATATAACAATATGCAGGACAGTGAAGTCTTACATAAAAAAATAATTTGATTATTAACAAATGCCAACAACGGGCGTTAACCCTAAACACTAGAACGGGTAAATGTCAAAATGTTGTGCAAAGTAAAGCCTTGCCAAAAATATACTATCACCATTCAGCCTCAAATGAATTCCCGAGCGAAGCCGGGTATCTGAGCTAGTCTATCTATATATATATAAAATTGTAACCTCTGTCTGTACATTGATTTTTTTCGCGAAATTTCACAATAACTTTTCGTTTCACATGTCATAGACACCATAACTGCATTTTGTTTCTTTCGTGTATGTTTGTTTGTTTGTTTGTTTGTTACCTTTTCACGCATAAACGGCTGAACCGAATTTTATGAAACTTGGTATGTATATTACTACTAACCCAACTTAGACTTTAGGCTATATTAATATCCTCTGAGACGAACAGGAGTGGGGGTTATAGGGAAGCCTGAAATTAAAAATAGCGATATTTCGATTCCTATTGGTTTTTCGGTAAATATAAACATAACAAAAGTTGTTTATTTTGTTATTTGGAGTAACTTTTGATATATATACTTTTTTCGTATACCGAATTATTAACGAGATATACGCAAAAACCTATAACGAATGTGAACAATTTTATTTGAGACGAAAGACCCAACCGAAATGAATAAAACTCGGTATGTGTATTAGCACTAACGCTTTCATTGTAATAAGCCATACTCACATTTCTTGAGATGGGCAGGAGTGGGGGTTGTAAGGGAGGCCTGAATTTAAAATAGCGGTATTTTGTTTTCTATTCGTTTTTCGGCAAATATGAACCTAACAAAAGTTGTTTATTTTGTTATTTAGAGTAACTTTTGTGATATTCATTTTTGACTTTTAACGAAGTATAAACGAGATATATACTATAAGCTAAAACGGGAGTCAACTATTTTATTGGGCGCTAACGATTGAACCGAACTTAACAAAACTCGGTATGTCAATTAGCATTAATTCTCCCATGATTATAAGCTATATTAAAATTTTTAGGTTCGAACGGGAGTGGGAGTTATAAGGGAGGCCTGAAGTAAAAATTTACGATATTTCATTTTCTATTTATTTTTCGGCAAAGGTGCACATAACAAAAGTTGTTTACTTTGTAATTTAGAGCAACTTTTGTTTCATTCACTTATGTCGTAAAATGAAGTAAATACGGGATATAAGCTAAATCTATAGCGGGAGTCGACGATTTTATTAGTACTTATTTAAGTGTTTTTAATATAGGCATATTATGACAAATGATGTTATGTTTTAGCCTTATCTATTTCGATTATTTAGTACTAAGTATGACTCGGATTAGTAAGATTATAAATCCCCCTCCCCCTTCGCCTCATTTATTTATTTTTCGTAGAAAATAACTTTATTATTTATTTCCAATAGAAATTTAAACTATAAGAGCATTTCCATTATTTAATTTGTATAATGTATAATTTAAAAAAAATCGTGCTGAATTTCCTCAAGGAGTGATAGGGGAAGTAGTAGGGAATCAAACTCTTTGATTTTGGTTATATACTATCTTATTTCCGATATCTTCATGTTATTGAAACAAATATGTACTATCATAACAATTAAACGTTAATGTCATTGTGTCAAAAGACAAAATGCTCTTAAACTCGATATGATTGTTTAAAGTATTACTTAGGTTGCAGGGACGGCTACGATCTCTTCCCCTCGACTAGCTTTTTGAATATAATTGAAATTATTTTTAGGGTAACACTATTATTTAATGCCATCAGGTAGATAAATTATTACAATAATATTTTGAATTAATAATTTAATGGGGTGGGGGGGGGGGGGGGTGGGGGGGGGGGGGGGTGGGGGGGGGGGGGGGTGGGGGGGGGGGGGGGTGGGGGGGGGGGGGGGTGGGGGGGGGGGGGGGTGGGGGGGGGGGGGGGTGGGGGGGGGGGGGGGTGGGGGGGGGGGGGGGTGGGGGGGGGGGGGGGTGGGGGGGGGGGGGGGTGGGGGGGGGGGGGGGTGGGGGGGGGGGGGGGTGGGGGGGGGGGGGGGTGGGGGGGGGGGGGGGTGGGGGGGGGGGGGGGTGGGGGGGGGGGGGGGTGGGGGGGGGGGGGGGTGGGGGGGGGGGGGGGTGGGGGGGGGGGGGGGTGGGGGGGGGGGGGGGTGGGGGGGGGGGGGGGTGGGGGGGGGGGGGGGTGGGGGGGGGGGGGGGTGGGGGGGGGGGGGGGTGGGGGGGGGGGGGGGTGGGGGGGGGGGGGGGTGGGGGGGGGGGGGGGTGGGGGGGGGGGGGGGTGGGGGGGGGGGGGGGTGGGGGGGGGGGGGGGAAGGATTGTTAGAAGTTGAGTTAATGGGTAAAATCCGAATTATTAACTTTTGGATCAAAACATGTTATTGAACCCAACTAATGTAGGTAACATTTTTTTAAAAATTATTTTCCAATTGTTAGGAGTTGAGTTAATGGGTAAAATCCGAATTATTAACTCCATTTTTGTTAATCGTTAAATATAACATGACAATCTCGTTGATAAAATAATTGTTCTCTGGCACACATATTTAATGGCTTATTTGTATTTTATTCATTTTTGGTCTTGAACTCCTGCAATACAAGTTTTGCTTTGGTGTTTTTTTATCCTATCACTATGCATCTTTAATCTACATTAATTTAAAGATTTTTTTTTTTACTGAGAGTATAAGAAAGGTAGAAATATAGATTATAATGACCAGATGACATCTCTGCTCGTTGAAGTACTGTTGCAAAATCCATCATTTGGAAGCCCTTTGTCACAGATTCTTTTAAATTTTATGAGGCCATGTGTCAAATGAGTGTCAATAACATGTGTATGACTAAACGAAAAAAGAAAGTCAAAAAACGCAGGAGATGCGCTAACAAAGTGATGACAATTTCATTCATTTTTTTCCTCTTTTAGCAGATTTCCCTTAAGGGAAATCTGCTATTGAGGTCGTACTCATGACGCGAGTTTCGAAACATTTCTTCAAATGTCGATCGATCCTGACCTGGCTGAAATCGGACCAGAGGGAGGGTGGGGGGTAGAGGGGGGATTTTCGAAAATTCAAAATATCTCCGTTATTATGCATCGAATTCAAAAATTGTATAGAAGCAATCTTATTGCAAATTAAATTTACTATAAATATTGTTATATACATTTATTCTCTATCTTGAATATTAACCGAGATATTTGCATTTTTATGAAGTCTGTGGTCGTGTATAGTTCGGATTACGTCGGCCATCTTCGTCATTTCTCGGCACAGGTGGAAGCTTCTTCTAACCTGTCGTTTCTAACCTTACCTTACCTTCTTTACTTTGTGAGATTTATGCAGATACGTTCTGTTCATCCACCCCCCCCCTTCTTTAGTTCTTGAACTACTAAAATTTGAGTTATTAAAATATAAATTATTCTTACAATTCAGAAGCCGTTTCAGTTGGGAATTTATTTTAATTAACTGAAAGATTTCTCATTATCTAATCACGGTGGTACTGTGTTACCAGTATGCAGATTTCTTTATTGTAAAACTTCACAGTGGAATTCTGCTTAGTTTACGCAGCCCCTGCGTGACGGACTTTTTATTTCCTTATACGAAATACAGGAAGTATTGCAATTGCAAAATATTTTAATAAATATTGTAATCACGAATGTTTTGGAAGTATTTTCATTGCAAATGTCTGTACTTATTAGAGATACAAATAATTGGACGAACGTTAAAAAAAACGTTAACCATGATTTGGATCTTGTACTTCACTTCAGTACATACCTTCGAATACCACCTCCTATTAAATTAGCTATTTTGGAGTCATGTGCGATCATACGGACTAACACAAGTACTTAGATACGATTCCATTGGGATCTGAAAATGTTCGTGATTACAATACTTCCTTTACTTTGTTCAAGTGAGTAAAAAATCTATGAGAAATCCACTGATGGGAATTAAATACCTCTGACTCCTGAGAGGAAAAGTCAATGAGCATGATGTACATAGAGAAAATGGCTGTGAGAAACCAATTAACATTGTGTTTTCTTTTTAAGTCATTAAGTGTAGGTTTCTTATGCAATTCAGCTCTCAAGGTTGTGTCGTCCCACCTCGAATAAAAACCACCTCAGTTATTTTTTTTTCTACCCCAAAATTTACTATGGAAGGAACTACATTGTGATAAAATCTGAGAATTAAATTCATGTACATCCTTCCGTAGTTAAAGATTCCTTGAAATGAGAAGAGTTATAGTACATTATTAAGATGTGCGAATAAAAAAACAAATAAAATATAAAAATAATTCATAAATTAAATATAGTTTTAATATAATTTGACACAAGTCATCTTTACTCCCTGTATCTGAGGATCAACATTGAGGGGGGACATTCTCGTACATTATCCCTCCACAGTCCAACCTTCATGTTGGCCCAGCATCGAATAATTGTACAAAGACCAAGCCAACCTTATATGCAAGCCTGAATATATGACCGGGAATGGATATATGTCCAGGAAGAAATCTTTTGACAAAATGTTGCCTTGCTTCCAAGCACTGGTCTTCAAGAGCTCATAAGTCAAAATTTTATTACTATTCACTTCGTTGCAAATAGGTTTACAGGAACTGCAGAATAAATTAGTTATAGTGGGCAAAGCCAAGATAGCTATAATTAATTATGCATATTAAATGATGTAATTGGTAACAGGCAGGTAATTTCGCCTTAAGCTTTTGAAAGGTCATAAGACATCATGTTTGTATCTGGTGACGTGCAACTAATTTCCCTCAACTTTGTCTTTTCCAAATATAGTTAAATATGTTATTGCACTAGTCTGGATGTACACAGCAGGCCCGTTTTCTTCTACAATACGTTTAATTTGGCAGAGCACACTTTCAGAGCAACAGCTCCATCTTCAGTGTCTGTTGACATAAACTATAACCTACGAAAATCATGCACTAACACTATTTAAATTAACAATCTTAACATAAAAAAAAAAAAAATTGTTTTTCCCCTCATCTGTTCTACTAATAAGATCGATGTTATTTGGTGTGTGCTACATCGGTGATCTCTGGCTTCTACCTTTTTTTCCCAATTATCAATATCTGTTGTTTGGCCATCAAGTGAAAATTGTTTATTTATCTTAGTAAAGAGTGTTGTCATCTTACTCAAGGCCTACATATCAATTACTCCATAGTTCATATTTTATTTGTTTCTTATGGATAAATTCTGTTACACCGTCATGATTGGATTTTTAGTCTGTAAGAGGAGTCATCAATTTTAAGACCAATTGTATCCTTTCACAGTAGTGATGTTGGAACTGAAGAACATTGCTTACATGAAGAGAAGTAAACCTCTAATTCTTCATAAGTTTTTTTTTTTATTTCATCGCTTAACTCGTGAAGAATTGGACGTTTACTTCTCTCCAAGCATTGCATCCTTTCTTATTCTCCATTAATATTTACAGTATTCTTTTTTTATGTAATGTATCCAGTAATTTATAAGGCTGTGTGGAAACTTTCTTCAAAATGTTTCGGCAATCAGACCACCATAGCTGAAACATATAACATTTATTAAGAATGCAGTAATGGTCATCTTACAGTTTCTTTAAAGTTTTTAATTCAAGGGTAATCGCATACTTGAATTTTTAACTAATGGACCTGTGGGTTAGATTTAATTATGTACCAGATGTAGCAGCCATTTCGATTGCATTCTGGTGAATTCGGCAACAGATTTTGACACATGTTTTTGGGCCATTGTAAGCAAAAAAAAAAAAAAGAATCAAATGAAAAGCTCATGAACTAACAAATTAAATATAAAATATTTATAGCATTTGTGCTGACTTACAAACGTAATTAACCTTCAACTAATGAGAGGCGATTATTGAGCCGAGAACCAAACACGCAGAAAATTGTGTCTGGAAATGTACACCCTGTATTTGGTTAAATTGATTTTCTCATGGCAGTTGGTTACAAACCCAAATAATGGAAGGAGCCCCTCCTCCCCTTCTTAGATGAAACATTGTTCTTCAAATTAATTAGAAGGAAGAGGGAGCTGGAGTGATAATGGCTCGGCGAGGAGTGGGGGGAACACAATAGAAGAGCCGCTCTCTGGGGAGGGGGAAGGCAAATGGAACGATAGAATGAATATGCCCAATGGGAGAACGAATGCATCTCTGCTTTAACTTAATTATAACCCTGCAGTTCACGATGCACTCATAAATATATTTATACATTCGCCGGTTTAATACAAAGAAATGGACCACTTTAATACAAAATAGATTTATATATTCTCCTATTTAATTCAATAAAAGTCCGCCAAGCAGGGATTGCTTTAACTAAGCAGATTTCCCACTTGCGTCCCGTATTTGCATTTTTTACGTAAAAGTCAATGAGAACATTAGTTTGTACAGTTTGCTATGAACCCCTTAACAGTGAAAGTATTAATCGTAAATTGAGGATTTTTTCGTGTTTAATATAACTTGGAACATGATTTTATTCTTTAAAATAATTTCGACAGATTAAATTCAATTTGAATAGTTTACTTGAAAACACCAGTATTTCAGTAGATTTCAGCAATTGAGGTTGTACTCATGACGCGAGAAAATAACTGAAATGAGGTCCGTCAAAACTATATATATATATATATATATATATATATATATATATAAATCTTTCAACGATGCATTTTTTCGTAACTCAAGTATTAAGCGAGTTTTTTCTTACTTTCTTGTTCCACCCTCTTCTATTCATCTGTATTTTGACTATCATTTTCTGGACATCATTAATCTTTTCAAATCCAATAAAACATCAAAATTAGATAATTTAAATAATGTATATATTTATACATGATCACTATAGATTATTATGCTTTTATAGGTAGCTCATATTGCTGCTGATGGAATTATTTGCATTTAGGCTTCAAATTAAGAGCTTCATGATATAACAACTTATTGTTAATATGACATGAGTAGGAGTAGGGGTTTAGTGCAGGCCGAAAACTAAAAAATGCAAATATCTCGGCTAATAATCAAGATAGTGAAAAATAAAAGGTATAACAACATTTATAGAACTATTGTCATACCTCTCGGTGGAGACCGTCGTTACTGGATGATGGTTGAGTACCGCTGGCAAGCGCTTTCGATGCGATGGCATCATCTTCAAGCCTGTTGGTAGTTGTACTGAGTTGGTTGTCCGTCAGTCAGTGGGTTTTATGTTATGTTCACCGCATTAGTGTTTACGTTTAGTCCAGATCTGTTTACTTACCACTAAGATCTGTCAAACGAGGGGTGGATCTTTGTCCTCATCCGTATGGGTGTTTACATTTCTAGTGTTATTGTTTGTGTGGTGGTATTGTATAATTTGATATGTAGATACAGGTTTAATGTGATATTTGTAACATTGTTATTATACATTAAAAATGATGTATCATAGATAAATAAACAAATGATTAAATACAATATGGAACTACCTACATCGTCGCTTTGTTTGTTGATATTCCTGCGTGAGTACGTCCGTTGGCGTCTTCTGTTTATTATTCCTTTTAAATAGTTGTAGTGGTCTGAAGATCGTGTCCGGGTTAGTGTTGAGCTGTTCGTTGATGATGTCTCCGTTGAATGTCCGTTGTTTGTATATCTCCATATTCTCTAATATGTCCAATCGTCGACCTTTCGTTTGTCGGTGTAGAAGTTTCATGCTGTCGGCTATACTCGTCGGGTCATGGCAATGGTCGTTCAGGTGGTTGGCGAAATTGGAGTCTCGTTTATTTAGTCTGAATGAGCGGATATGTTCGGTGTATCGCGTTTTCAGTCTCCTTCCAGTTTGTCCAATGTATGTGTTGTTGCAGCTGCACGTGAGTTTATATACCCCGTTCATATTGTAGATATCCGAACGGATATATTCATATTGTAGATACACCGAATATATATATATATATATATATATATATATATATATATATATAGTTTTGAAGGGACCTCATTTTCGTCTTCGCCTGTTTAGGATCGATGGACATTTGAGGAGATTTTTCGAAATCGTATCATGAGTACGACCTCAATAGCTGATTTCCCTTAAGAGAAAATCTTCTAAACCAGTAATAAATGTCTTGTATGTTAAGGAGTTATATAGGCATGCTTTCATCACCATTCAAAATCTAAATGCTGGTATTTCGGATTAGAAAAGCCGATCAGTGAAATAATTTAAGACTCTAAAATATTTCGGTTTCAGTATATCATGGTGGTTGAAAGACGAAAGGTGTTCACCCACCTCTGCCCTTGGAGAAACAGGACCTGAATTATGTTCAGCCCACGTACTCATCCGTCTGGTCATTACACGTCAATGCTTCATCAAAATCATATTTTATTTGAAGGACTGCAATTTCTACGCATGTTAGAAAGATATCAGGATAAATAATAATGTGTTATAGCTGCAATTCTAATGTAAGAGAGGAACGGTTTGCTAACCTTACTATTCTCTGTATTGAAAGGAAGGCCGGCATGTGTTATAAAGGCCTGTCACGCAGGGGGTGCGTAAACTAAACAGATTTCCCACGTGCTGGCATGACATATTACTGATCTCGTCTCACCATATATTCTGTGTTTAAAAATAAAAATCCGATATGTAAAAGTGGGGATCAATAAAAACTTAACTGATGACGTCTTCACCGCGTAATTCCATAAATCTTATACAGTAAAAATTTATTATTATAATATACCCTATCTTAATAATAAATCAGTTTACTGTTAAAGTCCTTCCTAAAATATTGAAGGCTGGAAATTGCATTTTTTAATTACCAGTCTTCAATAAACCCCATTTTTAGGTGGAAATTTAACAATAAGCTAATATATCATGAAGGCCTTTATTCCAAGCCTAAATACCCATCTTAATAATAAATCTTCACTAGATAAGATTTATGGATATACTCTGTGATATATGAAAATTTAAAAATGTTAATTTCTTGGTATAATATTCAAGGGGGCTCAGATTAGCCATGTGAGTTAAAGCGTCAACTTTAATCTCACATTTTAAACCTAGAGGGGCGAGTTAGATTCCCGCGTTGGGCATTAAGAGTTTATTTAGTGACGGAGTCCCACCCTGGCTAGAAAAGGGTGGTTACCTGCAGATAACCCGCCCCAATTATCCTTAGTTGCCAAATGTGGACGTTAATAAATAAAATAAATAATATTCAAGATAGAGAAAATTAAAAAAATGAATTTACAACAAGATTGGTCACGTATGATTTTTTGATATGTCTATTTACGTCTAAATTTCAATTTTTCGCCCTTTAACCTCCCTCCCTCCATTAACGGATATGGTATTGAATGTGATAATAATCAAACGAAAATTGCTACCACGGAGCTTCATTTTCGATATTAGGTAGGATCGCTGGACATTGTATTCACAAGACGATGGTCGCAGAACGAGAAGGCACCAAGCCGTTAGGACTCACACACTTTCCGAATTCCCCGAGGTACAATCACGATGGAAGGAAGAATCCTACAATTCCAGTAGAGCATCAGTACTCTGTTAATCGCCTCATTAGATTAGACGATAATTGTCATCTGTGACAGAAGGGGTTTAGAAGCCTTTAATCATTTCTGACATCCCTGACTGAGAGTGTACACATCAACCACCACGTCTGTGGCTAGGAACCTCACGCAAATCCAGACACCACCTTTCAGTTTGTGGTCTGACTCATTGTTGGCGAGGAAGGATCGCTGGACATTTGAAAACATTTTCCAAAAATAGAGTCAAGACTACAACCACAATATCTGATTTCCCCTGAGGGAAATCTGCTCAGAGGAAGGAACGCGTTCGCGAAGTGCAGCAGTCGAGAAACAGAATAAAGTTTCATGAGAGGGAGATCCTGTTAGTAGGAGGCCGCCTTTAGCTCGGAACAGGTAGTTCCAGCAAAACCGTTACGACTGTTGCGATCTGGCTGCGTGATAAGCAGTGGAAGCTGAAATATATAAAAAATCCCACAACCAAACCACTAACAAGAATTTAGGAAGGGCCACCAACAATCGACTCAAGTCCAAATTCAAATATATATAAATTTATTTATAATAAAAATATTCTCCAATTATAAATATTAATGATTAAAATGAAAAGGCACCTTTATAAATATAATGGGGGACACTTAATAATACTTAGTCTATATTACAATAAAAAGACTTAGCTGTTTAATAGAAGTGCTGACTTAGCCGTGAGAGATAGTGTAGCTTAGGCAGGCAGGAACAAGCTGAAGGATTAACGGATGGACGAGAAGCAAGATCTCCCTTCCAGAGGATGCCGAATATGACTGACTTAATCCTCCGCAAGAGGGGTCCTTTTATAGGGTTAATCCGGGAGTGAACTTTGAACTGCCGATCGAAATACGCTCAAAAAGTGCATTTAACGTGAATTAATTATCGAAATTCATCCGTATTATTACTTAGTGTACCGACGTTAAGAGCTGTGAATGTTATTATCAAAATCCATCGGCGTTATCTATGAAAATGCTAGAGCACATGGTGACTTCACTCTAAATTGGATATAATTCTTATTTAAAGGTAAAAACAATACATTTAAGCATTCATACATAATAATCTTAATGTGCTCTGTGCTGGGAATACTCAGAATATAAAATATATGGCCATTTATAATGGGCTTATGTAATGTAATGTCAATTTCATTACATCACCCCCTCCCCCGGGACCAAAAGTCTATTGATCAAACATCAAGTCAAACTCAATAATAAATAATCATAATAAATCATAAATATAACACAGGAAGCAATGGAATGTATACCCAATGGTGAACATATAGAATATCAAGTTATTATTGATATGCATATTTCCTATACTAATAATTTTAAGTCCTTGTCTGGTGTGTAATAAATAAATAGTGTAAGCCAATATATACTAGTTGGAGGTAGGGCATCCCGAACGGCTTACAGTGATGCTCAACGCAATCACAATATTGGTCCAAAACCAAAAAAAAGAAGGGATCCCAAAAAATAACGCCTCCAACGACTGAGGACCCAACAGGAACTGCCCACTACAAAAGGGCACATATATGTCCATAAATAATAAATCAGAATAATGACTAATCATAGTCAGGGTCCCCAGTTACACCAAGACATGATGAATTATCTAGAACACATATGTGGAGACTTAGCTCATGTTCAATAAAATTTTGCCCATATTGGCATGTGTAGGAAATATCAGTGTAAATTGTGATGTGCAAATATAGAATAGTGTTGACAAGGCACACCCTAATCTAATTTATAAAGTTTATGACTACATATTTTCATATGTGTCAGTTCACCAATATGCATATATATATGTATTACATAAAAAAAAATATGCTTCCATGTGTATCCATTCCAAAGAAGGGATAGGAAAAGTTTAAATATGATGATGATCAATTCAGATAAAATATATCTGTAAGACTTTTCTAACTCAGGACCAATAAATTATCAAAAGAAAATTTGATCCAAAAATCTAAAATTATTCCCAAAAAAAAATTCAAAAATTTGGCCCGGGAGGGATTGATTACATCAGAGACTTAACCTAAAAAGGCCTATTTACAAAATTGTATGGGATCCATTATAAGAATATGAATATTTACATATTACAACATATTTACATACAATTTGCTTTACAATAATAAAAAAAAAACAGGACAGGTGCCTTGTGACAAAGAAGAACTAATACAGGGGGAAAAAAAATTAAAGCCTTCACAACTGATCTTAAATCAAAAAACTACAATTGGGAACTAAGCCCTAATAAAAAAAATTAATGAAAATCTCTTGTGAATGCACAAACCAAAAAAAATAACCCCTATACTTCTTGTCACTAAAATGGATCCCCATACTTTAAAAAGACAGGACAAATTTTTCCCTAACAAAATACAATATAAGGGGGAAAATTAAAAATAAACTAGTATACTACATAAATACTGTTTTGATGTCTTCTCCCTCTTCTTCGTCGTCTGGGACGTTGATGATGAAGTAGAAAGGATGATGTCTTCATCTCCTGGAGAAGTTGCATCTCTGGAAGGGGAGTTCAGGACATCTATTCCAGCTGTATACTGTCCTATCAGCTAATATGCAGAGTGCTCTCTGCATTCAAAGTCTCTGAAATCTTTCAAATGGATCAGTGTCCGTTCCATAATTACAAGTCAGCCCTCCATAGATTTGGAACAACTATCCTCTCACGGTCTTGTCAAGCCTCAAAAATTTACTTTACAAAATTTGAAACTAAGTTATAAAAAAATTTAAAATAATGCTTAAGGCATTATTTTGGCTTACAGACAGTAGAGATTATGCCAATTCTATAGTTGACAATAAATTTATACAATAAAAAAATTCTATCAATGAGGACAAATTTGTAAGCTTTACAATATTTAATACAAAATTAATTTCAAACAATTTACAAAAATTGCTTACAATAATTAATTGAAAATAATCCTCAATCAAAAATTTAAGGTTTTATGCCTCTTTTTCTAGGAAAAAAAAATTACAATTGGATGATTATAAGTAATGAAAAATTCTATTAATCATTAGAGGACTTATAAAAACCTAAGGTGCCTTCTCAGAATTTTGGACTCATATATAAGAGTCTCTGAGAACCTATCACCAAGTGATTGTTGGTTGACCCTGTGTTAAGGAACATACATGGTATTAAACATAAATATCTCATTATGCATGCAACAAAAACTTAACACTTGAGAGAAACATAAGGGGAATAATATTATTATATCCATAATTCCTGAAAAAACAAATTATTAATTTCTGAAAAAAAATTAGCGTTCTCTGGGTCCTGTGCACCTTCTCTTCCTGCTGAGGAAGAATTTCTGCAGTTTACCCTCATGCTTAGGAGCAATACCTGGCAGTTTACCCTCTTGCTTAGGAGCATCTGCCACTTGTAGCGATCTTCTGAGACCAAATGTAAGATCTTGATAGTTCCAGGTGTCCTTCCACTTTCTTCCTGCGTAGATGGTGGGTGGCCTGTCCAGCTGAAGGTCCCACTGAAGTGCAGAGATGTATTTTGTTCTCTCCCTAAGATTAGAGTTGCTGAAGAAAATTTAGTGGAGGCATGCTTGGAGGAACTAGTGGCTAGATTTATATAATGAGAAATCATTGCCCATAATATATATCAAAATATTTTAATTAATGCCCTAAATTATTCAATAATAAATTTTACTGACTTCACTTGTTGAGTCTCAAATTTATATGTATATCTATATACACAAATACATATACATAGCCCTTTAATATAAATTAAATATACTTAAATGACTTACATAGAGTCTAATATAATTGCTAGCCCCCAAGAAAACATTTTCCAATAAATGTTTTCACAGACTCATCTTATATGAGTTCCTATATTTCAGCCCTCAAAAATTATCATATAATAATTAATTAAATTATCAATAAATGGGCATTATTTGATGCAGTTTATATCCTCTTGCTCAGGAGACAATAATGGGCTGATTCACATAATAACTGGGCTATTACACATCAATAATTGGGCTATTTGGGGCTAGGCTTAGGACTATCAGTCAGATAGCCTGAAGATTGGAAGTTTAACCTCATTCCTAGGAGGGTCTATATTATTTAACATATAAGGGCCAATATAAATCAAAAGGGCTCTAAGTTTATTCATCGGTAGGAAGTTTATCCTCTTTCCCAGGAGGACCTATATTTTATTATATGGCCATCCTGTAATAATAAAATTTTAAAAATAGAGCTATTAAGGGCTATAATATTAGGCTGATTATTTTAGTTAGGAAGTTTAGCCTCTTTCCCAGGAGGGCCTATATTTTGCTATTTATCAGCCCGAAGATAGGAAGTTTAACCTCGTTCCCAGGAGGGCATCTAATTTGTCAGGGGAATTGTAGAAGTTTCTCTATGTGGAACCTACAATGAAAATTTTCCCCTGCCATTACTACTATTTAAATTTTAGTTATTAGATGCCCCATTGGGCTTAACAGCCCGTTTGGGCTCCTCCTTGGATTTAAATTTTTTCTTCTTAAATCCTCGATATTTTTGCTGGACTGGAGGAGCCGGTAAATAAATCACCTGTGGTGGTGCCATATAATTTAATCTTTCTTGGGGTTTAAACTTTGTGTTCCACCTAACCTGGGTCTTTTTAGGTGGAGATGTAGGAGACTTTGACTGCTCCCTATGATAGTTTGGTCTATCTCTGCCCCGATCCTGGTTTCTGTCAGGAAAATTGTGTCTATAATAATTATTTTTGTTATTATTATTATTATTATGACTGTATCTATTATAGTTCCTATTCCGGGCAGCATTTGAGTCGCTATATGGTCTGTGCGACGCAGACCTATTTTCCACAAAATTATTACTTGATGCATACTGTTTAGCATTTAATTCTAATTTCTCTACTCTATCAATTAATAAATTTAATTCCCTGAATGTTGAAGGAATAGTATTAAATGTAAAAAATGATCGTGTTCGGTCATTAGCATTTTCTAATATTATTTCAATTATTTCACTTTCATTTTCAAATTTCAAAATTTCTGAATATTTAATTACATGGTCCGCATATTCTCGGAATGGTTCCCCAGCCTTTTGTTGCCTATAGATATAATCAATTTTGTACTGTAGTCTAGTACGAGGCGTAGTGTTTGACAAAAGTGTGTCCCTCACTTTTTCAAACGTTAAATTGGGCGAAGTTAATAAATGCTTCAAAACTGCCTGAGGCTGGGAAAATGTCAGTCTTTCAAAAATTTTATCAAACCAGGTGGGCTTTAATTTATTAATCTCGTAAAGTGCCTCCAAAAATTCTAAGATAGAATGAGGGTCGCTAGTCCTCAAAGTGGGTACATTATTTAATAGGGAGTCGAAATATGGGGGTAATTTTTTAACAGGCTCTGAAATCCTAAATGTATCCTGGATAAAAGTGTAACCTCTAGCTGGAGTAGATGCCTTCTCTTCAAATTGGGTTGGCTGTCTAGAAATACTAGGAAGGGCATTATCATGGGGAATATTTGTTGGTGCCTCAAATATTTTAGAAAAGGTCCCCGCACACTCCAGCATGCCCCCTAAGCACTCCGTAAGCTTGGTAAAATAAGAATGAAATTCTGATTTAAATTCTAATAACTTTTTTTCAAGTTGCAATTCGACTAATTTTTCTATACCTTCAGCACTTAAACTAGAGTCGTTGATTTGGTGGTGTTGATCCTGTGCAGTCATATTTTGTTGATCGGCATCCATGATGAAAAAAGAAAAGGAGACGGTGGACACAACAACAGGACAACAAAAATTTAAATTATTTAACCTTCCTAAAACCCCAATTACTCTAAACTGGGTAAAAAATTAATTTATAAAAAATTTAATATAAAATATAAATTTAGCGATGTATACGCTAATCGGCAGACGCTCGATAAATTACGTAGCGTATAATAAAAATAAATATGCCGATAGAAAAGGTTCAGCTACAGATAGTAGTGAGACCAAAAATTATTGTGGCTTCTCAAAAAAAAGTTGAGAACCACGCTCTGCTACCACTTGTTGCGATCTGGCTGCGTGATAAGCAGTGGAAGCTGAAATATATAAAAAATCCCACAACCAAACCACTAACAAGAATTTAGGAAGGGCCACCAACAATCGACTCAAGTCCAAATTCAAATATATATAAATTTATTTATAATAAAAATATTCTCCAATTATAAATATTAATGATTAAAATGAAAAGGCACCTTTATAAATATAATGGGGGACACTTAATAATACTTAGTCTATATTACAATAAAAAGACTTAGCTGTTTAATAGAAGTGCTGACTTAGCCGTGAGAGATAGTGTAGCTTAGGCAGGCAGGAACAAGCTGAAGGATTAACGGACGGACGAGAAGCAAGATCTCCCTTCCAGAGGATGCCGAATATGACTGACTTAATCCTCCGCAAGAGGGGTCCTTTTATAGGGTTAATCCGGGAGTGAACTTTGAACTGCCGATCGAAATACGCTCAAAAAGTGCATTTAACGTGAATTAATTATCGAAATTCATCCGTATTATTACTTAGTGTACCGACGTTAAGAGCTGTGAATGTTATTATCAAAATCCATCGGCGTTATCTATGAAAATGCTAGAGCACATGGTGACTTCACTCTAAATTGGATATAATTCTTATTTAAAGGTAAAAACAATACATTTAAGCATTCATACATAATAATCTTAATGTGCTCTGTGCTGGGAATACTCAGAATATAAAATATATGGCCATTTATAATGGGCTTATGTAATGTAATGTCAATTTCATTACACGACCAATAATAGTCTTCTGAGTTCATTGTAGTAGAGCTTCGACATACAACCGTAGACAGCTGAGCACAGCCAGTTAACACTGTAAAGGAGGAGAGATGAGAGAAGAAAAATACTTCATTAAAGAATTAAGTGTGACTGCTCACCGATGGTGAGTTGCTGACAACACAGCTAAATCATCAGTCACATTAAAAAAAAATAGAACTAAAAGTTAGTGAAATAAAATTAATAAGTTTGCGGCAAAAATTAAGCAAGCAAATATATAATAAGAATATTAAAAAAAATATAGAGAATAAAAGAAATAAATAAGGTTAAAAAAATAAATAATAATTTAAAACTATATATAACTATGATGGTGGATTATTTTTGACGAATAAAAGATAATAGATTCTGTTAGATGCTTTCATTATTTCTGTAACTTTATTTATTTAGTTTCCAGTCTAATTTCTGCCTGTTGATTCGAACCTCAGCCCTTAGCTACACACGTTCCGTGAGCAGCCAGACTTTTTTTCTGGTGCTTTATCTCCCTTGAAGAGTGAATCGCTTTAATTGCGACACACCTAAGTAATACATAAATATATTTCTGTCGAAGTCATAGGTCCCGGCACGGGGCCGGCCCTTCCCAGTGGCAGCAGTAAGTCCTCGCTGTGTAGCCCTTGGGTAGGGGAACCGTAGGAACAGTAGGTCCTTAGCCGGCTTTACTGTTCCGGGCCGGGGATCATTCTGGCCTTAATGGGGTAAGTTTCTAGCGGCTTACTCAATTTGAACTACGGGCTGGGTGGTGTCCGGAGTGAAGGCTTGCCTTCACTGCCGGTCATAGACGTAGTGGTCGTGTGTTCAAAGCACGAAGACGATAGGCCAGGAAACTGGTACATGTGTCCTTCGTGTGGGAGCTGGTTAGTAGAGATTGTTTCTTCCGTAGGATCGCAAGTCCATCTTTGCGACTCTTTATGTTCCAGAGAGGTGTTGGATAGGTGTAGGTTGGATTAAGGCTGAAATGGCTAGGTGCCTCCTGCATTGTTGCCACATTTCGGATGGCTACACAATGTCGAAGTCATAGGTATTTGCTTTAATTTTACCAAAATCAGATATTAAATTCATCTAGACCTGTCGCGGCCCATTCCACAGTACAGGTTCAGAAATTAGTGTCCCAATGAAAATTTGTAGTTTAAATATGAAGGGAAATATTTCTCTTTTCAATGATTTCTCGAGAATTAACCATTTCATTCAAAACAAAGATCATAGCCGTTAATGGCTGAAATTTTTTATCATATACTCCTAATATCTCCCTTATTATGTGTCGTCATCGAAAAATGGTGTATTACTAATGTTTTTAAAACTCAATTTTTCTACAAAATACACGTTTGCTCTAACTAGAACATTAAGTGCAAGATTAGCATCATTTGATTTTCACTTAACAAATAAGTCACTAAGATAGGCCGAAGATGTCACCAGAACTTTATTGCATTAGGCGGAAAATCTACCTCCTTTACTCAACCCTTGCGTGCCGCACTTCTTATCGTCCCTAACAGATCCATTCTGACAAAACCAGGAACGTAATGTTTTCTCAGTCTTCCGAAAATTATGTACCATATGAAAAACGACTGGGTACTTCAAGCTTGGACGGAAAATACTATATACATTTTTGTGCGAGAGTGTGTGTCAATATCTGAAGAGTTAGTGGGAGAGCAAGGTGGTCACTTGTACCTCTCGTCAGAGAAAGAGCTAAAATGTAGCACAGCAGGAACTAGAAAGAATCAATTTCTGAATGCCGTTTATAGAGCTTGAATCTAGCTTTAATAAAGCTAATTCACTCTACCAAATTCAGTATTGTAAAGACAGTATAATACTAGAGGCGAGACAAATAACTTATTTTCAAAAGAAATAGATTCAAAGATATATACTTATTTATTATTTGTAAATTATCTACGAAAACCCTTACTTAATCCTGTATATTCAGCCTAAACCCTTATTGAAAGAGCAAGTAGATTGTAAAATTACTCGACCAGGCAGGTCAAGTGTTATTTCCTCAATATATTCAGAACATTTTTGGCTCAACTAATTAAATATAGAAAAAAAAAACGTGAGAGCAAAACATTCGGGTGATTCAAATACGGATTCGTAGACTTCATGAACAGTAAATTTGATTCAAAATATGATTAGGATCACCGATCAGTGAGCTAAGCATATTTTGCTGTATTAAATTTGCCCGTGTTCAGTCCGCAGTCATTACTATTGAATCACAAGCTTTTAAATACAAGTTGTATTTTCATCGTGTGTAGTACATACTATTTAATGCATTCATCAATTTAAAATTAAAATTTAAAAAATTAAAAAAAAAAAAAAGGATTTAAGGAATTAAAGGTAGACGGGGTTATGAGTATGAATTATGCGGCAGTTGGAAACATATTGGGCCTTTGGCTATCGGCGGTGGAAGGAGGTGTTTTCTGCTCCATTAGACAGAACTGGGATTGATTTTATGATTGGGGTACTCTGTCTTCTCCCAATCCACACCTCTAGGCAACACCATTTATCCCCACCGACCTCATACAAATCCATTTGTTACCGCTCCTACTCATAAAACATTCTCCACAAGAGAAATATATTTTTACAATGGACTATATACAATGCAATACACTTCTCTATACCAGTCTACTGTTAGTTCTCGGCTTCCCTATCAAATTCGTATATAAACAAAAAATTTCAAAAATCGTAATACTTAAATCAATTATCACCCCTCAATCTCACCTTGCAATAGTGCACAACGGAGTATAATAACTGATCAGCTTAATGAAGTCAAAATACTATAAATCAAAAATTACATTTAAAAATTCTAAGTTTCAAGGGTTCAACTAGTAATCCTACAGAAAACCATCTCAATTACAATTTTTTTATTGAGTACCCTATATTTTAAATATTAAAATTTATTTTTAAGGACCAAATTCGAATTAAACCACAATAATGAATGTTGCCACAATAATAAATATTATTTCCTTAATTGTTTATACCATAAGAATTATCCATTGCTCTATATCAAGTAATGGTGTAAAAAATAAGACACATTCATAGAAAATTATCACCATTAACAAATTTTGCTTTCGGATCTTCATCGATTCTACATCTCCTGACTGAGAGGGTTCAATAACCTTTTTTGAGCGAACAGTGATCTCCATGAATCATCTTTTATGACACAAATATTCTGAAGCACGACCGGTTGTTATAATGTCTCAATCACGAAAACATACACAACCAATACAACACGTTTGTAAAACTCAGTATCTGAATAAATGTAATTAAATGAGTCAAGGCTTTTAAAATGCTTTATGTAATTTCATTAAATTCTGATTAATCAGTAATTTAGTAGTACTTTTATTTGCCATATTAAAACACAGTTAATTAACATAAAATATGTATTTATTGTTAATATTGTAAATTTACATGGTACATGTGTAATGTAAATAAATAAGAATTATAATAAGGTTTGTATATTAGCAGGTTTATACAAATTTTGTGTTTTTATCTAGTAGGTTTATTTTTATACATATATCCGAGTACTCAAACTGCTCGTCACCATAATCAATAGTATAACAAGCGGGCCCTTTTTCAGTTTGCAAAATTATTAGAACTTGATAGTTCAAGTACACAGTATGCCTTTGTCATGGGTAAGTCTAAAATTCCATCCAATGTTCTCTGACATTTGTTTTGGGTTGTTCGTAGCTTTCTGTATTTGGTTTCTGATATAATATTTGGTCATTCGATAATACAGATCTGATGCATGCTTTGCATAAGATGAATTTGATATGATAGGAAACTATAGATTTACTATTAAAATAAGGGCAAATCAGGCATATTACTTTGTTAAAACACCAAAAAATCCTCCGAGATAGAGAGGTATAGCTGAAGTCTTTTAGTGAAAAAAACCTTCAAAATACCTTCAATTTTGACCATTTTTATTTTCAATGCAAAATTGTTCTTTAAATATTGCAATAAGACTTTTTAGGAAATAGACTCAATATGAAATTATAAATAATAAAGATAATGTGCTGATTTAAATTAAGGATCCCACAGATATTCATATATATCGATGGTGTGGTGGTTTTATATTTAGAGAATTTTATTTTGACTTCCTCAGGGCTGCAAAAAGCTACTACATTATATATATATATATATATATATATATAGTGTGTGGAATATGTTGTTTCTATCTACCAAGACTTGAATAACTTCTAAAATACATCTATGATTGCAATTGCCATTGCAAAGCATGCATGATGCAAAAAGAATGGATGTATAAATACATAGTTTTTTATACTGTAATATAAAATTCAAAACATATGTAATATTAAAACAACATTTTTGGCATTTATAATATTTTGAGCTAATATAACTTATATCAATAACGAATTCACTAAATACAAGTTTTATACATATTTCTAATAAAATTTATACTTATTATAACATCTATGTAATATGCACATATATCTAATAAGAGAATAATGTTATAAAATGATTATATATATATACACGAATGTATTGAATATATGAACTTGTAAGTCTTTGGCAAAACATGCAATAAATGACCTTGAGAAATAGGAAGTTTATAATCAGTTTGCTTTTTAATTGTAAATACAATCAAAGATTAATTTTATTATTTAAGTTATTCTAATCACGGTAGGTACAAACAACAAATACACGTCACTTAACAATAGTAATTTGCAGTATACATAATGTATTACCTTTTAACAGCATCGTGGGAGAGAAAATAAACATCTCGAAATAATGACCCAGACTAAAGTATCTTTCATTAACATTGACCACAAGCATCAAAAACTGACTACACCTTATAAATATCAACAACAGTTAAAGAGGGTTCAAACTGAATACAATAACAATAAAATCTGGGGAACTGTTGGACAGAAAAACTGGTGCGGCGAAGAGATAAATGAAAGAGAGAGGAGTAACTGGAAGAGTTGTAGCAAAAAGCGCAGTCGAAACCCCGATCCTTAATCAATTGCCCTGATTAAAAGCCCTCGCAGAGGAAAAGGGTCAGGAGTGTGTCCGTTCCGTCCAAATGCAGCTCTATCGCCCATCCCATTTATTGGATCGAGGAGAAGGCAAATTACTGAAAAACATTGTATTAACAACAAATAATTGTTTCCAGGAAATAGGCCGCCCCGAGTCAATCGAACAGAGATTACAACCGTCCCGTGGGTGAAGCATAAAACTCTGTTCATTATTCAGTGATTAATGAATTCTGTTTGAGTTTATTGCGAAAATGTTTATCCGTTCAATAAATAAAACTAACAGTACGGAAAAGAACCCAGAGTTTGCAAAAAAGAACATAATAGAGAACTATTGTTTATTTTGGTTGAGCCTCTTCTCATATCTACTTCGATGATATAATTATTTCAACAAGCACGCAGATCTTTATTAAAATCACCATTCACAAACAGATAGAAGTATGTAATTTTAATTTACGGATGTAAATTTGTTGATAAGCATCGTATAGTAAGAATAAAATCGGGGATAATCTTTCAACGTATGAACGCGATTTATCACAGATAACTGTGGAACATAGCCCCCATGGGTCTCTTAAAATTTCCTTTAAATTATTTTAGACAGGTATAAACGATATTAAATTTCCATGAAAATGTGTAAGAGACATTTTATAATGTAAAAGGTTTTTCTTATTAATGATAATTTTATTATGTAATTTATATAGAATTATATAACGAGAAATAGTATATAAAAAGCCTTTCACGCAGGGGCTGTATAAACTTCGCAGACTTCCCACATGTTGGATTGATACACACTACTCAACTCAACTCAGCATATATTCTCTGTTTCCAAAAGAAAATTCCAATGATTATAAGTGTGCGGACAATAAAATCTTAATTGATTGACACTAACTACTTGCATTTATCTTACTTAATAATGGCCAGTTGAAAACAATTAGTATTTTTGCTTGGAATAAGACGTTTCATGATATATTTTCTTATTAGCAGATTTCCCTTAATGGAAATCAGCTATTGAGGTCGTACTCATGACGCGAGTTTCAAAAAATTTCTTCATATGTTCATCGATCCTACCCAGGGGATGACGAAAATGAGGTCCGTTCAAAATTATATATATATATATATATATATATATATATATATATATATATATATATATATATATATATTTTGTCTGTTAACGCTCTAGCGGTCGCAATTTTTGTTTGATCGTTACCAAACTCGAAATTTAATCGTTTTATGTAAAAAGAAAGATTAAGTTCGTTAATGGCTGAAATCGGACCACCAAGAGGGGGGGGTTTAGAAGGGGGATTTTTGAAAATTCGAAATATCACCCTTATTATGCGTCGGATCGAAAAATTGTATTGAATCAATCTTATTGCAAATTAAATTTACTATAAATATTGTTCTATATATTGGTTCCCTATCTTGAATATTAACCGAGATATTTGCATTTGTATTCTGTGTATGATCGGCAGGGGTCGGCTATGTTCGGGACGTTCCGCCGAGAGCTCTGTTGGCCGTTTCCATAACTACTCGTCTCTCTTGAATAGGTTTAGAGATACCTTACTACAACAGTTGTTATTGGGCAGATTTATCTACTGTATCACTTCACGTGGGAAATCTGCTTAGTTTACGCAGCCCCTGCGTGACGGACTTTTTTATTTTGTGATGACTATATCGATATTAATAGAACATTATATTTTCAATAATATTGGTTTTATAAAATTTTTCGATACGACTGAGATATATTGGATTTTCGAAATCCTCTCCTCTAAACCCCCTAAGGATAAAGTGGACGCTAGTAAATAAATAATTAATTAGATTAATTCTTTAGGAATATTTTGAAGTGGGCCAATAGTAGAAAAGCATTATTAGTTGTTTGTTTTTTTCTAGAAATGTTAATGAAAGTCTTTGTAAATTATTAAAATTTAAAGACAGGCTTGAGCAATTTGATTCTTTTTCTTTTAATATTTTTCGTACAACTCAATGTTGCCCCCTCCCCGCACTTCCAACTTTCCTTTTTATCCCGTTTATTATTTAAGCGTAGGAAGTCATTTTCTCCTCCGTTCTTTCCTTGCTTGCTTTATTTGATTGACACACTTTATTAAAAAGCGCCATGACATAGCGATTAGGCAGGATTTAGATCCTGATAAATTATAAGTATTTTACATAAATTGGAATTTATGCATAGTTTCTTCTTTCTTTTACCATAAAACCTTCCTTCTTCTTCTGGCTTCTTTTAAGTCATTTAGTTTGGATTGGCTCATGGACATATTCCTTAAAGAACAACTAAAAATTAAATTTTTGAGACTCGATGCAAAGCCTCGTTTAATAAAATTTATTCAAACATTAGGAGGAACGAATGTTAAATGTCCAAAATCACTCTTTATGTACTTAATTTTGTCAGTTAACATTAACCGAATAAGTAATGGCGTAGTTCTTAAAAAACAAAGAGTCACGGGTTCAATTCCTGAGCTGGCAATAGGATCAATGATGAACTCACTAAATTGAAATGTAGAAAAAGGTGGTAACCTGTAAATAACGCTTTGCCTCACCACTGCAAAGTGGGAGTTATTTTTATTTATTATACAGAGCTCCGTAACTATGGCGACATGACGCTTCTTAAAGGTGGGTGGAAGGAAACCAAAACCAGTAAACAAAATAACAATAAATGGACAAACACAAAATAATATAAAGAACAAATCTAAGGGAACGGGACACAAAACACTAAAAGAAACAAGAAACTTGAACACAACTTAGAACTAAAAAAGGGTGATAAATAAATAAGTGAAAAGAAACTTTAGTAACTCAGAAACAATTACTATTCATAAAAAAAAAGAAAAGGAAATACAAAACTTTTAAACATCTCTCTCACACACTAACAATTTTAAAATATTAAATTAAATATTGTCAAACTGCCCAATAGTTTTAAAATATGTCAGAATAATGGCAATATGTGGGCTACCCTCAGCCAGTAGTTCGTTCAAGTCATGTGGAATGTTTAAGTAAGTTCGAAATCTGCATTCTGCTAGTAGGTGTTTTATAGTTAATCCATCGTTGTAATGAGTACTGCTGGTTTTTTTTGTTCATTATACGTAGACTCGTCAGGAAAAATTGGCATCTTCTTGAATCCAATTATTATCTCATTGACCATCCTGTAACATTGCGTTTTATTTCCTACAGTTTGCCAGCCTTTGAGTATTTTTGTTTGTACTATCTTGTTGAGGACTGCTGGTGTTATCTTAGTTATGCCAGTAATAGTCAATTTTGTTGTTAATTCTGGATGTTTGTCAATTTCAATCGTTGGTGCAATGTGGTGTGTTTGTGGACGTAAACAAATAACAATAATTTTTGTGCCAATAGAATATTTACTCATTGCTTTGTGGAGTCCCTAGCACAATGTGGGGGCATATACTGACGAGATCTATTAGGATATATTTTCTTTAAATAATTTACATAGTTAAAGCTCCGCCATGGAATAAATTTATTTATTTCCTTTATTAAAATGGTTATCCTTTACAATACTGTGTTTATTTATGTTCATCTCTTATAATAAGGCGAACAGACTAAATAATGTAAAATACAATTATTTATTTATACTGGATAGATAATAATATCTAAATGGTCCTTGTAGAACATAAAACGCACTAAACATCCCGGACTACTCTCCAACTTTTACCGGTTTGGTTAATTTACTTAGTGGTTACTTAATTGATAAATTGTGGTGGTTAGTGCTTCTTTTTCGTTGAGAGAAAAAGACAGAATATCTTGGATGAAAAGAAAAAAAATACAGGTAACTACCGGGTAGACGGAATAAGGAGCCCAATTACTACAAGTGGACGTCTATTAGTACTAACTAACCTGTGAGGGGTACTTACCTCAAGTAATATAGGCTATTATTAGTAGTTTCTTTAGTAAAATGGTGGCAGGGATAAACCATCCTAGTGTTCAGAGAAAATTCACTCAAGAAGAAAGGTCAGTTTTACTGGAAACTAATGGGACACCAGTTGTTTATTTTTTATCTACCTCTATTTCCGAATATGGGAAAATGAAAGACAGTAAAATATTTCTCGATTTGTTTGAGTTTACAGTGATGGAATTCATTTTAGTGGCTTCCACCAAAATGTGTATTAGGATAGTACTATACTTCCTCAACAAGGATATCTGAAACAGGGAGGCCTCAATTAATGTTTTAGAATTTCCTTAGAAAAATTAATAAAATAATAAAACAGTATTCATAGTAACTATGTCAGTTATATTACTATAGAATGTCCTAATAATTGTAAAAAAAAAACCACATACGTGAGTTTATTCACTTCAATTAATTTTTCACTGTTTACAGGAGTCCTATTTTAAAGTTAGGATTCGACTAGAACAATATTTGTTATACACATATATAGACAAATATATGTGTGACAAATAAATACGGTTTCACCATTAATAAGAAAAATGGAAATAATGTGATTGATGTTATTTCTATAAATACTGCTATGTTTACTTATTGTTGGTGAAATGGCATATATATGGACATTGATTTTACTTCTTTGGAGGTAATCATTATATGAATATATCGTAGCCTAAAGGCTACAATTTCTTATTTAATACAATTATTATTGTTATTATTTATTTCCAAGTTGTTTTTTCGCCAATATGACCTTCGCATATTACAGATTTAAAATCTCCTACAATTACAACATTGCCTTTTGATGAGGTCATATTTAATAATTGTTCGAGGATATACGTGTTCTTCCATTTGATAAAATACGATTTACTCGTGAATACATTTACATAATTAGAAACGGGATAATGATATTTGTTCATTGTTAAATAATTTACTCCTTTCGCAGAAATGTGTTAATTTGAAAGCAATATTTTGATCCGAAGTCCGAATGCCGAAGATTATTAAATAAATAAGCAATGACCTTACTAAATGATAATTTCCCGTCCGTGCACGCTTAATCTTCAATTAAAAGCTACACGGCATATTGGACGATTATCTGAAAAATATTTTTACTAGTTCTGAACAATATTTTTAAGAATTACAAAGTACTTTTATTACTATCGCATCTTCTTTAATTTATAGCTATGATAGGTGTGTTTACAGTTGTTTTAGACAGTTGGAACAATTGGGAATCTTTTTAAAACCTATGTTTACGTTGCCATAGGATTCTGGTAATATTTATGGGAAACAGCTGGACTTTATGGGAAAGCGATATTATTTTGCCTCTATAGCAATCATTCTTAGTTTGGTACTTGACTCTGTGTGCCCCCCCCCACTAAAACCCTGAAGAAAACGTATTTATTTCTGAAATTCCATATGATTAGAGTGCGACTTTTCAATCGTCCACTTTGATTAGAATATGGTATCTATGTTACAACAGTTTAACATTACAAGTGTAGATAGACACGATTACACGGTTTAAGGATATATGCAATAACATTTAATGATTGAGTTTATTATATTTATTCCTTTCAGCGTGTAAGGGAACTTCTTAAGACTTGTCTGCGTTCAAAATGAATAATCAATTACTCGAATACGACACTTGCAACCTACTTTTTGACTTCACTACGAATGACCATAAGAAAGTTCGTAACAGTTTTCCATTAAATGTATAGTCGCTCTTAATAATCGACACTAATTTGAATGGCGGGTTCAATTCCAACATGGACAGTAAAATCTAATTATTTGTCGATAAAACCCAGGAGTTAAAATCTTTAGTGAAACATTCCTGGCTCATTAGATAGTCCATTCCGATTAACCGATCACCGCATAGAGTGAAACCTTTTCTAATTAAAATAAATTGTTCATTTCTTATTAATCCATTATAAATGGAAAAAGAAACTGAGGAAATCAATACTAATAAAATAATTACTATTATTTTAAATAAAATGCATTTCCTGTTGAACTAATGTTTAAGGTTAACGACCCTAGAATTATTGGTTGCGTCCGAAATTGCACATTGTTTCTTTTTTTTTCCCCACTTCTTGAATGAGTTGTATAAATTACAAATTTGAAACATGCAAGCGCAATTTTAAGTGGAAAGTCATTTTCTTTTCTAATTCCTGCCTGTCACCTCTAAGAAAGGAAGAAGTACATTAAGACAATTGCTTCAATTATAAATGTCACTGGTCCTCGGTTCCCCGGTAATTGTCGCCATTATTTCTTCACAAGGAGTCAGCGCTCCGAGAACAGTCGTGAATTAAATGACAAAACTCGTCGCTAAGGTCAAAGCTCTCATAGTTTTCTCTAATTGTTTTAATACAATGTGAATCTCTGAATAGTTTGTGACAAGTGAAACAAAAAGCCTCGAGATGGCCTATTTGCATAAAAAATAATCACTTTTATAAATTTTCGATTAGATCCCAGCCAAAAAAAAAAAAATATAAGTATTCACGCTAATTGGCAAGGATTAAAAAATAAATTGTAAATTAAACAAAATAACTACATAAAAAATTCAGTAAAAGAACCGTAGGTCTGGGAAACATTTCGTAAAAAAAATCATCTCTTATTCCTTTCTTAAGAAGGGATTCCCTCGAAATATATTATACTAAAATGAATAGTGAATTACGCTATTTTTCTTCTATAAACTCTAAATATCCCATTAAGACCATAACCTCTGCTTCTTGAAGTTAAAGCTAATAGAGCGATGACACCAAAACCCACGGGGCGTTTAATTCCTTAAAAAAAATAACTTTTTGAGTTTCAATTATTCCTATGTCCAATAACCTTCACTTAAAATTAATTGTACGAAATCGTTGTCAATCATAAATCCCAGTTTGCAGAAAAGATACAGGTACAATTGACACAACCGAAATGGTGACGCTATCCGAATGGCTAAATTTTTACAATACTGCCTAGGACATAAAGTAAGTACTGTCTGAATTTATTCTTAATTTATCATAAAAAAAGTTTATAAAAATAATTGTTTTAATTTTAAATCAGAAATTTTCATGAATAGTCATAATTAATCAATTTACTTTTAACTCAAAAGTATTCTATCAACTTAATATATTTAAATGAAAACGTCAAACTTGATTGAGTAGATCAATTAATAAATCTCACCTCTCCAAAAGATAGATATAGGATTTTAAATCTTCAACATATGAAAATCATGACGATGACATATATAGCGGGGAAATATACAATATATATATATATATATATATATATATATATATATATATATATATATATATGGGCATTCTCATAAAATAAATATAGCCTGTCATAAGTTATAAAGAATTTTAGAAGTTTGAGTACTACATGAAAAAAATAATTTTAAAAAATGTATTATTTTATTGTATATAGTTGGTTAATATTATGCCACTAGTTCTTGTATATATATATATATATATATATATATATATATATATATTCTTTTTGTATATTATTAGTAAGATTACTATCACTAAATGGGCCAGACTCAGGCTAAAATATGTATATATTAGCCAGTAAATCTATATATCTATCTATATGGCCATTCTCGGTGCTTCATAAATATGAGGTCAAAAATAAATTGAAGTTCTAAAATATAAGAGTCCAGAATTAAACCGCATTAACTATTATAATGCGATTTCATATTCACTATATCATGATTAAATAAAAATAACTTAGCCAAATAAAATCCAGCCATAGTTGTCCAAGAGCGAAACTTTAAAGTCTTCGTCATTTAGTAATGGCTGCCTAGAGAATGTGATCGAAGAAATTAAAAAGAGTTTTATTTATAAAGTAAATAGCCAAATTAGTATAGTTCTTTCTAGCATAGTAATATCTATCGAGTTAGATAGATCATTCTCATCATTTTCTGATTCAACTTCATGGGTGCGTTTTCCTTCAAACACCATTAGGGGCGCATTTGGTATGCACTTCCTTTTCCTATAACTCAGTGATTAATACATTATAATTTATGTGATCCTTCTTTATTTAAAGTCTTTTCAATAAGTCCAGTTTTAATTCCTCGTATCATTTCCTGGCTTTAGCGGTGCCACTCGTTTTCTCAATTCAGTGTCACGTACGTTCTTTAAGCATGGAAATATAAGTGTTTCGGACAATTGGGCTGACGTGAGACGAACCACACCGGAAGGGAGGAAATCAACATAACCGTTGTCATACCTATCGGTGGAGACCGTCGTCACTGCCTGTTGGTTGAGTACCGCTGGCAAGCGATGGCAATAGTTGTACTGAGTTGGTTGTCCGCCAGTCAGTGGGTTTATGCTCTGTTCACCGTATTAGTTGTTTACGTTTAGTCCAGATCTGTTTACTTACCACTAAGATCTGTCAAACGAAACAAACCCACCACACATAACATGACCTGAACACCAACACAACCCGTTGACAGATCTGAGTGGTAAGTAAACAGATCTCGATTTAAAACGTAAACAACCCACCACACGAAAACAATTTACCTGAACATCAACATCCCTCGTTTGACAGATCTTAATGGTGAGTAAACAGATCTGGACTAAACGTAAATAACTAATACGGTGAACAGAGCATAAAACCCACTGACTGACGGACAACCAACTCAGTACAACTATTGACAGGCTTGAAGATGATGCCATCGCATCGAAAGCGCTTGCCAGCGGTACTCAACCATCAGCCAGTGACGACGGTCTCCACCGAGAGGTATGACAATAGTATCATTTATATTGGCGGTTCTAACCCTTTATTTGATTTATAAACGTTGGCCTTTGTGCTGAATAAATTTTTAGCTGGTAGTGAGTCCTGTAATTTCATCTTATGATAATAATAAAAGTCCGTCACGCAGGGGCTGCGTAAACTAAGCAGATTTCCCACGTGAAGTTTTACAATGGAGAAATCTGCTTAATAACAACTGTAGTAGTAAGAAACCTCGAAACCTAAAAAACATTATTTAGGGCGTAATAACCCAGTAGTTTCTAACAGTTAACATAACCTCTAAACCGATTCACGAGGGACGATAGTTATGGAAACGGCCGCCAGAGCTCTCGTCGGAAAATCCGAACATAGCCTATTGGTGACACGCAGAATACAAATGCAAATATCTCGGTTAATATTCAAGATAGAGAATTAATATATAGAACAATATTTATAGTAAATTTAATTTGCAATAAGATTGGTTCTATACAATCTTTTGATCCGACGTATAGTAACGGAGATATTTCGAATTTTCGAAAATCCTCCCCTCTAAACCCCCCCTCCCACTGGTCCGATTTCAGCCGTTAACGAACTTGATCTTTCTTTTTACATAAAACGCTTAAATATGAAGTTTGGTAAGGATCAAACAAAAATTGCGACCGCTAGAGCGGTAACAGACAAATATATAGATAGATATATATATATATATATATAGATATATATATACAGTTTTGAACGGACCTCATTTTCGTCATCTACTAGGTAGGATCGATGGACATTTGAAGAAAAAAGTCGAAAATTCCGTCATGAGTACAACCTCAATAGCTGATTTCCCTTAAGGGAAATCTGCTAAAATGATAATGTCTTATGGGTTCACAAAAGCTAAGCAACTATACGCTTTAGGTGTGGTTTTTGTAAAATTATCAGACCAATTGAAATGTCCGGACCATCCAGGGTCAAACCAAATCATCAAAAATCTGCAATCTGCAATGGATTGCAAGGCGTATTATTAGAAGCACTGTATTGAAACATACACTGAGCCAAACAATCAATTTGGTAGTTTAAAAACTCAACACCAGATAAATTGAATGTCAAAGAAATCGGTAAAGACTCTTTTAAAGCCGAAGTGACAAGTTCATTCGGTTAGTAGGAATTTCTTCTGGTAATATGAGCTCATCTCAATGGTGGAGTTTTAAAAGAAAATAACTTTTTCTTTTGGCTTTCTCGACGGAACCTAATCTGCATAATGCTAAAGCCGTGGCCCAAAAGTCTTATAAAAGCCTTTAACTTTTTTGCTTTTTAAACTCATCAAATCGTAATTTAACCTTTCCATGTATTTATTCAAGTGAACAAATTCATTATGTTAAAACTGTTTTCATTTATGGACTAAGCCCGGCTACGGATTTGAATGTTTATTCAAGAATATCTGGGCCTTACATCATGAATATTTACCTTACTTTTTAATATCCATTTTTACACTTTCTGAGTGTTCCTACTATATATTCATGTGTATGCCGTGTGTTATGTTTCGTGAGTAAATCACATTTGTTCACATCATTTTACCTTTGGAGTTACATATTTGGGTGAGGTGTTTTAACATATTGTTTATTTATTCTGAGCTTCGCGACTCTGCCACTAAATAGTAGAAATTTGTTGAGTAATTAACGCTCCCAAACATCTTGACTTTTAGTATTAACACCTACAATGCCAGCTACTACACTGTTCATAACAGCTCTACGTAAGCCTAGAGTCATCTGGTTAGAAAAGAGTAGTTACCTGTAGATGATTCGTTCCGATTAGCCCTAGTAGCACAAAGAGACGTTAATAAATAATATTAACTTATTTTTGCTTATTGGCATTGAGAGATCTCATTATGATTGGGTAGACCTATGTAACTTATTTTAGGTTATGTTCCTAACCATTCGCAACTCAAAGCCTTTTGTTGGATATTCGATTGATTAAGAAAATATTAAAAAACATGATAGGTTTTTGTTCTTATTACAAACATTATTCGTTCTTAAAGGTAAAAATAAATTAGTGAGACATGCAGATTTAGCAATGCCAGCAGGTAACCATGTGACTTAAGGTGTTGGTTTTAATTCTTTCGGTCAAACTAGAGTTGTACTGATTCCCGTGTGGACAATAGGGATTTACTTAGTTTTAAACTCCCTAAATAAACCCCCCCCCTTGCATAAAAAGGGCGGTAACCTGAAGATAACCAAACTCAATTAAACAGGACAACTGAGGTACAAATAATTTCTTTTTTTTAATTTTTGTTTACTCTTTGTTATTATAAAGAAGATTTGAGAGCGGCACTGCCACATTAAACCAAGGTCCCTTCTGTGGTTACACTGCTTCTATTTCTTGCCCCTTACCTTCACAATCCCTTACCCAAGTCGTCCCCAGCCTGTATTATTCTACTGCAGTACTATTCCTGTCTGCTTCTGTAGGATTGGCGTGTTAATTATTCGTCTGGCAAACAACGTGGCAAACGAAGAATTAACCGCATTACTAGTGAAAGAAAACTGGAGGTAAGGTTTAGAAATATTATTTTAATACTCAAAGTTGGTATCTCGGATGGAAGTGATATACTGCAGGTTGTTTGAATGAAAAATGTTGTCTTCCTTGTTCTGCTATTGAATTAAATAAATAAATTTTCATCTGGAAGCAATATACGATATTATCATTCCAATCCATCGGAACTAATAATGGCATAGCACCTAATTTAGACGTATTTCCTAAATGATAATTTAGTCCCCTGACTGCAACCCACCCGGATCGAAAAAAGTGACGATGTTTAGCCCGAAGAAGGTAGCCGTAGCGCTACGGAAAACTAGCACAAAGAAGACCGCTGGAGCGGAAAACAGGATTGGAGAAGAAGAAAATTCAGCCCTGCGAGGAAGTCTACGAAATCACAAGTATTTTACTGTTAAAAAAGAAAGCTCCAAATATTTTTTTTTATATATCTAATATGTAAGGAGAAATTTTATTTTATTTTTATTTAGCCATCCTCTACATCCCTCTCCTCCCGTGTGCAGAATTAGAATAACAATCCCAAATATGAAATTTCAGCATTCTAAAGCTAGCCAATTTCGAGCAATGGGAGATCCGTACATATATATGTACAGGCAACGCGGAAACTATTAAAAACGGGTTATGGGAGAGTAATAAAAATATAATTCCGTTGAAATTTGAAAACCGTAATTTTTCGATATTTCAATACTGTTTTTACTTCATAGAAGGAAAAAAAGGGCCAAACGTCCTCAATAATGTTTTAGTACAGCGATAAAAAGAGCTTCTATCAAAAGCGCCCTGTTAACACATAATTATAGTAAAAACTACCCTACTACAATAAAAGTAAATTGAAGATAAGTTAAAACTACGGTAAAAAAAAAAAAAAAAAAAAAAAAAAAAAACCCTATAAAACTTTAAAATAATCTTTTTATAACCAAATATTAATATTTTAAAAATTCTTCACAGCTTGAAAAGTCAATAAATTATTATGTCAACAATGTAAAAAAACATGCTTTACGTTGAACCAAATTACTTTAAAATACTGCAGCAATAGTTGCTCCTAATAATTTAATATACAACATTAATGAAGAAAGTGGGGATCTTAAAGTTTTATATTACAATAGACAAAGAACGATGATTCGCTTCATGGAATCCACTTTGTCACTGAAATAAATCATTGTGGAAGTTAGACTTCTTTTTATTCAAACAACTTGCATTTCACTGTTTGTCCTGTTTTCCCAAAACATCATATAATCAGGATGTATTCTTGATGGCTCTGTTGTACTGGATATATGAAGTTTCGAGTATAGAACAAAATATGGCGTATTCAGTGGGTTGTGGTTGTCTCTAGTGATTTGATTATAGAAAAATACGCAGTTTTGGCCGTCGTACGAACAAGTATATTACTTTCACATAGACTCCAACTTAAATCATCACCCATTTTTAAAGCCAGCTGATCCATATCTGCCACTGCTATCATAATCAATATCCTAAAAAATTACACAATAATCGATATAAAATTATAGAAATTACTAACACCTAATGCATGCTTAATTATAATCAATATAAATCATCATATTGTTGCAATTAATATCATTATTGGGCTCTGTACAAATACGAGCATTACAATATTATTAAACTAGTAATTAATTAAATATAATTTTTTAAATAAAATAAATGACAACTCCATAATTACTATCGATTTGACTATACTTTTTCTCAATATGAATTATGTTGGCTGTGGGAGATATGGATCAGCTGACTGAGGGAGGCCATCATCAATCCAGTTACAGGCGTGCTCTAAGTCATGTGGTTAAGGAAACATTAAATTCTTACAGATTACTCTTGATGAGTGAGACTCGTGTAAATCATTAGCTAACTAGTTTATTGAGGAAAGTATTTCATCTTTCGGCCTTCAGCCTATAAACACGAGTGAAGAATACATCTGTGCTCAGTATTCCTGTTTTCATTCCTTGGAATGTTTTTAGGAGGAGTTTAGGCAATGAGAAACTGATAGCAGAGGCTGTTATCAAAATAAGAATGAAATCAATGCAGGCCCTTCTGTGCGTAGCGCCATTGATGTTGCTTTCTCTTCCAATTCACGAGTGTATTGAGTACTCCTCACTCCCTCAGGCTAGATCAACAATTAGGCTAAATAAATACCACCAGTGGGAGGTAGATAAACACCTGTATTCTACACCGCCTACCATATAGGGATGCTCCGTTCTCTAACACTAATAGATTTCCAGAGAATATAATCCGCTCGATCCGCTATGTTGAGAAGGAAACTCATGAGTATGGAGTAGTCTAAACTACAAAGAGGTAACAAGTTCATTGAAGTATAGCAATGATTTCAACCTACGTTTAATAGCTTATAAAATTTTTAAAAAAGCATTTCAGAGAAGTATGTTTCGGGTGGGAAATACGTATATAATTTATTTTGGAAAAGCAGAACTCAGTACACGTACTAAATTATAGAAATTACTAACCCCTAATGCATGCTTAATCATAATTTAAATTTACCATAATATCATTATTGTACTATGGTCAAATACGAGGAATAAATAATAATCATTTAATAATAATCATTTAAATGTAATAAGTGACAACTCCATAATTACTGTCGATTTGACTATACTTTTTCTCGATATGAATTATGTTAAAGCTTACTTAAAATAATAAACGATTTTGTCAAGAAGAAGAAAAACAATAGGCCCGTTTCTTTTTAGCAGTTTTCATTAGAAAAAGTATTGAGATTGCTCACAAGCTAAAATTTCGTAAATGTTCCTTCTGAAAGTCTTTGTAAATCATATTAAAAGAGTGCCACAAACAAGGTCAGTTTGAAATTTGCTATATAGAAATATATATTGATTGTTCTCTCTCAAGTGGCCGGGAATTTCGAGATATAGTAACCAAAAATCATATTTGAACTTAATCAGCAAGAAAGATCGAGTTCATAAATGGCCATGAATTGACTCAAGGGGAGAGGGCATATGAAGATTAAATAGAAATATAAAAATTGTCCATTATTAAAAGTAACTCGAATAATGTTTTTGTACTAGGTACAAGAGTACGCTGTTGTACCAGCTTCACTAGATAGCCACTATTTGTCCTTTACAGAGTCGAATATCGCAAGATTGTCATGTTTTGCTTTGGCAAGGTATCGTCTCGTAAATATTAATAAGATTTTAATGAAGAGACATATTTAGATTTTAGTAATAAAGTAAATTCTAGGTACCTTAGAAAATCAGCTAATTACGCAGCACCTGCGTGACGAACTTTTGTATATTCTTTATAACCGGCGGCCTCAATTTATTATAATTTTATTAAGAATGAGAAGAAATTAGGAGATTGTAAAAGAGGGGCAATTGATTGCTTTAAGCTCCATAACAAATATAAAGTTTTCCCTGAAGAGCCTACAGTGCCCAAAAACTAATAAACAAAACCTATTCTTCTTTTCTGCCTAGTGGCAGAAATCTTGGTTTGCCACAACTGACAACAAACCTCGAGTACTGGAACATATACTTCGTGAATGACTTTTCTCAAAAAGGCTATTTAGAAAAGAAGAAGTAGTTTTAAAGAGGTTAAGAATTGTCAGTTGACTTACTTACTGGAGAAGAGGAACCCTACTGCCAACACTGTAACTGTAGACTTACTATAAAACATATACTAACTGTCTGCTATCTAAGGACTCGCATTGACCTACCATACACTTTGACTGAATTACTACATGACTGTCACCAGTTTATTATTTTACTTTATTAAGAATATTACATTCTGCATTTAAATGCATTTGGTGATGTGATATGTACAATACAATAGTTCCTCCATCAATCTCGACAGAAGCTACACCCCTTCACCACAATGAGAGGAGCAGCCTCTCCATGCCTGGCAAGGAAGTCAAGAGCTAAGGAGGAATGGATCTCTGGGCTATTGTCTCTTGAGGCGCCGTGGAGGGGAATAAGGATGAGTGGTACAGGAAAGGGCTAGGACTTCTGGATTAGGATGATTGGAAAGCCTGCTGTGGAATTGTCTGAATCTTAAGGGAATTAGGTCCTTTACAAATGAGATATTAAGATCTCTATGGAGGGTGTGGTTTGTAACATAATATGGAGCATCTACTATGGTGCGCAGGACTTTGGATTGGAAGGTCTGGATGCGCCTGATTTCAAAGGTTTTGTTGTAATTCGAAGGTTTGCCCACGCTTCTTTCGCGTATGTCCATTAATCAGTACATAGACCGCATATTACAATACTTGGAAGATAAAAACATTTTCAAAAATTTATAATGTAGGACAATCGGGAAAATAATAGGAGAAATGAACATACAAGCGAAAATATAATGAACTGAGAAGAATGAATTTCTTTATAAGAAAATAAAAAACTGGTACGTCACTTAATCGCCCCATTCTTGAAATGAGTTTATTGTGAGAATAAATAATAAATGTGAATAAAAATTGTAGCAATGTTCTTTGAGAAATGATCCATAAAGACGTATAAATGATAGCGTCCCATATGAGCGCCACGCTGACAGATACGTGGAGCATAAACGAGCCCTGGTGACGCTTTCCAGGAGGGAGAGCATACTCCAGTATGTATTCAGATAGTCACTCTCCCTCTGTCCCTTTATCACACTGTCACTTTCTGAGCCATCTCCTCACTGGGACATCACTTCTTATTTGGGAAAGTCATCCCCTTACATTCTCATACCAGTTGATTCTCTACACGACTCTAGGAGCATTTGATCCGTAGTTCACTCTGAAAGCAGCGATGTTCGCCGAAGAATATCCATTTTGAAATTATAGATTAAGGAACAACTACCTTCTCATTTAATAACCATCATAATTCACTTAGCAGCATAATCAAGGTTATTTTTTTTTTTTACAATTCACAACAAAGCTATATTTATATTCATATATATATATATATATATATATATATATATATATATATATATATATATATATAGCTTAATTTTGAGTTGTGAAAAAATCTGATGTGGACACCATTTGACTTCATTGTACAACCTATTGAATAAGAAAGTCTGTCACGCAGGGGCTAAATTAACTTAGAAGATCTCCCACTTGCGTCACCTTATGTATTTGCATTTATCTCGAAACGTAAAAGTTCAATGAGAACAATATTTGATATTTACCCTCAAATAAAGTCGTTCATCATATAATAACAGCTTATTTTTAATATGACGTGAGTAGGATTGGGTGGTTACTGATGGCCGAAAACAAAAAGGATAGATAGATAGATAGATATTTTATTGGCTTATATTTACAATATGATGCCAAGAGTCTGGCCAATTAGTGTTAGTATGGTTATTAATATATTATAACTTCTTAAGATATGAGTAAATAAAATAATAATAATTTCTAAAATTACAAATGAACATCATATACATTGGCACGTAATACAATATAAATATTAATCTAAATAAATACTGACTTCAATAGATCATAATTTAATGTAAATGTAGATTAATTCATTCTTTTTAAATGTCTAAAGTTTTCTAACATATCAGATTAACATAACTATTCTCTAAGATAAGTATAACTCTTCTAATAATAAGTATAACTGCATAAAATAATTAATGTGCCGATTATTGTTGAATATGCCCCCCCCTATAAAAATAATAAAATTCTTTCTTTTATATTGTTAACATTCGCAAACTTTTGTATACATATATATATATATATATATATATATATATATATATATATATATATATATATATATATATATATATATATAATTTTGTGGGGTAGTGATTTTCGTCATCTACTAGGTAAGATCGATGTTCATTTGAAATGTTTTTTCGAAAGTCGCGTCTTGAGTACAACCTGAATAGCTGATTTCCCTTTAGGGAACGCTACAACAGTCCTAAATATGACGGAGTTTCAAAATCCTAAGACTTGTCCTTCGGTGTTTTGCGAGACAAGACTGTACTTACAGAAGTCTCGCAGGAAAATCGGTTAAGGGAGAGTAGAAACGTAAAATTCCGTTTAATTTGAAGTCAGTATATTTTGCAATTATAATATTTTTTTAATACGTATAAGAAATATAAAAAAACTTGAAATTATGAATTATTTTATATATTTCCAGTCTTTCATCAACCAGCTACTGGATTAAGTTTATACTTAATTATATCATTCTGGAATCAATTTATCTTTCTCACAAATCTACACTCTTCCTGTGTTTATGAACTTATCAACTTTTTATAATTATGTTTTTATAAATCGAATTTTTTATGGTCTTACAACGTTGTTTTATAAGTAATTTAGCTCTTAAATAGTATGCAGCGAATTTTAGAAAGTTCTTTGATGTTCTTCTTTTATTAGTTTACTTATTATAAAATATGAAGTGAATTTCTGAAGACCCTATGACATTCTATTATGAGCAATTCAGGTGTCCTACAATATGAAACAAATAAATTTCTGTGAGATATAGAATGGGACATTGCAATCTAGAACTTTTTTTTTATTTTTTTATTTTGGCATATATACATGACCGTTGCCAGGGGTCTTGCCATTTTATGCTATTACCGTGAGGTATTCTAAGTAAATAATTTATAATACAATTTCGAATACTCGCATAATATAAGTTACATATAATAATACATAAGCAAAATACAATAGTTCCGAAAAAAAGTTATATGTTAATAGACTTCCAATAATATGCTCTTAATAAAGTAATATGTTATTTAGCTTTTCAATGTTGTTAATATTTAGAATAAATTCCAATAAAAGTTCATCCCTGTTTGTAACTATATATGATTTTAAATTTTGTTGTCTGTGATTTACAAGTGCCGGGCAATGAAGCATTATTTGCTTCAGACTATTATACATGTATTTAGTAATCTAGAACTACTATCCTTCAAGATTTACTATTGGAAATTCATCATTCGTTGATTTACTGTTTAAGATACTAAATGTGTGTTAGGTTTTATGTCGATTAGTAGATAGTGGTACAATAACAGATGCAAGTGTAAATTTTACTTCAATCTGATACATCTTTCATTATATTAGTCACTTAGAGCCACAATTAAGTCATCTAAAATCATTTTAAACAACTATGATTAACGAAAAATATATATTTACATCGTTTTTGAGCATAAGTCATTACTTTCTGTTCAAAAACAACAGTAGTAGTGTCTCAAACAAAAAATAATTACCTAGTGATTTAAAGTTATATTCTTTGTCCTATGTAAGATTAAAAGAAAAACCATTTCCATCCAAGTATATTTGCTCTTTTATTGGTTACTGTATAAAACATCTAGAAAGTTTGAATGGAAAAAGTTTTTAAATCTGAAAGAATAATAGAAGAAAGGTTTACCTTAACACTCCAAACAAGAGATTTAAGTATAATAAGGGCTTAGCTGGATTATGCGTGTTATTCATAATGGAAATATACGGAAAATTTATTTACATCGTCATCCCTCAATTTCCAATTTATAACTCAAAGAAGTATGATAAAGTTCTGTCTCTGAAACAAAGTTTTAGAATATATAATTCTGTCATTTTTCTTATTCGATTTTATTTTAATTCTCATGACAGTTAATTAATGTATTTAAGAAAACCAGAATGATATTAATTAATCATAAAATGGGAATTATTGTTTTGAACTTTGTCAATGCTTCACTAAAAAGCTTATGATTCTTGCCAACCACTGATAACTCTTTTAATTTGTTCAGATGAAAAGCGAATTTTGAACCTAAAACCTGTATTAATATATGTTAAATTAATTTCATAACTGTTTCATAAAAAAATATTACTATTCATTACTCTGTGTTCGATAGTTCCATTTTTAAAAAATCCATTTTCCATGTAAGATCTATAATATTTATTTTGTAATTAATGAACGTTGAGAGAAAGTTACTGGTAACTAAATTTATCATGAAGCTCGAGAGTTTCGATACGACGCTCCTTCAACAAACGATAAATATTTCCCGTAATTAACGAAAAATAATTTTCGTGAACCGTATTTTACACAATTTTCGTGTTACACAATTAGTCATATATGCAGATAAATTATTTTTGTTAAAAAATGAATTTCTATCATTAAAACTCATGAACGCATTCTCGGAAATGCAAAAACCTTTATGAAAATAATATCTCTTTCTAATTTCGAAATTGTCTGGTCGAAAGATTCATATACAAAGTAGTTTCCGTCATAGGGTTTAATAACATAATCTTTTAAACATTTATTTAATGTAAAATATATTAACGAATTATCACATGTTTTATACTATTGTATTTTATTTTTATTTATTTACGCCCACTTTCTGCTACTAAGGCTTATTGGGACGAGTTATCTACAGGTTACCACCATTTTCTAGCCAGGGTGGAACTAAGGAATTTATTTAATGAGAAAATACTAGTATTTTAAATACTTCAATAATAACAATGGAGTTTATCATACAAATTAATGTTACTAAAAATGAATATAGCAACTATTAAGAACTAATGCATTTAATTTTTTAATTTAATTAAAGATATTAGCACATCTAAATTATACAATTATATCTATTATTCAATACTCAATATTTTATATTGAATTTGTCTAGGATCCCTTGTGACATTTAGGGTTCTTGTTGACTCCAGTAGTTTTCGCTCACATTTTTCCGGTCTCAGAACAGATTACATCAAGTAGTAACAATTTATAGTGGATGGAAACATTTTTAAAAATGCTTATTTTTGGCTTCATTAATTAAATTTACAGATTTATGTCTAATTTTATTCTTGTCTCTGTTTGAAATATAAAAGTTTTCGAGCATATATTCTACATCAGTTATTAAATTTACTACGTATTTATCACAAAATTGTCTGAAAATATTTAATTTATCACTGAACGTTAAAGAATTCTTAACCTGTTGGGAATATTTTCTGTAGAAAATAACCGGCTATTTTTTATTTGTTGTGCGTTTTTAAATAGAGAGCTCATATTCAAAATACGATCTTTGTTCAATAATGTTTATTTTATTCTTTATGTTATAAATTATTGTAATATACTTTAATCCTATTAGTATAAAAGGAAATAAATGTATCTATAACTAATATAATTTTGGAATCACTTACAAGGTTAAAGAGCATTTCATCATTTCACAATTCAATTTTTTTAAACATTTATAACTTCTAGACATTTCTAGATCTAAAATTTGGTATTTAAAATTATCAATAATTTTTAAAAATTTATCATAACTAAATAAACCTTTTATCAAATATATTGTAAAAAATTCTTGTTTCATTTCGTATAAAACTAGGATTTTTTTCTTTTTATAGTACTTTAAAAACCCAATTATGTTTTTAGCAGATTTCCCTTAAGGGAAATCAGCTATTGAGGTCGTACTCATGACGCGAGTTTTGAAAAATTTCCTCAAATGTCCATCGATCCTACCCAGGAGATGACGAAAATGAGGTCCGTTCAAAATTATATATATATATATATATATATCTATATATATATATATATATATATATATATATATATATATATATATATATATATATATATATATATATATTTGTCTGTTAACGCTCTAGCGGTCGCAATTTTTGTTTAATCGTTACCAAACTTCATATTTAAGCGTTTTACGTAAAAAGAGAGATCAAGTTCGTTAACGGCTGAAATCGGACCAGTGGGAGGGGGGGTTTAGAGGGGGGGATTTTTGAAAATTCAAAATATCTCCGTTACTATACGTCGGATCGAAAAATATTATAGAATCAATCTTATTGCAAATTAAATTTGCTATAAATATTGTTATATACATTTATTCTCTATCTTGAATATTAACCGAGATATTTGCATTTGTATTCTGCATGTGCTCGGCAGCAGTGGCTATGTTCGAACTTTCCGCCGTGAGCTCTGGCGGCCGTTTTTGTAATTATTCGTCCCTCTCGTGAATAGGTTTAGAGGTTACTTACTACTACAGCTGTTATTAGGCAGATTTCTCTATTGTAAAACTTCACGTGGGAAATCTGCTTAGTTTACGCAGCCCCTGCGTGACGGACTTTTAAATGTATTCAATTTGTGAAGATTCTTCAAGCATTCTTAGTCATGATACATAGTTAGAAATCAAAAATAAAATCCCTTGCCCATCCGTTCATTTACCATGAAAGTCATTATTCTTCTTAATACGGATCCAATATTCTCATATATTCTTCATAGTTTAAGGCAAGGGTGAAGAATTCATTTCTTTATTTATTCTATATGCTTTCTATTATGCCGCTATTACAAAATGTTTTTGAAACTAATAGTTACATGTTACGATATCAGCTTTCACTACATAAATAAATATGTATGTATATATATATATATATATATATATATATATATATATATATATATATATATCCCCTTAGCTATACCATTAGATAATGTGAATGGAATGTCTTCTCACGTGAAATTCCAGCATTCTACATAAAAATAACGAGAGTTAGGTTTTGAGGGCGGTCTAGACATGTTTCTGACTGGAATGAAATGTCAATAAGCATACCTATTGTCCATAAATGAGTGAGTGGTTCAACGGCCACTTGAACCAGTTCCACCTCATCCTGGTGAAACATAGATCCCCAATAGTCCAGACATTTACTATCTCACCAACGCCGAATTTTGATCATTTATGCTGCATAAATTAAAAGATGACTAGCTTTAACAGATTTAATATAAATTGATAACATTGATCAGAGCTATATTGGTTGGAGGGTATGATTAAAATATTAATCGGCCCAAATTAAATTATATTTGAGCAGTTACTCAATATTATCTAAATTTGTGTTGAATAAGACGTTTTAGAGGAACACATTGGAACTTAGTAGGTATACATTGACAAGGACAAACCACTACTATTTCTTTATATCATAACAATAAAAGTCATATCCAATATAGAATTTAAATTGAGAAATTCCGACATTCAGATTTTACAAAAAAAGGAATGAGTAAATGTAATGTAATGTGCGTTTCGAGTTAAGACAATTCTTGTAGAAATGAGTATTAGTTTCAAAATTAATAATACACAAATTTTTAATGAAACAGCAACAATTAAACTGTAAACTCTATTGAAAGGCGAGACTATAACATATTATATAAAATTATATATAGGTATGTTGCCTTTGGAGCCCTTCAATTGATCTCTTGGCTATAAAATGCTTAGTGATGTACTTCATGAGCATTATTCTTTACGAACTGGAACTTTTGTTTGAGTAACTTTCGGAAAGATACGACCAGTACGGCCGATTTAAGCTACCACTGTTTTTTAAAACTGAAAGTCAAAATTTATTTGTGATTTTATTTTCTCTAATGCCTTAGAACGTATAATTTACAACAATTGTCCCCTCTCCTAGTTAGAATGGATGACCATTTGAGAAAACGTTTCGAAAATTAGAACAACCTCAGTAGCTGATTTCCCTTTAAGGGAATCTGCTAAAATAATTAATACCTTTCATTTATATACAAATTCTCTTTTAGAGATTCGAGATGACTGGTAGACATCCACCATTATTGGAAGGATGTAAAAAGTCACCCTTCTCTACTCATTAAAATCATTTAATTACAGGCAGGGTAATTTCGGGCAACGTGAACAATCTTCAGTGTTTTTGAGCTCTCACTGGATTTCAGGGGAGTACCGGGGATGTTCTCTTTTGTTGGAATATCAGAGAAAATAAATAGCTAATTTCAGGTTCATAAAGATTGGAATCCTTACTAAGGAAGTACACAATGAAATGAATAAGATCCAAATTGTGGAAACATCAGATCGGCGAAGGAAAAACACCGTTGTCAAGTCAGACGGAGAATGATGGTGAGTGTCGAATCAATAAGAACAAATGTCCATGGAAGGAGATTCCTTCCAATTTGAAAACAAGATTAAGCAATCCAGTACAGAATAACGTCAGCAAAACTTCAGAAGCTTTCGATTCTTGAGAAGATAATAGTACTAAATAAGAAGAAGAAAAAAAAAGAAGTAAACGGATCAGTTTGAAGTTAAAGAAGGCGGCCTTTAATGAGAAGGGAAGACATTGTTGAAAAGTTTAACGAGGCTTTAGCTATCATTAGGGCACAAGTTGTAGCAGAGAGGAATGAGACTGTCTCAGATGATAACTCGCCAAGTTCTGTGAAAGATAATCCAAAGGCTCGGCTATCCCTGATATTGTTGCATAAGATAATTAGCTAAATCAAAGGGGGATTTCACTGATTACAACTGATAAGGGATCTTCTCCAATTAACGTTAAAATGCTATATAATGAATTTAGCCTTTAATCCCAAGAGGGGGATTCCTCCTGTGTAAATCTCGTTTCATCCAAGATTATTGATGTTCAATATCAGTAATACTTCTGATAAATATATTTTCGCAGATTTCCCTGCGAGGACGCGATTTTCGAAAAATGTCCTCCAATGTCTATCGATCTTACCTAGTACATGATGAAAAAGTCCATCACGCAGGGGCTGCGTAAACTGAGCAGATTTCCCTCGTGAAGTTTAACAATAGATAAATCTACATACTGCTAACACAACACCACCGTGAATACTACGTGAATAAATACAATACAAACGTAAATAAGAAATGGTTCATTCAATATCAATAACCTGCCGACAAGAAGCGTTTGAAATGTAACCAAACTGCCAGCCTCATGCAGGAAAGAAATACAATTACTCAAATATATCAGAATAAAGCATATTAATTTTATTGAGAACTATTTACTATATCTAGTAATGTAATTATACGGGGGGGGGGGGGTAACCAGGATATATTTGCCTGAATCTCGTATAATAAAGGTCTCTTGAACACAATATTTTATATTTAAGCTTCCAATATGTGGTTTATTATATAATAGATTATTGCTTATGTAACACGAGTAGAAGTGCGGGTTTGCTGAAGGCTGAAAACTGAAAAATGCAAATATCTCGGTTAATATTCAAGATAGAGAATAAATGTAATAATAATTATAGTACATTTAATTTGCAATTAGATTGGTTCTATACAATTGTTCGATCCGACTTATAGTAACGGAGATATTTCGAATTTTCGAAAATCCTCCCCTTTAAACCCCCCCTACCACTGGTCCGATTTCAGCCGTTAACGAAATTGATCTTTATTTTTACATAAAACAAGTAAATATAGCGATTAGACAATAATTGCTACCGCTAGAGCGGTAACAGACAAATATATATAAAGTTTTGAACGGACCTCATCGATCACCAGGTAGGATCGATGGACATTAGAAGAAAAATTTCAAAATTCGCTTCATGAATACGACCTCAATAGCTGATTTCCCTTAAGGGAAATCTGCTAAAATGAAGTCCGTTCAAAATTATATATACATATATTCTTGTCTGTTGCTGCTCTAGAGGTCACAGCTCTTATTTGAGTGTAACAAAACTCGATAATAATAATAATAACTTACTCCGGCTGATTAATTTTGTCATGGCGACAGTCAGCATATACTTATGATTGGGAGTCAAAGAGGGTGGTAAGAGAAGGCTACAAGGTGTAGCTAGAGAGAGCCGCATTATCACCAAATACGTATAATTATAGATATAATTTTCTTCATCGGGGTGTGAGTATTTTGCTCGCGGCGCGAGTTCTCGAGGGTTAACAAGAAGCTGTTATTTCATGAAGCACTTTATTTGAAGCCTAAATACCGAATATAGTTCTCATTGACTTTTAAAAGAGTTGAGATAAATGCAAATACGTGAAGCACGTGGGGAATCTGCTTAGTTAACGCAACCCCTGCGTAATCAACTTTTTTTTAGATCTTTTTACGTGTATATTCATATTTCTGGTCTCAGAGGAGAATCACTATAAATTTATATTATAAAAACCCATAAAAACAAAAATTGGCGATACAAGGACGAATATTTTCACTTCACTATAATATCGTGATCCCTCAAAATAGATCAATTAATTAGTGCAAATGTTTATTTCACACCATTTAATTAATTTATGGCCAATTTATTTTTGAGGGGAGGGTCACGAATATAAGGTGCCAATTTTTTGAAGCCAAGGAGAAACTATGAATTTCATTTTATGAGCTTCTCACCAAATAAATCTCCATGCAGGATTTCCACCATGAGCACTAAAACGGTGTTTTTATTTTGCAAGTTTTTTGTCAAGAGTTTTTTTCTTTAATTAGTTTTCTTGTACATCAAGTATATGTTGTTTAAAGCAATATTTCTAGTTTGAACAACTTAATCATTATTAAAAGCATAACAATAAAAAATAAGAATAAGAAAAAAATGGAAAAGGAATGGATTAATAAAAACTTTTTATGGGGCAGAAGTTTCCATGATCCAGAAAAACGATTTGTTTCAGAAACAACTTTAAAACATGTATAATCTCTTGTGTAATATGTTATATATGTGACAATTGTATTACAGTTTAAATTGTATTGTATAAATTGCCCGACCAAATATAGGAAACTATTGTGACAAAAATTAACACAAAATATTTTTAATACTTTACAGTTTGAATAAATTCAGTAATGAGAACTTCCTTCGTGCTTTCTAATCACTTCCAAGGGTCTTTGGGAACTCTTTTTACAAAGTTTGTGAAAGAGCTCTCTGAAATGTTCTCCTCAAGCTTGGGCGAGTCTTTCTGTAGGTTTCAGAATATTTTTTTTTAATTTGTTTGTAGATATCTCTTTCCACGGTCCATCACATATTTTCCATGGGGTTAACATCCGGAAAAAAGTGCCGGTATAACTAAAACATTAAGTCTGAAACCCTCAGACCAGGGGTTTCTGGGCCTTGATTTGAGTTATCTTATTGGAATATAGTTCCTGTTTCTAATAATATAATACATTTTTTCTATAAATTTTGATTACTATGGGCAATTCACTTTGTCAGAGTTGCTCTAATCATTGACAGCAACTCACGAGATTACTCCCAAGATTTAGGAGCTACCCATCAAAAACTGTTATTTCTTAGAATGAGCAAGAAATGATAGAAACCTTTAGGTCCGTCAAGACTGAATTCCTCTTCGTCACTAAAAATACCCCTGGACAAAATTTGGCTTTGTTCAATTTCAAAACAAAAAAACTTCAAGCGCAGTTGTAAATGAACATTTTTTGAAATGCGATATCCTCATATTTTAGCGATATTTTTTAACATTCAAGGTTACTTTAAACAGCTCCTTTCATGAACTTGAAGACTTCTGAGGCGCAAGAGTTAATTTTTTCCTTAATCTTCAGGATCTGATAACAAAACGTTTTTATCTACATAATGAACCTTATTAATTCATCAACGATTTGCTTTTGTGCCACCCCAGTTCTTTTTATGCCAATTACTATTTCACTTGCCAATTTCACTATGTTTACTAAGGCATATTTTAATTTTAGCAGATCTCCCTTAAGGGAAATGAGCTATTGAGGTCGTATTCATGACTCGATTTTCGAAAGTTTTCTTCAAATGTCCATCGATCATACCTAGGAGATGACGAAAATGAGGTCCGTTCAAAATTATATATTTCTGTTACCGCTCTAGCGATCGTAATTACTGTTTGATAGATACCGAACTCGATATTTAGTCGTTTTATGTAGAGAAAGATCAAGTTCGTTATTGGCTGAAATCGGACCAGTGGGAGGGAGAGAATTTTGAAAATTCGAAATAGCTCCGTTACTATACGCCGATTCGAAAAAGTGTATATGACTAATCTCATTGAAAATTTTACGTTCTATAAATTTTGTTCTAAACGTATTTTTTGTATAATGAATATAACCAAGATATGTGGATTTTTTTTTAGTTTTCGGCTTTGAGTAAACCCCCACTCCTACTTATGCAATATTAACAATATGTCATGAAGAACTTTATTTGAAGCCTAAATACCAAATATTGGTCTCATTGAACTTTTAAACTTTGCGATTAATGAAACACGTGGGAAATCTGCTTAGTTAACACTGCCCCTGCGAGACGAACTTCTTTTATTCACTAACGTCCACTTTACCTTACTGAGTGGTTATCTAATATTAATTGGGACGGGTTATCTACAGGTTAAGAACCTTTTCTAGCAAGAATTGGACTCTGTATTTTATTTGGTGAGTTCGTCACAAAATAAATTCCTATCTCCCACATGGGAATCGAAGCCATAACTCTAGGTATACCATGTTTATTAAGTCCAACGCTTTAGCTCACATGAGATCCGAGTGAAGGATTTGCCACTACCAAAATGATGCTATCTAAAATAATAAATAATAAATAATAAAACAAGGGCGGGAATCGAACTCGCCACTCTAGGTTTACCAAGTGAGATTAAGGTCGACTCTTTAACTCACATGGCTAACCTGAGCCCCATAAATTCGACTTATTACTGTGGTGAAATTGGCAACCAATATTTGAAAAATCCCCCGCCATCCCAAAAAAATGAAATTTATTTTATTAAATCCACAAAATATTTACAGGAAACCACATCATGAACTCTTTGACAATGGAAAAGTGGAGAGGGAAGAAGTATAGTTGAAGATGTGTATAGAGCACGCACGATCAATCTGTAATGGTGTAGGAAGCTAAGAGGCGATCCTTCAGATGAGATCTGGTCCGAATAGGATAGTGGCACAGATCGCCTCATCTCACGTAGCTCTGAAGCCAGTGGCCCACTTTCCTACGGGCTATTTTACTCAATCGATACCTCCTCGTAGGATATTGTCCGTAAAATCCCACACGAAATGTCGTTGGTATACTTCAATAAGGTACCTGTCTCACTCGAAATTCCAAAAATTGTGAAATGAAATCGTATCTTCACTTTATATATTATTTAAGGAAGCAGCCTAATTGTTTCTTACAAATTATATTAAGAGTCATTAAGGGAAATTGGCTATCGAGGAGTGGCTCACTAGTAGATTTTGAGAAACATTTCTTCAAATGTCACACAATCCTAGTTCGTAAATAGCAAAAAAAGTCCGTCACGCAGGGGCTGCGTAAACTAAGCTCATTTCCCACATACTGGTATAACATACTCCTGTCACCACATTTTTCAATGTAAAACAACCAATGAGCAGAAGAATGAGGGAGGAGGGGATTACTGAAGGCTGAAAACAAGAAAGGACTCGCCCAATACTTTAATTACGAAAAAAATGCATATGATAATAATTGTAGATCAATAGTTTAACAAGATCACAAAACTAAAAAAATATTTGGAATTTAAGCTTAAAATAAATTGGTTCTTTATATAACAGCGTATTGATATTCTGACATGATTAGGAGTAGGGGTTTACAGAAGGTAGAAAACTAAAAAATGCAAATACTCGTATCTTGGTTGATATTCAAGATACAAAATAAATGTATATAACAACATTAATAGACAATTACAATTAAATGAACAATAGTATTGCTTCTATACAAGTTTTCGATCCGACTCATAATAACGCAGACATTTTGAATTTACGAATTTCTCCTCTCGAAACCCCTCCCCCCTCCGACTGGTCCGATTTCTGCCATTAACCAACTTGGCCTTAAGAGAAATCGGCCAAAGAGCACTGGCTGCATAATACGCTAGAATGACATATAGACCACGGTATATCCTATTCAATTCTCTACTTCTTTCTTACTGTAGGATTTATGTAAATAACACCTAAAATTTAAGCTGGACATATGTAAAACATTTAATTATATTGTAGTTCAATGTGAAATTCTCATAAGGAATTGGGATATCCTGCATACTGAAAACGTAAGAATAACTTCGGTAATATTCAAATAATAAATTTAAAAAATCTGATGTGAGCACCACGTGACTCCCTCTCCCCTGATTAAGGAACTTTTTTCTAGATACCAGCTTCGCTAGCACACTACTGGCAATATGACACACAGTTCCCTGGTTGAAGTCCACTGGAGACGACTTATTTCCAGAGTATCCTCAGCGGGAGTTAACCTATTAGTTTCGCTCTACCACGCATTAACTACTGTCACCTATCTATCCTCTCTTAAGTGCCTAAAGTATAAGGTCTACAATGCCAAAAGATTAAGAAAACAAAAACTCGTCTATTTTGATTGTTAATTTGAGTCATTTAAACTTCGCAATTTCAGACCTCCTCCCCCGACCACTCCTTGAGATTATTACGTCTCATACTCACTAAACATCTTATTTCCAGCATGAATTCCATTATTTACATGAAAATCTAACAAAGGGAGAATTCGGAGAATGCAAGACTAATAATAATAAAATGTGTTTAATTATAACATTAGACAAATAAATTACAAATTTACAATTTTCTTTAAATAGTAAAAGAAAAAAAGAAATTTGTCTAAAATATACTCACTTCCCTTACACGACTTGGACTATGTAATCAATCTGTTGAGTTCGGTCTATCCATTTATGGCTTTATACTTGTATACATTTGCAAAGTGCAAAAACAGAGAAAGTTTAATTATTGTACTCATCAGTTAGAAATTTTCGGTATCTTTGTGAGGCACACAAATACAATACTTCCTAATCTTTACTATTCAAAAATAAAATATTGTCATTGTGACTTAATTTTGGGGAATCATGAAATTTTCTTCTGAATTCCTCAAGTACTGGACATTCTGCTATGAAATGAAATGCATTCTCCAACTCATTCATATTGCATAAAGAGCATACCCATAAATTTTCAGTTTTACACACGGAGTAATTCAAGTTCAGCAGTTGCATTCATAATCAGGGTTATGAAATTTATGCTGTTCTTGTTACTAATATAGCTATTATTATCTAAAGATAAATTGAGATGTTTGTAGTTACAGTAAAACTAAGAATGACTTGTTTTTATCAATATATTTTGAACAAACTTAAGTAACCTTAAGTTTTCCAATATTTTATCTATATTTTTACACTATACTGCCTTTTTCTTTAATCCAGATGTAATTTACTCCTAGGAATTCCTGACTAATACAATCCAGGTTTGTAAACGAATTAGCCTGTTTTTAATTACATATTCAGCGATTATTCTGGGCTAATGATTAAAAAATAATTTAAACTTGAAAAAATAGAGTAGGTAACGTTTAGGTTCTAAAAACAAAATATAATCTGTAAAGTTTTTCGGAAGTGAGAAATTTTTTTTTAATGAAATATTTTTGTAGTGACTTAACATCATCATACATTTCATTTCCCAGAATTTCGCCCCATAACATATGACCGCTCTGAAGATTGCTTCAAATACGCTAAACTTTGATTCCATTGGTATATTTTTGTTAGTAACAAAAAGTAACAAAATTCTGCATTAATTCCAAATTTGGCTGTAATTTTTTCCTTGAAGTGCTCCTTCAATCGAGGAGTGAGCATTATACCTAAATATCTATTTTCATTTACTACCTCTACTTTTGAACACAAATAATTTCATTTTTCTTTTTTAGATAGATGTATTGTAGGGCGATTTATTGACTATATTCATTACTAAGTAAATCCATTAGCTCCTGTTAGCTGATTCTTCAACTGATTTTATCTATAAAACTTAAACAAAATGTGTCCCTCAATTTAAGTATTACTTCACAGTTAACAATAAGGTAATAACAGTTAAAGTACAACACAAAAGTTTTGCATAAAATTTTAAATTTTACATCATATTAATTTATAATACAATATTTTTTAATTTAGATTAGATCCATTGTAAATGAACTGGAACATGGAGAAAACAAATAAAGCCAGTTTATTTAGGTTCTTGAAAGACTAATCCTTTAATCTCTTTTATAAATACAAATCTTTTCAGTACTTCATTTCACTCCTCAGTGCTATATTTAAAATACTTTTTTTAGGTCCGTTTGTTTTGTTTTTTCTTTAAATCTTTTATTTAAAATTTTATTATTCTAAATATATTGTGGTTCGCGCCCATGACTTTAGAAGAAAAAGTGGTTGAGAGATTTTTATTATTTTATTTTATTAAGAATATTACAGTCTGCATTTAAATGCAAATGGTAATGTGAATGAACAATGCAAGTGTCCTCCATCACTCTCGACAGAAGCTACACCCCTTCACCACAATGAGAGGAGCAGCCTCTATCTGCCTGGCAAGAAAGTCAAGAGCTAAGGAGGAATGGCACTTGATAAGGAAATAGCCACTGCTATCACTTCACTTTACACTTCTATAGGAGATCTCATGGGCCATTGTCTCTTGAGGCGCCGTGGAGGGAAATATGGATGAGTGGTACTGGAAAGGGCTAGGAATTCTGGATTAGGATGATTGGATAGCCTGCTGTGGAATTTTCTGAATTTTAAGGGAATTAGGTCCTTTACAAATGGAATATTAAGATCTTTGTGGAGGGTGTGATTAGTAACATAATATGGAGCATCTACTATGATGCGCAGGGCTTTGGATTGGAATACGCCTGATGTTCGAAGATTTTGCTGAACCCCACACTTCTACTCCATATGTCCATATTGGTTTAAGTAATAACTTGTATATTGTTAGTTTGTTTTCGGTAGACAAGTGAGATCTTAAATTTAGCAGTCCGTAAAGAATTAAATTAAATTAATTAAATCATCGGTTAAGAGAATTATATTTTTGGATTTTTCAAATATAAATCACTATTAAATGTAACATTCACGGAAAATAGTTTGCCTAGAATGCTTCCTCTCTTTCTCGCAGTAACTATTAAAAGAAGTACCGAGAATTTGCAGGAGATGCGTCATATATCCCAGAAAGCTGTCTCTTTGATCTAAGCTAATGCAAGTCACACTAATTGTGGTTGAAAAAAATAAAATAAAATTGATAAAATACATATCCATTATTTTTATAATCATTAATTGCTTAAACCCTAGACTGTCCTATGAATCAGGCCTCAGGGGACACCCTTGACTATTCCTAGAATCACGGTCCAGACTTCTCCCGTTTAACATGTACTTGTACCAGAGCATGAACCTTCTTTCACAAATCGTATTGATATATCAATCTGGTCTCTCTTCAAAACGCATAAATCTTTCTATAAATGTCAATACAAATTTTCTCTATCTCAAATATTAGTCGCATTGTTTTTTGTAATTCTCAGCCTTCTGTAAACCCCCACTACTAACGATGCTTACTTTAAGTAACCGAGCCACGGAATATCCCTTGTCCAGCATACATTTTAGTCTCTGAGTACATAGGCTACTTACTACGGGAGAAGTGGAGAATTGATTGTGAGATAAGATGACCATAGTGCCATTCCAGCTCCTGAGAAATCCGTTAATTTTACCCAGCTCCTGTAATTGTTGAGTTAATTCCTTTAAGGAATCAGTTTATAGTATTTTCGCTGCATAGCCATTCCTCCGGGGTAGCTAATTAATGTACATGCAGGGATCTTAAACACCCAAAAAACGACTGCCCGTCTATCCACCTGATCCGTTTAGACGTTTTCCATATGCTCCCCTCATCAACGTTTATTCTGGACTCAAAATCATCGCAAAATCCTACTGGACCACCTCATGTGACACTACGGCTTTATGTTTTAAATTTAAATGATTTATTAATGTCTACTTTTTGCAACTAAGGCTAATTAGGATTGGTTATCCTCAGGTTACCACCCTATTTGTTTATGTTTTATCAAAAGTATTTCAAAGAAATTTTTTATTTTGGATTATTTCAATCATCTTTTACAACTGAGTATAAGTGCTTGTGGTCGTAAATAAATATTGAAGAGATTGGTTTGACTGTAAAAATAAATAACTTTGTTTACATTGTGTTCATCGATTACAAGGGTAGAAATGCATATATCTACTAGCAGAGAATGGTTATAATCTATAATCATATATATTCTGCTGATACATAAACTTTGTAATTAAAATATAAAAGTACTTAAATATTTATTTTTAAAAATGCAATGGGCAGTGTTAATTAAAAAAAGAATTATCACATGAAACCAGGGGAGCGTTTTTCGGTACAATGACAAATGTGGGAATTGTGTGCAGATAAAACTCATGACTTAAATTAAAGAACTCAACTTAGCTTAGAGATAAATAATTATGGTAGTTAGACCTACCACAGCCATTTGTCTCTAAGTTAATTACAGATAATTAAATAAACTCCTCGAAAGGCTAAATTAATTCTTGTTTAACTGAAACGATATTTAGGTCCTGAAATATGAGTTGCGGTAAATCCTACTGCAAAGACCAGTTGTAAAAAAAATAAAGAAGTGCCCACAAGTGGCGGTCAAGATCTGGACCACTATACCACAGACTAAAACTGTTCATTGCGGTTTTAGCATCTAGGATCCTCAAATTTGGGGAGGGAGAGGCTGACCTCACTCCATCCTTGTGTATGCCGAAAAAAATGTTTCTCTCCAGCTAGTTGGCATGCTACTTTCTATAAGTCCTCACCATCTAAATTTGTCCATCATAAAAACACATACATAGTCATAATTTTGAAATTCGATCAGTGCACCATGGAAAGAATTATGCAATTTAGCATCCTTCAATTACCAGTTTTTAAGAGTTCCTCCCAAACTCGTTGCAGGTTTAATTTTCGTCTTTCATTTTAGTTTTCATCTATCAGTTAAAGCTGATTCCGACGCAACTCTTATAAAAAATGATCTTATACAACACGAACGTCTGTACTAAATATTGGCATCGTTAGTATGTGAAACACATGGAAGTGTTTGACGTGAGCCATACTCTTTTAATCCGTCAAAACCGACCTCGACACCTATAAATAAATATAAAATCTATTATATACTTCAAGCAGTTGGAGGGTAAGAAATTAAGTAAAATAAAAAAAACTGGGACTCAGGTTAACCATGTTAGTTGAAGCGCTAACTTTAATATCATATTTCAAGAGGGGCGAGTTCGATTCACGCCTGGGCAATAGGAATTTATTTAGTGACGAACTAATTAAGAAATATCCTTAGTCCCATCCTGGCTAGAAAATGGTGGTAATCTGTAGATAGCCCGTCCTAATTAGCAATAGTAGCAAAAATCCGACGTTAATAAATGATAATAATGAAGATAAAAATATCAAAAAATCTTAGTTACTTTGAGTAGGGTGGAAAAATACCATAAAATCGTTAATCGTTTCATGCTAAATAATTGTTGATTTTACATTTTTCACGAATTCAAATACATTTTGCCATATGCATTTATTGCGTTCATGCTTCAGTTAACCAGCACTATTCACGTACTATTCATTGGATTTTAGCAGATTTCCCTTAAAGAAAATCAGCTATTGAGGTCGTACTCATGACGCGATTTTAGAAAAATTTCCTCAAATTTCCACCAATGCTACCTAGGAGATGACGAAAATGAGGTCCGTTCAAAACTATATATATATATATATATATATATATATATATATATATATATATATACACATATTAATTTTGAGGCTGCATCGCTGGGAAGTATTTTCATTGTGAGGGGTTTGGCTATCTTCTCCAGCGGTTTGAATTTTTGTTGGATTGCAAATTTTCTTCGTCAGGCAATGTTTTAATTTAATGAAGTAACTATTCAAATTAAAACATTACCTGACGAAGATGGACGCATTTCATTCGAAAATTTGCATACTAACAAAAATTTAACTGCTGGAACTAATAGCCGATCGTCTCACAATGAATATATATTTCTGTTAACTCTCTTGCGTCCGTAATTTTTGTTTGATCGTTACCACACTCGATATTTAATTATTTTGTGTAAAAGGAAAGATCAAGTTCGTTATTGTTAGAAATCCGAAAAGTGGGAGTGGGGGTTTAGAGTGGGAATTTCGAAAATTCTTAATATCTCTGTTATTATGCGTCGGATCAAAAAATTGTATATGACCAATCTTATTGTAAATGCAATGTTCTATAAATATTGTGATTTCCTTTTTTTTACTATCTTGATTATTAACCAATTTTTAGTTTTCGGTCTTAAGTAAACCCCCACTCCTTCTCATGTAATATAAAGAATAAACTGTTATATAATGAAGCACTTCATTTAAAGCCTAAATACCAAATATTGTTCCCAAAGAACTTTTAAGTTTTGAGATAAATGCAAATATGGGACGCACGTGGGAAATCTGTTTCGTTAACGCAGTCCCTGCCTGACGGACTTCTTATTTACTTTATGCAATCGTATCCGCAATTATATCACCTCCAATTAAAATTTAAACTCCTGTTTACATAGTCTTCTTATTACACTAGAAATACTGTCGAATTTGAGTTCGCATCATCAGTGATCAGGGTGTTATTCAAGCATGAGATATACCTGGTTTAGTTTAGGCTTCACCCGCGTTACAGTTTTTATAGTGACACAGTAACCTCGTAAGCCGGATTCCTCCTTTCCGAGGCACACACTAAATGGTGGATATGAACATGGGCATAACAGTTATGTGGGAGACTACCTGTACAAGGAGAAGATAGGCAGGCCATGGGAACTACGTGACTTCAGCCATCTGCTGTCTCACTCAACACCCTCCGTTATCAAATCAGTTTCCAGGGCTAATAAGATGATAACCTCCCCCAATCATTAAAAAAGACTAATACTTATTAATAAAATAAACATAATAAAAATGTATAAAACCTTAAGTCTACTACAGTTACGGCTATAATCGTAAGTACAAATGGACTCGTGCCTAAAAGAACAATAATAGGATCGAAAAATCTAAATCTCTTCTAGTCAAAATATTTTTTTTTTTGCAATGAAGACTTTTCTGACTTTATTATGTAAAGTCTTATAGCCCTGGTGTTACCCGAAATCACATACATATCGTATGAAAAAATAATTGTTCCTATATTATTGTATATTATAAAAAATTGTATAATACACATTTTTGTAATTCAAAAACAAATATATGACAGCTGAACAAACAGTACGAGATATGTAGATAACAATCTCCCTCTAGGAAGGGTAACTTCATTCAGGAAATGAAAATATATTCTATGAACATGTTTATTGATAATATTTAAATAATAATGTAAACAATTATCTTCACGGAACAAATATATCAATAATGTTTAATAGCTACGTACATAAAAGAACTGAACAGTCATATTCATGATGTCGTAGTACGCCGAGTAACTAATGTGCTTTGGTGTCATAAAATAAATATTTGTACTATCTTGTTGAAGTGAAAATATAATATAAATCTTTCAATCAATAATCAATCAATCAATAGTTCTTTAATTTTTGCTAATATATATATATATATATATATATATATATATATATATATATATATATATATACAGGAATATATATAATGACCACATCCGATCCAAATAAAGTAAGTTTCCGATCTCTACTGATATCATATGAAATAGAAGCTTAAATCACAAGGCGTAAACAGATGTTTCCCGTAGTTCGAAGTATGGCAGTATTTCCGAATGCAATTGAAGTTCCGTAAGAACCCTAGGAATATTTATGAAACTAGGAATATGAAAACAAATCGACTGAGGGAACAATCCTTATGGGAGAGGTTATATTTCCTATTTGTACCACGTCAAATCCTACCGTTTTAAAAGTTCCTCCGAGAGGGCAAAATTAGAAAATTATGAAAGGATCAAGCTACTGCCCAATAATGTATGAATTTTTAAATAATGTATGTATAGTGAAGCGTGTACATTCCAAAAAAAGACAGCCCCTCTTCTGAGAAAGAAGATATTTGGAAGTAAGGAAATGAATTAAAAAAAAGAAGGTGAGATGGCACTGATGTACCTCTTTGAAAAAGAAAAAAAATGGGATGTATTAGGTTCTTTAGTTAGTTAGTCATTACTAAGCAATAGGCTATTCATAAAACAAACTATGAACGTATGTATATTTATTTATTTTTAATGGCAAAAATATCCTGATAATGAATTTTTTAAACCATATATTCTAAATTAATAAAATATCTTTAATTTAATTATTTAAAATTTGTTCCTGTGTTCAGGTTTGACATGTAATTTAAGGGTTTTTTTATTCCTATCCCACCTAGGCAATATGAATGTATTTAGTGACGAATGAAATGGAGTGAAAAATAGCCAGATACTTATAAGAAGATAAATAATTATATTAAGGGAATTTGAGGACTGTCAGAATCCGAAAACTGAAAGAAACCTAGCAGCTATGACAGCGGTTTATGTACAACGGAAATCGCCCGGCGGTCGTGGTCCAGACTAAGCAGCTTTAATCAGCAGGCACTGAGGATGGAGCGTTGACTCCGAAAGTGCACTCTGCTTAATATTAAAAATTAAAATTAAGTCCGTCACGCAGGAGCTGCGTAAACTAAGCACGTGAAGTTTTACTCTCATCCGTTATCCGCCCCGATTTGATAAAAATGCAAATATCTCGGTTAATATTCAAGATAGAGAATAAATGTATATAACAATATTTATAGTACATTTAATTTGCAATAAGATTGAATCTATACAATTTTTCGATCCGACGTATAGTAACGGAAATATTTCGAATTTTAGAAAATCCTCCCCTCTAATCTCCCCCCTCCCTCTGGTCCGATTTCAGCCATTACCAAACTTGATCTTTCTTTGTACATAAAAAGACTAAATATCGAGTTTCGTAACGATCAAACAAAAATTGCGACCGCTAGAGCGTTAACAGACAAATCGCGTCATGAGTACAACCTCAATAGCTGATTTCCCTTAAGGGAAATCTGCTAAAACCAGTTGAGGACTTGGCCTTTTTATTGATCCTTATCAATTGGTTCCTCTCCATCATCCAGCATATTCCAGAGATAACAACGGAAATGGTAAGAGGCCCAGGTACTTCAAAGTCTGTGTGTGTGTGTTAATAGCATTATGATTATTAATTACCATGTAAAGACACTTCAGTAATAGTCCAAAAACAACTAGACATACATTGGCGCATATTTCACGAAAGGTAACAAATAGCATAGGGAGTAAATAGTAATTCTAACGAAAATAATAGAATTATTTTAAAATAAAATTATAAAATGTATTTGTTTATTTATTAACGACCCCGTTATACTACTATGACTAATGGATGGGTAATCTAAAGGTTACCACCCATTTCTGGCCAGGGTGAGAGGATTTTATTAATGGATTCCGTCATTAAATAATAGAATTATAATAAAGTAATAGAGTAAAGTTGTTGAGAGAATGACGAACATGAATCATAGAGGCTTTGCATAGTATTATGTAAATTGGCATTAGGAATAATCTCTAGTCCAATGCATCTGCCATTTTGTTATCTCAACCTACTAACAGAGAATATAAATTTGAATTTGCTAAATATCATTTAGTTTAATTTTAAAGGAATATATTATAGTTATATGAATATATTGGCATATAACTTTAAGTGATAATAAGGAGTTATTATCTTTTATAAAATTTAATGAAATAACTTCCTGTGACGATCAGAGTAACGATTCATTGGTTTATGTATAAATGAGATTTGATGCTTAAACTTTTAGTATTGTAGTGTTATTCTCAGAAATGTGATTTTTTTTTATTTATCACAAATACATAATTTAAAAGGATGAAAGCTTGGAAGTGTACCCAGTTATATCAGGTATTTATTAGCTACATTAATGTATTATTATTTAACGATCATATCATGTATAATTATAGCTACAAACACCTTAAAATCAGTTTACTTTCTAGACACACAACAGAGAATCGTTTTGCTTTTGATTGATTTTAGGGAAAGAAAATATTTTCATACATGGTTCGGAATACTCAGACTATACATGATTATGTATTATATGGTCCATTATGTTTTGAAATAATATATAGAAACAGGAAACAGAAAATATAAAAATAATGACTATAGTGAAGCGATATGTAAGGCTTAAATAAATATTAATGTTACATATGATTATTGTTTTTCATTTGTTAACATATGGTTATTGTTTTTCTTTTGTAAAACATTAGAAACAAATATTTTATTTACATTAACAATAATGAACACTTATTCATTTCATAAATAAGTGCACATATTAATAACATGAATTCAAAATGTAATAAACAGAAAACAATTTGTAGTGTTACTTAATAATGATATAACCTCAAAAAAACATATGTTAACAAAAGAAAAACAATAATCATATGTTAACAAGTGAAAATAATAATCATATGTAACAATTAATTAAAAGTATTATTATTTACATATTCCGAGCATGCCTGGTCCCTTAGCTAGCATAGTATTTAATGTGTAATTCCGCACTAGTGATCTTAGTTTTTATTTGAATACAGCTAACCGCGTCAATCCAGCGAGTGAGAAATCTGCGTATCTTACGCAGTCCCTGCGTTTCTGACTTTTATAACTCTTCATCTCTTTTCGTTGACCTAATCAAATAAAAAAAATTACAAATGTGTCCAGAAAGGATGTTTTCAGATTCATCGATGAATTACGCATGTATCCGTTGTTGAAAAGGGTAACAATGCAACGGTTCCCATGACAGCCGTAGCGATATTCATTGTGTGTGTTAACGGGTGATGATATTGTCACTGAATGGGATTACGACACCTCTCCTTCTAGACTAATCTTCTAGAGGCAGCAAATAACCGCGGCGAATATATAACATGTTTTTGGCAGAATTTCCTTAAGGGTATCCAGCTACACTCAGCTGTACTCTTCACGCTACGTTCGAAAAATATTTTCGAACGTCCATCAATCTTATTTAGAAGACGAAAATGAGGTCCATTTACATTTATACACTCAACCGCAAAAAAAAACCGGACACTTCATTTTTGTCGTATTAAAAGCTAATTTTCAGCAATTTTCTTTATGTGGGTATTCTAGTTATTACAGAGAATTTAGAGTCTAAGTCCATTGAACTAATCCCTTCAGGAATAGTAAACAATTAGATAAAACTCAGATTAGATTTATTTGTCGTGAAGTTGATCTATTCTAAACTGTAAGTAGTTTTTCGCACATTTAAACATCTTTAATTATTAACCAAGCATTTTCTTTAATTAATGTTTTATTTTTATTTCGGTCCAGAATAATGGGTCTTTCAAACTTAGATGGAAAGCCGGAGCTTACGTTACATTGCCGAAACGTTTGGGGTAGCGAAGTCTACCATTCACTGTAATAAGAATGAAGATTAATTTTTTTTTTTTAAATGTGTTAATTTATCTTTTTATTTTTTTTTATTTTGTATTTTTGTGTAAATAATCAATAAAAATTATTCACTTTTGGCAGATTTTGTTTAAATAACCTATAGATTAACCAATTATTTTAATTAAAAAGATTAATATACATATATATTAAGTATTTAACAAAATTATAAGACTAAATCTAAGTGTCCGGTTTTTTTTTTGCGGTTGAGTGTATATATATATATATATATATATATATATATATATATGTGTGTGTGTGTGTGTGTGTGTGTGTGTGTGTGTGTGTGTGTGTAAATGGACCTCAGTTGCGTATATTGACTACATAAGGAGTAAAAAAAAAAAAAACTATTAAGAGTTAAACTGGAAGGAGGCAAATCATATGTTCCACGAATACACTGCTTGCTATGTATAATTTTCATATTGATAAGTTCATACATTTTTAAATGAAAATCTAAAAAACGTAATTGACATCGTCATGGCAGTAGATATTTGCATGAATCTCACATAGCGAAAGTTCACTGAAGACAATATTTGGTATTTAATTTTCGAAAAAGCGATTCATGATAACTAAATTTCCAATAAGATCGATTCTACAACATTCGATGGAACGTATAATAACAGAGATATTTCGAACCCCTCCGATTCAGCCGTTAATGAACTTGATCTTTATTTTCATCTGGTGGGTTTGAAGAAAGTTTTCAAAAATATTGTCATGAGTACAACCTCCATAGCTGACTTCCTTTAAAGAGAATCTGATAGTCAGTACAACTTTTAACGAGTTTGAAAAGGGTTTTCTCGCATCGTAGCGCATGTAGTCTTTAAGATAATCCTGGAATGACAGCAACTAGTGATAGATTTGGCAATAGTACTGCATACACTGGCAGAACCAGACAACTAGTTGATACGCTATAATATTACCAGCCACAATTCAGTAACTAATAGTGTAAGTAGCAAATTGAAGAAATCATGAACATATTATCATGATCATATTATAGAAGAAAGATTCATCGATCAATGTGTTCCTAGAATTTCACATAGGCAACACATCAATCCATATGTATAATTGCTTAATATAATAATTCTACAACTCATTTTATTGCTTAATAATCCAGCATTCAATAAACTAAATGACAACAATCACAATAGAAACTGAACCTATTAATTGTGCAACGTTATCAGACATTAGAGAGGAATTCTGGAGTAATCTTTGTTTAACATAATATAGCTAAGATTCAATTTTAATAGATTATCCAGAAACCAAATAAATTCTTGAAATTCGAAAAAGATTTAGAATAAGTTTATTAATGCAAAATGTATGAATATAATCATCCACTGAAGAAATTATATGAAGTTATGGGGCTTAGCCTCAATTCCAAAGTTATAAGAGCTGCTTAAAACTTTAAGTTGTTAAGTACCGAACAGCAATTGAGGGGAAAAGTAATCAATATAAATAAAGGTTTATCTGAAGTTCTATTTAAAATATTGTCAAACTTTTGGTTGTTGTGTTATTTATTAACGCCCACTTTGTGCAAATAAACCTAATTGGGACGGATTATCTACAGGTTACTACCCTTTTCTAGCCAGGTTGGGACCAAAGATTTAATAAATTCCTGACAAGAATTGAACCCACAACTATAGGTTTACGAAGTAAGATCATCGCCTCACATGGCTAACCTTAGCCGATATCGTCAAAATTTAAATTACGGTTTTTCTAGCCGTCAGACGTTCATTAACAAAAAGACCAATTAACAGTAACAACTCAAGGTAAAATCCCTTGGATAATTTCATTGAACTTTTAAATTTGGTAGGCAATTACTTGCTACTAGGAACATAATAGGGAACTAGGAGTATGAGTTTACTTAGAAAACTCACGTTAAAACATATTTTCCGTTCGTTAGAAGAGAACATGTGCAAAGAATAAACATAACTGTGTCGACTTTGGACATTGTACAGAAATGGCTTGTTTATCATTCAATACACGCTTTAAAGATAAGGTATTTACTGGCACTGGTTGTAAACAGTTAGGGGTTTGTTTCATAATCACAAGATATGTTGGCCAATATCATCGTTAATATCGATTTTATTGAAACATGAAAATAACAAATCGTCTTTTTTTTCAGTATAATTTTCAAATTAACGCCCACTTTAATCTATTACGGCTATCAGAACGGTTTATCTATCCTATTCTAGTCAGAGACTAAGGAATTTTTTTTTTGCTAGTTCGTTACTTTATAAATTTTTGAACTACCACTGTAGGCTTAACATGTGCACTAAGGCCAAAGTGATAACTCACATGGCTATCTCCCCTAAGTATTAAAAACTATTTTGCAGAAAATAATTCGAAACTTTTACTAGCAATTTCGCGGTCTACACATCTTCGGAATAAGTTAAAAGAATTGATGATATATTTTTAACCATGTGAAAATCATGATACTTATTTTAAACCATTAATGACAGACAGTGATTCTAAATGTACATAGATGTCACGGAAAAATGCCATTCACCTTCATAGACTACTCTCCATATAATCATGAATAGTAAACAACTTATTAATTGATCCCAATTAGCCTTAGTTGCAAAGAGTGGACGTTAATAAATAATAATAATAATAATTGATCTGAGATTTAAAAAAGTATTATTATTATTATTTATTAACGTCCACTTTTTGAAACTCAGGCTGATTGGGACGGGTTATCTACAGGTTACCAACCTTCCCTAGCCAGGGCGGGATTTTAGGATGTTATTTAATGAATTTCGTCACTAAATAATTTCCTTTGCCCTGGCATTCTTTCCTTTTACATTTTTTAAAAAAAAGTAAAAGGAAAGAAGCTTTAGGCAATTATTTATACAAAAATCGCTTGAGCTTACTGACTTCAACGACCCATACTAAGACTCGAAGCGTATACACGGACATTTCCAAAACTCAGAAAGGTTATTACCAATGTGAAATGTCTATTGTAGGAGTGAACTACTTGCCATACTCTTGGGACTCTCACACATACAGGAACACCACAAACTATAACGCCATGACGTTACTACAATATATAGCTTTGTATATATAATTCATTAAGTTCCTTATTTCCATTCAAAAACATTTGGAATACACATCCCTTATGTGTACAGATTGTAGACCACGTTGCAAAACTGAAGACAAACGTGACAGTGTTGTTGGTTCCAGGGCATGGAAACATTGAAAGTACAAACGATGTAGACGAACTCGCAGTAGAAAATGGCATTTCAGAGATAATCTTAAGTCTTTAACTTGCAGACCCTACCAGACTTGCATTTACAAATACTACAGACAACATTATGTGAATGGGAAAGATGTTGGCATAGAACAAGAGAAAACCGCCTACGACGGCAAAATAAAGCATTCGACAAACTAGAGACCATCCAGCAGACACGAGAATAGAAGTCGTACACACAAAACCTAGGTTAGGACTCATATTTAACACAGACAGAATCAGAACAGAAACTTCACTGTGCACAATATGTCATTAACCATTTCCTTGCAAACACTTACTGACCGACTGCAGGAACATTGAATACTTAGAGACCACATAAAATGCACGAACTTCTTACAGGGGAGCCTACACATATGCAGTATAGTGAACAATATTAAAAAATTAAATTTGATTCACAAAAAATAATTTCTAGCTCATTTTTTATTTTGACTTGGTGAGTAGCTTTGAATATACACTTTTAAATAATATAACTTCTAGCAACATGAGAAAATCGCCAGAGTAGTGGCACTTCTGAACAATAAATAAACAAGACAATGTGTACTTAGAGGACTTTTGTATAATATAATGAAAATGAAAGGATTATGTAGTATCTAATTTAGTCCAATCACTACATTTCCTTTATGTATGCAAGAGTAGTCATTTATTTCAACCCGTTAAAGACATTAAAGATACTGCTAGTTATTAAAAAAAACACATTAAAAAAGGTAATGTTCCATCTGATAAGACATTAGGGAAATGCAAAGCCTATTGAATCGAGACTTTAGAAATTATCTGCAGGCGTGACGGAGTAGTTGCTAACCTAAGACTTGTTACACTTTCTTCATTTAACCACAAATCTTAGCGGCACTAGTGACAACTTTTGCTCTTCCTACTTTAGTCTAATGCCTCGTTCCTTAATGAAAAAGGATTTAAACATTGTAATTACTCTCTTTGCAGAGATGCAGCAAGCTTCCCACTCATGGTCCCACACTCGCCATTCATTGAGAGGTTGAACTCTCTGAATGAATGTTATTTCTTCTAATGAAAGGCATTTCCCAACCCGCATCGCCATTAGAGTCTGTCATTGACAAATGGTGAAATCGCTTTATACATTTCAGCCTTGAATGAAATGCTGTCATTTTCAATAAAATATATTACACTATTGGTGATTTGTCACCCTATTCAAAGCTAACGATAGATTTAAGAGCATATCAGTCAAAACGTCAAAAAGGTCTTGGAGAACTCTTCGACTGGACTCCAGCTACGATAGCCCTAACTGTGATGATACATGTCCAGCATACGCCTTGCGCCTCTTTTATGTGGAACTACAATAATTCCACATATTTTTCTTCCAAGATCCTTTTTTTCGGCCAAGTTTAGAAGAGCGCCCAGAATGAAATGTATTTATTTCCATAAAATGTTATCATAACATAATAGGATACGTCATTTGTTTCTCTATAAACAATTTTTTAATATTATGCCTATTAAATTCTTTACAAATTATTGAATTACATTTACACTAATATAATACATTAGTTTAAAAATTAGGTCAAATTCCCAAAGGCCAATAGTATAAAATTCAATCGTTCCAAATAATTATATACGATAAATTAGTTTCTTTAGCAATCTTCATACAATTCTAAATATTGACTTTTTTTACAACTCCAAAACATACATTATTTTTTTTGTTGGCATGCAAATTTATTAAGGGATAACAAGCTTTATAAATGATAAGAAACTTGTCCTACCTTATAGAGACAATGTACCTGATCATAAATTATTTTACACCGATATTTATGACAAATACTTATTAATTGTGTTTAATAATTGAACATTTTTGAGAGTATTCATCTTGCGTTTAAAAACATCCGTCATTCATGAAGTTCTTTAATTTATTTTTAAACAAAGAGTATTTTTTAATAGATTTGATACATTCGGGCAGAGCGTTAAAGAGTTTTACCTCTGAAAATGATAAGTTTTTCTTGAAATATATATGTTTTTGGTTAGGGGCTTGGAGCATATTCTTGTATCTTTTTTTATGATTATCTGTTATGGCTATTTTTGTAAAACAATTTCATGGGCTTCAACCTAAAAACAACTAACTTGCAAAAAAGTATTTGAGTTTCCTATCCTTTAGCGAAATGTCGGACTTTCAGCCGTCACAATATATTAGATGACATTTTACCAAAACATTTATGTCTGGTAGATATAACAAATTTACACCATATTTGGCTCTGATTAATTATTACCATTAAACAATTTCATCATAATAACGGTAATACTTAGCCACAAGATTCCCCGTGTCTGCAATCTACATCGTCCTCCTCAAATTCGTTTTATTCTGGAAAAACGTATTCATTTCTTTTTCCAATTGCTAGTCTTTCACTTTACTACACAGCGGGTATCATAAATACACAGCAATAGAAAATTAAGTGCTCTCCATACTCGTAGTAATAACTCAATTACACTTTTTTGTGGTTCCTCAAAAAAAATGTTTCATTCAAGCGCATTATGAAGCCACACTGCAAAAGGCTCTGTAAGGGCTCTAGCAAACATACATGCCTCTTTAGTGATGATAGCGTAGTGGTAGAAAGTGCTTAGCATTTAAATAAGAAAGTTAGTAAAAACAGGACCGGATAATATACCAAAAATTCTCTAGACATGCTGGGAGAAATAGAGGTATAAATAGAGTAAACATTATCCATGTTTATGTTATTCATTTCGAAACTATATAACGTTAATCCATAGTCGACCAATAACACAGCTAGTCGTAATTACAATATAGGGAAATAGTCATTAGCCTCACAAATAATATTTATTCATGTTATATCAGGTTAGCTATGTGATTGAAGAAGTTAGTCTTAATCGCACAAGGGGCTCAGGTTAGCCACATGAGTTAAAGCGTTGACCTTTATCTCACATGTTAAACCTAGAGTGGAGAGTTCGATTCCGCCTGGGCAAAGGAAATTATTTAGTGACGGAATTCATCAAATAACATCTTAAGTCCCATCCTGACTAGAAAAAAATGGTAACTTGTAGATAAACCGTCCTAGTTAGCCTTAGTTGCAAAAAGTGGACGTTAATAAATAATAATAATATCACATGGTTTACCTAGAGTTGTGAGCTCGATTCTCACCTGTGAAATTGGGAATTTTTTTAATGAAGAATTCGTTTAATAATAGCCTTAGTCCTATCCTGGCTAGAGGAGGGTGGTAACCTGTACATAGCGTGTCACAATCAGCCTTAGTAGCACAAAGGGGAGGTTTATAAATAATATAATTAATATTTTATTACAATTTTCAGTAATGTTGTATAACGTCAGTCTTATGCTGTAAAAAAGTAAGTAGTCTTACTTCCTATTATCATCTGTTTAAATGGTTTTCTTTTAATCGACAAAGATAAAGCAGATTGCGTGAAGTAATTACTTTGTTGAGCAATGTTCGATTACGAAAATAGCTAGGAACTAATAACTGGCGTGGATTATTAAACCAGTAAGCAAAGCGGAAATTTCTAGTATTATAATTAACTTACTTCATTAGGGCATCAATGTAAACTAAAATATCTAATATTCCCCAAGATCGATAGGCACGTGTTTTACCAAATATGTAATTCGATAACTAGATTTCAAAGAAATATATAATTTCAACAGATTTCAGCTTCGAGAAGTCTCCTACTAAGGATTTCACTCGTGAAACTATTTCTAAAAAATGTCTTCAAGTTTCTACCCAAAATGGCAAATCTTATCTAATTTTTGGCTAAATTAATGTATTTTTATACCCCATCTCGGCCATTCACACACGCATGCACAGAGACAGACAGTCTTAAAAATTCCGTCACGCAGGGACTGCGCAAACATTTATTTACCAAGTTCCAGCACTACTGTTATACCAGTATAACACACTAATGATTTCATCTCAACACATGTTCGACATGAAAACCAAAAATTACTAATGACTGGATTAATATTTGAGTTACAAAAAATCCATAGAGCAACAATTGTAGGACGTCAATAGTTTAACAAGAATGGGGTATATCATTTTCCAATCCCACTTATAATAATGAAGATATTTTGAATTTTCGAATCACCCCTCCCCCTCTAAACCCTCACCATTTCAGGTCTAATTTCAGCCAGTTATTAATTCGATCTTTAGTGTTGAATGGATTGGTTAAATACCGAGTAGTAGTAATCAAACAAACGTTTTCGAGTAATGAACGAAAAATTTTAATTGATGACGTCAGCATATTTGCATTTATCTCACAAAGTAAAAGATCAATGAAAACAATATTTCATATTTAACCTTCGAATGAAGTGGTTCATGGCATAACAGCTTATTATTAATATGACATGAGTAGGAGTGGAGGTTTACTGAAAAAAGAAAACACAATATGGAAATATCTTGGTTAATATTTATGATTCAGAAAATATGTGTAGAACAACATTTATGGAGCATTTACGATGAGATTGGTTCTACACAGTTTTTCGATCCGTCGTATATTAACTGAGATATTTCGAATTTTTTAAATACCCCCTCTAAACCACCTTCCACTTGTCTGATTTCAATGATTAACGAACTAGAACTTTCTTTTTACATAAGCCGAATTAATATCGAGTTTGATAACGATCAAATAAAATTTAACGACCGTTAACAGGCAGAGGAGGGTAACAGATATATATATATATATATATATATATATATATATATATATATTATTTTGAACAGACCTCATTTTCGTCATCTTAAAAAGCAGAGGCTGCGTTGACTAAGCAAATTTCCTACTTCTTGGAATGACGAGGTGGTGATCTCAATTCAACAGACTTAATTTTTCCAGTAGTAAGATGAAGACGTAAACAGGAATTCAAATGTAATCTGAGCATGAGAAGTTCAGAAACTCATTTACTCAAAGTAAAATTTGATTAGTAGAAATGAGAGTACTAAAGACTTGAAAACAATAAAATAATAACTTGATTACTATTTGAGTAACGAAAAAATGTATAGAACAACAACAGTAGAGCATTCATTTTTTGTTTAAGAAAATTGACTCTTTAACATTTTATGAAATGGCTCATGAAAGAGGTATTTGGAATTTTGCCCCCTCTAAATCCTCTGATTTTAGTCATTAACGAATATTGTCAAATTATAATTATTATTTTACTCAGCTCTTACTTGAAAATAAATTTAAGGAATTGGGACTCCTTAAAACATCTTGCACATGCAAGAATCTTAAAGTGTATCTTCAAGGTGTAAGTTTTTCATACACGTTTCAATTTTCTTAATCGTGAGTATTATACAATAAATCGTTTTGATATATATATACATACAATCATAAACATTCCCAAATAATTCTCCAGTCGGCAGATTCACTGCGAAGCCAACAATTGAAGTGAAATAGGTACATCTGATCCAAAATCATTTTTAAAAAAATATTAATTTTTTTATGGAAAATGTTTATATGCTGAAGAAAAAAGAAATAAAATTGAACTATTGCGAAATCAATTGATAGAATGTATCTTTTCCGTTTATTGTCTTGGCCTACTAAATGAACGAAAAGCCGTTTCTTTTTCAATACTGGCTTCACTGAAAATCTCTCCAATGCCCTTAGGACTAAAATATATTCTAATCGAATGATATTTAAGACTGTATATTTTAAAATGCGTGAACAATGTTTCTATCGTCTATAGTTGTCTACTAATTATTGCATATCTTTAAGTTAAGAAATTCCTGAGAAATGTTTAATTCATATTGTGCTACCTTAATTATATAATACTTTTTAATAAGAATAGTTTAACAAAAGACTTAGGCATGTAACGAAATGAAGGATATTTTGCATTCGTCCTAATTATGTTGATTTTAACTGTTCAATGAAGATAAATTGGATCCCTATTGGTACTTTTTCGATTATCCATTTTCGGAATAAGCAATTGAAAATCATATATCCTTTCACAGAATAAAGTCCAACAGATGCTTGAAAAATAAAGTTTGAAACTCGATTGGCTAATTCCTATTTTCTTCAATACGATCAAATGAGCCATGACTCTGAACGAAGGAGCATGGAATTGTTCAGTTGTTCATCATGAAGTCAGATGAGCTTCTGTATCATTATTAGATATTTTATCTTTAGTATTATTACATACACCTTGAAACAGAATTCAAATTGCCACTTCAGATTGCGAAAGTCGTAATGGACGTTAAACCATTAAGCCATGGAAAATAATTACAACAGTTTTAATTTATTGTCCCTAACAAGTCTCTCTGGGTTCTGGTTAGCCATTATCATTATAAAGTAGTCTTAATGCCCATGACGAATGTACGTAGATTTGATACCCACATGGGCATTATATTTCTTTAGTGGCAGGCCCACTATGAAATATTATGAATACCGGTATTCTGAAGGTAAGCTGTATCGGTTTATAATCATTATGCAAAGTAAGTTAATTGATTATTAAATGAAATGTATGTTATAAAATAAACAGTCCACCACCTTATTCTCATAAAAATACTCGGGCGGTCTATCTAAAAGATGCTACGAAAATCTAGCCAAGAAATTTTATAAAGCGACGTGAATTTTAAAACTTTCTTCCACTGTCCATCGATCGTGTCTAGGAGACGACGGAAATGAAACTTATACCGTTAAAAACCGAAATCAGAGAATGTCAACATACACCAGATTTCGGTATTTCACTGTAACACACACACACACACACACACACACACACATATGTGTGTGTGTGTGTGTGTGTGTGTGTGTGTGTGTGTGTGTGTGTGTGTGTGTGTGTGTGTGTGTGTGTGTGTGTGTGTGAGTGTGTGTGTGTGTGTACCTATCTGGAACGGCTATGGCAATGCTATTTTTTTATTCATCGTCACCTAATTTCTTAATAAGTACATATTTCATAAAAAGAAAAATCAAGTTCGTTAACGGCTGAAATTGAACCATCAAGAGGTGCTAAAGTGGACAAAAATAACAAAATATTCTACAATTGTAGTTTTGTAAAAAAAATTTAGCTCTAATATAGGCCGAGATATTTACATTTTCTTTAGTTTTCATCATTCTGTAAACCCACACTCCTTACTCATTTCACATTAGTAATAAGCCCAAATACGCTTTTTTGTTTTCCTCAGTCTTCAAATTTCCATCGATCCTACGTTGGAGACGGCGGAATGAGGTTCGTTCAAAATTATATATATATATATATATATATATATATATATATATATATATATATATATATATATATATATGTGTGTGTGTGTGTGTGTGGGTGTGTGTGTGTGTGTGTGTGCGCGCGTGCGCGTGTTTGTGTGTGTGTGTGTGCGCGCGCGTGTGTGAGTGTTTGTGTGTGTGTGTGTGTGTGTGTGTGTGTGTGTGTGTGTGTGTGTGTGTGTCTTACCGCCCTTTTTGTCTTTTCGTGACCAAACGCTATGTATAAGAGTTATAGGTAAAACTAATGATCAAGTTCGTTAACGGCTTAAATTGGACCTGTGGGAGTGGGTTTAAAGGGGGTAATTTTGAAAATTTATATTTTCTCCGACATTATTCTTCGGATCAAAAACATCTATAAAGTCAATCTTATAGAAAATTTAAGTGCATATAAACTGTTGCTATGTTGCGTATTTTCTCTATAATGAATATTAACCGAGATATTTCCACTTTTTAGTTTTTAGTAAACCTCCACTCCTACTCCTGTCATATTACCAATCAGCCATTATATCATGAACCATTTTATTTGTAATTTAAATATGAAATATTATTTTCATTGAACTTTTACAGTATGAGTTACATAAAAATATATAGCGTACAAACGTCATCATGTATGATTTTACCTTCTTAACCCGAACATGTTTATTTGATATACACTAAATGTCATATTAGTTAATGCCTGAAACCGAAATATCAGGAGTGGGGATCGAAAATTCAGAATATCTCCTTTATTTAAATCGTAACAAAAATATTATTGGACCAATTTAGTTAAACTATTGATGCTTTACAATTGTAGTTCTATACATGTTTGTTGAACTCAAATATAAAGCGAGTTATTCGTACTTTCTTTTTACAGCCTTCAGTAAACCCCACTTCTAACCATGGATTTGAGAAAAAGAAAATGTATCGTGAGATGAGATCAATAGGGTGTAATGCAAACTCCTGGGAAATCTGCTTAATTTTCGCAGCCCCTGCGTAACGGACTCCATTGCTCATTGAGTCTGATTTACACAAATCTACAATGGCCATGCAAGAATCGAGCCCAACTTACACAGATTCAAATATCAAATACTGAAATAAATATAATAAAAGTCCGTCACGCAGGGGTGGCGTAAACTAAGCAGATTTCCCACGTGAAGTTTTAGAATAGAGAAATTTCAGAATAGAGAGTCAAACAATTACGGGAACGGCCCGAACTAGCTCTTGACGGAAACTCACGACTAGACCCGAAGTTAGCCGATCTCATCTCAGACGCTGAAAACAGAAAAATGCAAATATCTCGGTTAGTATTCAAGATACAGAATAAATGTATATAACATTATTTATAGTAAATTCAATTTGAAATAAGATTGGTTCTATATAATTTTTCGATCCGACGTATAGTAACGGAGATATTTCGAATTTTCGATAGTCCTTCCCTTTAAACCCCCCAACTCCCACTGATCCGATTTCAGCCATTAACGAACTTGATCTTTATTTTTGCATAAAACGTTCAAATATCGAGTTTGGTAAGGATCAAACGAAAATTGCGACCGCTAGAGCGTTAACAGACAAATATATATATATATATATATATATATATATATATATATATATATATATATATATATACATATATATCAGCCCATAAAATAAAAACGCCCGTCACACAGGCTGTCCAAGAAAAAAGAAAGGGGAGGGTTGAAAGAACAGAATATCTCAGAAGGTAGGAGTAAAATGAAAACAATATTTGGTATTTAACCTTGAAATGAAGTGGTTTATTATATAACAGCTTATCATTAATATGACATGAGTGGAAGTGGGGGTTCGCTGAAGGCTGAAAACTGAAAGGTGCAAATATCTCGATTAATATTCAAAATAGAGAATAAATGTTTATAACAATATTTGTATTACATTAAATTGATTCTTAACAATTTTTCGATCCAACGTATAGTAACAGAGATCTTTCGAACTTTCGAAAATTCCCCCCCCCGCCCCTACCACCACTCCGATTTCAGCCATTAACAAACTTGATCTTACTTTTTACATAAAACGATTAAATATCGAGTTTGGTAACGAGAAAACAAAAATTGCTACCGCTTGAGCGTTAACAGGCAATCTATATATATATATATATATATATATATATATATATATATATATATATATATATATATATATATAGAGAGAGAGAGAGAGAGAGAGAGAGAGAGAGAGAGAGAGAGAGCTCTAGAGATAGAGAGATATATATAGGGAGAGAAATAGATAGATAGTTTTGAACGGGTCTCATTTTCGTCATGTCCTAGGTAGGATCAAAGGACACTAGAAGAAATGGTTTGAAAATCGTGAGTACGACCACAATAGCTGATTTCCCGTAAAGGAAATACGCTAATAAAACTGTTTGGAGCCAGTGTTGCAAAACAAGTTGTCTATGGGCAAACAATGAGCATTAACCTTTATGAATGATGATTGGCAAACCTGTTCCCGAAGGCAGCCGTTAGGTGCCCACGTCACGGCAATACTTCCCACGCGTGGTCCCTCCAAGCACATCCCTATAATTACTTTTTTGTTTTTGTATTTGACTTTTTTTTTATTAGTATTCCTATTTAGGCAGCTATTGCTTTCTCAATAGGTGTGCCATTTTAGCAAGATATAAACAAATTGGGGCTCTCATATTTCAGGGTTACAGGGAAAAAACTATCAATGTGAAAGTATTTTAAAATTTTTAAATTATTATTTATTTTAATACTTCTGGAGTATAATTTCAATATGTATCTTAATTAATTTTAAAAATTTATATATATATATATATATATATATATATATATATATATATATATAATATATATAAAATTGTAACCTCTGTCTGTCCATTGATTTTTTTCGCGAAATTTCACGATAACTTTTCGTTTCACATGTCACAGACACCATTACTGCATTTTGTTTCTTTCGTGTCTGTTTATTTGTTTGATTGTTTGATACCTTTTCACGCATAAACGGCTGAACCGAATTTTATGAAACTTGGTATGTATATTACTACTAACCCAACTTAGACTTTAGGCTGTATTAATATCCTCTGAGATGAACAGGAGTGGGGGTTATAAAGAAAGCCAGAAATTAAAAATAGTGATATTTCGTTTCCTACTGGTTTTTCGGCAAATTTGAGCATAACAAGAGTTGTTTATTTTGTTATTTAGAGTAACTTTTGTTATATACACTTTTTTCGTATACCAAATTATAAACGAGATATACGCTAAAACCTATTGCGGAAGTAAACAATTTTATTTGGGACAAAAGACCCAGCCGAAATAAATAAAACTCGGTATATGTATTAGCACTAACACTTGCATTATAACAAGCCATACCAACATTTACAGGGACGGGCAGGAGTGGGGGTTGTAAGGGAGGCCTGAATTTAAAAATAGCGGTATTTCGTTTTCTATTCGTTTTTCGGCAAATATGAACATAACAAAAGTGGTTTATTTTCTTATTTAGAGTAACTTTTGTAATATTCATTTTTGTCTTTTAACAAAGAAAAACGAGATATACACTATAAACTAAAGCGGGAGTCAACTATTTCATTGGGCGCTAACGATTTAACCGAACTTAACAAAACTCAGTATGTGAATTAGAATTAATTCTTCCATGATTATAAGCTATATTAAAATTTTTAGGTTAGAACGGGAGTGGGGGTTATAAGGGAGGCCAAAAATAAAAATTCGCGATATTCCATTGTCTATTTGTTTTTCGACAAACATGCACATAACAAAAGTTGTTTACTTTGTTATTTAGATTAACTTTTGTTTTATACATTTCTCCAGGAACAATGTGTGGAGCAAGTAATTTGCGTAGAAATATTGATATGCTCAACAATTCATTCCAATTTGAACTATCAGGTTCCTCACCTGGAAAAATTAATTCAAATATACGTTAATATTTTGTCCTTAATAACTGAAATCTATGCATAATGCACAGCGGACGGGAAATATGACAATATGGAGGACAGTGAAGTATATATATATATTCTTGTTGATTATGTGATTTAATACAATTTGTGTTTAGAACATTCTTATCTGATCCAATTACTAAGTTTTGAATAGAACAATATTAAACGAAAAATCTTATATGAAAATCAATATACTAAAGTGTTAATTTTGTATTGGAAATATTAGGGCAGTTACTGTATTTATCAGACTTCTATAAAAGTCAACGTCTACACTTGCTGTCCCACGCATAATAGCAAAGGTACGTGTGAGTGTGTGTGTGCGTGTGCGCGTTCGCGTGCTTGCGTGTGTAAAGAGAAATAAGCTTTTTCAGCAGATTTTTCTTAAGAAATCAGCTATTGGTGTCGTACTCATGATTTTCGATAAAATTCTTAAAATGTCTATTGATCTTACCTAGTGGATGACGAAATTGAGGTCGATTCATAATTATATTGTGTGTATATATATATATATATATATATATATATATATATATATCGATGCCGTTCTAGTTGTAATTTTTGTTCGATCGTAACTTGATATATAAGCTTCGCATGCAAAACTTAAGGTCAAGTTCATAAAAGGCTGAAAATTGGAAGAGGGGTTAGACCGGGGAATGTCGAAAATTCCAAATATATCTAGATAGAAAAATTGTATGGAACCAATCTTGTTGCAAATTAAATGTACTATAAGTATTGTTATTTACATGTATCCTATATCTTCAATAGAAATTTTGATATTTGCATTTTCAGTTTTTAGCATTCAGTGAACCCCCACTCTTGCTCATGCCAGAGTCGGAATACGCTGTTGTATCACGAACTACTTTATTCTAATTAAAAATACCAAATATTGTTTTTAAAAACCTTTATTATGGACGCATGCTAATTCCATGTGTGATGACGTCAGCAATCAAGATTTTATTTTTACGTAGAAATAGGGAATATGTCGTGATATTAGATCTGCAGGAAATCCGCTTGGTTTACGTAGCTCCTGCCTGAAGGACTTTTTTGCCTTTCCGTATATTAATCTGACATAAAATATTTGAAATTATTTCTTGGGCAATTATGATGAAATACTTTAGTTCAGATGAAATAATTACTTCGATTTATGTTATGATATCAACTATGGATAGTTACGTCAGTGTTTTAGGTATAACATAAAACTTTTTTTATATGTATTCTTCCTTATACAAGGGTTAACAAAAAAATTAATATAGAAAGGAAAACATATTCAGGTCAGGTTATTAAACAACTCACGCCCTATAACTTTTAAATGAATGTTTTTAAATTATTTTCTCCTCATACTGAAATGAGTGCTTTGAAAGGCTTTTATATATATAAATATCAAAGAGCGAACTGTGACCCACACATTCTTTTTCACTTTATATAAGCTGTAATACTTGTTTTTCTCTCTTTGTTTCCCTACAACGGCTTAAACATCTCCGGAAATATGAATACAAAGAATTCCCTCTCTTTCCCGGAGTATTTTCCTTGCAATATACTTTCTAAAAAAAAAAAAAAAAAAAAAAAAAAAAATCTTTTCACTAAGTGACTATACTTCCTTCTGATTTTCCGACGAGGAAAACCGTTTCGAGAGAGTTAAGTGATATTTATGGGGTACAGACAACGAGTTAGTGAAAAATACGTTTATTCTGTAATAGCAATTCTTTAATTCTTAACTGTCCAAAATATTTTAAAACACTGTATATTTAAATATATATAGGCTTTGAAAAGGGATTAATTCTAGATCCTACTGTCCGTTTTGAGATTAACAAAAATCAAGCAGACGAGGTGGACCTGGAGAAGAAAGGAATATATGAACCTTGTTGCCCCTATTTTTCAAAGAAATACAAAATCCAAGACTGGACGGTTATAGGGCTGCTGTTCGGCTCAAGAGGAGTCCTCCATCAAAAAACGGTAAAGATACAAATAGAACAAGGGCTAACAAACGATGAGCTTATTCTTAAATCATCAATAAGAATCATCCATCATTATTTATATCAAAAATAAAGATAAAAATAATAACGTGCTCTCTCACCTGAGATACCTCCCTAGTTTATCAATTTATTCCAAATTTTCGTATACAATTTAAACAAAATTAAAAAAAAGACATTATTACCAATAAATTGGCAGATTAGGAGGCTGGCCATACTGGTACCCTCAGAAAGAGGGCAGCTTATTTTGTTTGTTGTTGTTGTATATACCCGTATATATATATATATATATATATATATATATATATATATATATATATATATATATATATATACGGGTATATATATATATATATATATGTATATGGACCAAAGAGAAGACTTTAAAACCGAATTAAAATGCCGACAAGATAATTGGCCTGTTGAGGAAAAACTTTTATTTTATAAACAGAATAAACAATTAAAAAATTTTTCTGAAGAAATGTATTACGTATTATCCCTCGTATTACCCGAACTTTTTAAAATAATTTGAAATACAGTTAAATTAATTATTTATTTTTCTAAATTTGGTTTTGCTTTTCTTTTCCTTTTTTTCTTTTTCTTTCAGTTGTTAATAATTTTATTTTAAAAATATTTTATTTTATTCATAATTAAAAAAATGTTTTGTATGAAGCTCACGTTATGTAAAAATTGTTATAAGGAACGTGTGGCTAATGAACTCCCTTCCTTTAGGGTTACTTCATGAAGGAAATATATATATATATATATATATATATATATATATATATATATATATATATCTATATATATAAACCGTTATAACCTAACTCTATTGAAACATAAAGAATATATTATTTAATTCAGAGTTCGAACTAATTGTAAGTAATAATTCATTTTGTGCCCGATGCAAGTTTCCCTTTGACTGATCACTGATCCGTTAATCTTTAAATGGCGTATTACATGCAACGCCCAATTTATGGAATCGAGGAACCGAAATCATTTGTGCAATCAAAAGTATTAAATGTTATTTGTGAACGTCCACTTTCTGCTACTAAGGCTAATAGGTACGGGTTTTCCACAGGCTCTCATCATTTTCTAGGCTGGGTGGGTCGAAGGAATTTTTTTAAAGAGACAGTTTTCCTATTTAAAATTTCCTTTTCTCAGATGAGACTCGAGACTTACCATGTAAGATCCAGACCAACGAATTATCACACATTGTTAACCTGACATTAAATCCTGCCAAATTCTTAATAGAAAAAAAAGTGTACAATAATAAATAACGCAAACACAACATTTGATTTATTTTATTGTTTTATATAATTTATTATTCAAGAAAACAGAATACACAGTCTGGAGAAGTCCTAATTTGTAGTATTTAAAAAACTAAAATAATAACAGTAAATTAATAAATAATATGAATTTGGTAGAGATTAGAACCATAAAACATAAATACTATTGATAAATATTTACATACAACATTCCCTCGAACACACACACATCCACACATACGCGACATACATTCATACACGAATCTGGAGATTACAAAAAAAAAATGAAAGGGTGGGAGAGAGTAAGAGAGAGAGATGGATAGAGAGAGATAAAGTGAATGGACTTCAGAAGCCTTCTAGGCAGGATCCAGGGGAATTTCATGGCATTTCGTAAATCAACAGAATACTGCAAACCTACTAACAGAAGTTATTTTAGCAGATTTTTCTTAAGAAAATTGTCGACCCATTTACTCAAATATCTGTCGGTCGAAAACGAGTCACCGTGGAAATTCTAATTTGTAATACTTAAATAACTAAAAGAATAACGGTAAATTAATACATTTGGTATAGATGAGAACAATAAAACATCTAATCAAATCTAATTATTAAGATGATCTCTTGGTCACTGACGCCTCAATTTTCTCGATGTGTTGATTCGGTGGAATGTGTCACGAGGATATTGTGACTGAAGAATATAGGTGAAAGTTGTTTGTTTTCTTAAAGGGCATAGTACTTTCTTTCAACCCCCACGATCTATGAATGGAGCTTTTACCTGTTATGGGAGTACAAAGAGACACATTATAAGACTAAAATCAGTTTAAAAAAATAATCAGTCATGCAAGACCGGCATAAACTAAGCAGATTTCCCACGTGCTAAAATGAGGCTCTGATTATATCACCTCACACCCCATTCTCTACTCTCTCTTAAGTAAGAACCCTTTTTAAGGGCTAGAAATTTAATGCACATGAGTGGGGGGAACACCAGACCACCGCTAATATTTGGGCTAGAAATAAAATGTATTGAATAGCATCAATGAAATTGGTTTTGTAAAACTTCTTCATCCGATTCTTAATGCCGGATATGTCTAATGTTTTCCATGTAACCCCACAACCGGAACCCGTTAATTACAATAGTATGGTATGAAAAAAAGTTGAAACCTCTTGAGCATTGCGTCAGACGCACGTTAGTGACAACACATCGCACATTTTTGCGTTTTTCTCTCTCTCTATTAAAGGTTAGATAAAAAAAATAAGAATAAAAAATAAAATAAAAAACTCCGTAGTATTTAAGTTTGGAATAAAAATTTTCATTTTTTAATTTTCGGATTGCCCTCCTCTAATCCACCTATTCCACGTCCGAATCACCCATTAACTAATGTGCATTTTAATGTTGAATAGAACAGTTAAATATCGAGTATGATATAAAACTCAAGAAGAGCTTCTGAAGATTAAGAATGTAAAATCTAATATACTGGCTTCATCAAACAACTTATTTTCATGTATCAAGTTGTATTGTCACAGTTTATTATTAATACATGACAGGCGTTTACAAAATGCTAAAAACTAAAAAAAAAAAAAAAATAAAAAAAAAAACACCAAAAAATATCGGTTAATATTCAAGATATTTATTTATTAACGTCCACTTTTTGCAACTAAGGCTAATTGGGACGGGTTATCCACCTTTTCTAGCAAGGGTGGCACTCAGGATTTTATTTAATGGATTCCGTCACTAAATAAATTCCTTTGTTCAGACGGGAATCGAACTCGCCACTCTAGGTTTACCATATGAGATTAAAGGCAACGCGTTAACTCACATGGCTAACCTGAGCCCCAATATTCAAGACAGAGCAAAAAATATAAGTGTCGTATCATTTATAGACAATTAAATTTTGAATATTTGTATTCAAACTTTCGATCCAACTTATCGGAGATATTTCGAATTTTCTCAATTCCCTTCTCCGAACCTCCCTCACGCTGGTCTGATTTCACCAGTTAACGAACTTGATCTTTAGTTTTATATAAAACGTTTAAATGACGAATTGTTCAAATCAAAATATTAACCGGTATAGCGTTACAGACAGGTATATATTTCGTCATATTCTGGGTAGGATTGATCGACATTTGATGTAATTTTCCTTAAGGGCTAAAAGTATAGAACAATAAATGAAGTCACCACTTTTTAAAAAAAAAAAAAAAAATGTATATTTTATCAATCTATGCTTTACCGAACTTTGAGATTAGAATTCTACCTCAACCCCACGATTTATATTTGTGTAAAAATAATTTTGCAGAGACCTAATTTTCGTCGTCTGCTAGATAGGATCGATGGATACTTAAAGGCGTTTTTTTTTCAAGAAGTCCGTCACGTAGAGGCTGCGATAACTAAGCGCATTTCGAACGTGCGTCACGTATTTGCATTTATCTCAAAACGTTCAATGAGAACAATATTTGGTATTTAGGCTTCAAATTAGGTGCTTCATAATATAACTGCTTATCGTTAATATGACTTGAGTAGGAGAGGGCGTTTACTAACGATTGAAAACAAAAAAAACGGAAATATCTCGGTTAATAATCAAGATAACGAAAAAACGTACATAACAAAATTTATAGTTAATTTAATTTGCAATAAGGTTGGATATATACGTTGTTTCGATCTGAGGAATAATAGCGGAAATATTACAAATTTTCGAAATTCTCCACGTTTAAACCCTCCCTCCCACTGGCTTGATTGTAACCGTTAAGGTGCTTGTCTTCATTTAAAAAAAAAAAAAAAACACATTTAAATTTAGAGTTCGGTAACGATCAAATAAAATTTGTGTCTGCTAGAGCTTTAACAGACAAATATATACCAAATTTTCAACGGTCCTCGTTTTCGTTATCTCCTGGTTAGGATCGATGGACTTTTGAAGACATTTTTCGAAAATCCTATCATTAGTACAACCTCAAAAGCATAATGAGTAGGACCACAACACCAGATTTCTGTTGAGGAAATCTGCTGAACTTAATGAATAACTGAGTTAACGAACGAGAGCGTAGTTAAACACAGACTATGAGAGGTATCGCTGAGACCTACTTGGAGGCCTAAAACAGAAACAGTGTTGGGCCAGTGCCTTCCTGCTCCGGCTAGCAAAGAACACCATCCACCGTTACACACCACTTACAGCACCTCCTAGCACTGCGGTTACGGACCAATGCACAATCTCCGTGTTCTACTTTTTAATTAGAATCATCCTATTTCAAGAATCTGTCCATTAAGGACTTCGTCATCACAAGTTCCATTGTCTTTTCCTCACTCACTGATTTACATAACTAAAGAAGGCTTTACATTGAAATAGAGTATCTCAATGGCAATATATTAGCTTAATGAGTAAACTGAAAGAGAAGCATCCAAATTAGTTTCAGCACAATAAATTGAACGTTTATAAAGTACGTCATGAGAGGGGTTGTTTAAACTAAGCAGAATTACTACGTGATGATTTATAGTGGATAAATCTACTTGCTGCTAACACTTAACACCACCTTGAATATTAAGTGAAAAAATTCAAATGGTAATGGGATACCTTTCAGTTAGTTTTAATAAGCTCCCAACGGAAGGCGTCTGAATTTTAAACAAACGGGCGCACCAACCTCTCATACCTGAACCGGAAAATAAAACAATTATTGAAATATATCTGGATTCAGCATATTAATTTTATTAAAAACTATTTACTGTAATTTATAAAGAATCAGATTAATTTTTATCTTAATCACTCAAAGTTTAGTAATCCAAGAAATAAGGAAGGGGGAGGGGACTATTGTCTCCTGCACTTAATTGACTAAACGAATAGCGCAATATATATGTATGTATATATATATACTAGCTATGTATATATATATACTAGCTCAGATACCCGGCTTCGCTCGGGAATTCATTTGAGGCTGAATGGTGATGGTATATTTTTAGGAGGGGACTACTGTCTCCTGCACTTAATTGACTAAACGAATAGCGCAATATATATGTATATGTATATATATATATATATATATATATATATATATATATACTAGCTCAGATACCCGGCTTCGCTCGGGAATTCATTTGAGGCTGAATGGTGATGGTATATTTTTGGCAAGGCTTTACTTTGCACAATATTTTGACATTTACCCGTTCCGGTGTTTAAGGTTAATACCCGTTGTTGGCATTTGTTAATAATAAAATTATTTTTTTATGTAAGACTTCACAGTCCTGCATATTGTCATATTTCCCGTCTCCTGTGCATTATGCATAGATTTTAATTATTAAGGAGAAAATATTGACATACATTTGAATTAATTTTTTCAGGTGAGGTACCTGGTAGTTCATATTGAAAAGAAGTGTTGAGCAAATTTCTCTAAATAACAGAATAAACAACTTTTGTTATGTGCATATTTGCCGAAACCCCAATAGGAAATAATTATTATTAATTTCAGGCCTCCCTTATAACCCCCACTCCTGCCCGTCCCTAGAAATGTTAGTATAGCTTATTATAATGAAGGCGTTAGTACTAATTCACATACCGAGTTTGGTTTAATTCGGTTGAGTCTTTAGTGCCAAATAAAATTGTGGACTCCCGCTTTAGTTTATAGCGTATAATTCATTTATGCTTCCGTATACCGCAAAAGTTCATATAACAAAAGTTACTCTAAATAACAAAATAAACAACTTTTGTTATGTGCATATTTGCTGAAAAAGCAATAGGAAACGAAATATCGCTATTATTAATTTCTGGCATTTCTTATAACCCCCACTCCTGCCCGTCCCTAGAAATGTTGGTATGGATTGTTATAATGAAAGCGTTAGTGCTAATACATATACCGAGTTTTATTTATATCAGTTGGGTCTTTTGTCCCGAATAAAATATTTCACTTCCGCTACAGGTTTTAGCGAATATCTCGTTTAAAATTCGGTATACGAAAAAAGTGTATATAACAAATGTTACTCTAAATAACAAAATAAACAACTTTTGTTATGTTCATATTTGCCGTAAAACCAATAGGAAACGAAATATCGCTATTTTTAATTTCTGGCTTTCCTTATAACCCCCACTCCTGTTCGTCTCAGAGGATATTAATATAGCCTAAAGTCTAAGTTGGGTTAGTAGTAATAAACATACCAAGTTTCATGAAATTCGGTTCAGCCGTTTATGCGTGAAAAGGTAACAAACAAACATACACGAAAGAAACAAAATGCAGTTTTGGTGTCTATGGCATGTGAAATGAAAAGTTATCGTGAAATTTCGCGAAATAATTCAATGTACAGACAAAGGTTACAATTTATATATATATATATATATATATATATATATATATATAGATGTGTGTGTGTGTGTGTGTGTGTTTGTGTGTGTGTGTCACCGTGAATGACCGAAATCAGAGAATATCGACATTCACAGGTGAATTTCAACAAACACCAAATAAGTCGGTGAACGATCGAATATTTCATTACATTCTTGTACATTCCGACTCTCACCGGTGAATGTCGACAATAGACCATGGTGAATGTCGACATTCACCGGTGAAATTCAGAAATAAGGATATTTAGCAAATATTTCGGGCATACACCAAGCGACTATGTGAATGTCGACATCCACCGGTGAAATTCAGAAATAAGGATATTTAGCAAATATTTCGGGCTTACACCAAGTGACTATGTGAATGTCGACATTCACCGGAGAATGTCAGAAATAAGGATATTTAGCAAATATTTCGGGCATACACCAAGCGACTATGTGAATGTCGACATTCACCGGTGAATGTCAGAAATAAGGATATTTAGCAAATATTTCGGGCATACACCAAGCGACTATGTGAATGTCGACATTCACCGGTGAATGTCAGAAATAAGGATATTTAGCAAATATTTCGGGCATACACCAAGCGACTATGTGAATGTCGACATTCACCGGTGAATGTCAGAAATAAGGATATTTAGCAAATATTTCGGACATACACCAAGCGACTATGTGAATGTCGACATTCACCGGTGAAAGTCAGAAATAAGGATATTTAGCAAATATTTCGGACATACACCAAGCGACTATGTGAATGTCGACATTCACCGGTGAATGTCAGAAATAAGGATATTTAGCAAATATTTCGGGCATACACCAAGCGACTATGTGAATGTCGACATTCACCGGTGAATGTCAGAAATAAGGATATTTAGCAAATATTTCGGGCATACACCAAGCGACTATGTGAATGTCGACATTCACCGGTGAATGTCAGAAATAAGGATATTTAGCAAATATTTCGGGCATACACCAAGCGACTATGTGAATGTTGACATCCACCGGTGAATGTCAGAAATAAAGATATTTACCAAATAGTTCGGACATACACCAAGCGACTATGTGAATGTCGACATTCACCGGTGAAATTCAGAAATAAGGGTATTTAGAAAATATTTCGGATATAAATAAAGCGACTATGTGAATGTCGACATTCACCGGTGAAAGTCAGAAATAAGGGTATTTAGCAAATATTACGGAAATAAATAAAGCGACTATGTGAATGTTGACATTCACCGGTGAATGTCGACATTACTCAGATTTGGGTGTTTCACCGCAATATATATATTTATACAAAGCAACATTTTTAGGCAAATTAATTTGCAATAACATTGGTGCTACACGTTTTCAATTCGACGTATAAAAACGAAGATGTTTCGAATTTTCGGAATTCGTCCCTTCTAATTTATATATATATATATATATATATATATATATATATATATATATATATATACATATATATATATTGCTCTATTTTTTTTTTCGTAACTCAAATATTTAGGAGTTATTCGTACGTTTTTGTTTTCAGCCTTCCGTAGATCCCTTTCCCAGCTGTTTACAAAGAGTAGGAGATATATTGTGGTATTCCAGCAGTTAAGAAATCTGCTTAGGTTACGCTACCCCTGCGTGACGGACGTTTTTAAAGCAGAAAAGATGTCGGGTTCTCCACACAGTTCCATTGCTTTGGTGCTGCTTCTGATGGTCTATCTGTGCTGCTGCTTGGTAGTTCCGAATGTTATTCGTAAGACCCTTCTTATCCATAACAGCAGAATACACTTCTTTTCTTTTGTGAGATTCCGCATTACGCTGATAGGTCAAATCGCCGTTATGTATATCGGAGAGCTTCCTGCAACATTCCTCTTTAATGTCAACTTAAATGTAGTTCCTTTCTGTTTCTATATCTACCAGACACCTGAATGTGTTCAAATAGGAACTGTGTCCTCCCGCAAAAGTCCCGATTTCCCGCGGGAAGATTTACAATAGATAAATCTACACTTAACACCACTGTGAATGTTAAATGAATAATTACAAATGATAATGATAAATGATTCAGTCAATTTACATTTTAATAACAACAGAAAGTGTCAGATTTGTAAACAAACAGGTCAGCCAACCTATACGAGCTCAATAGATAGATAGAAATGTACTTGATCGGGAAGAAAAACACATACTGAAATATATCTGAATACAATATATTAAATTTATTATATCTATTACTGCAATTTACAATGTATCACATAATCTCAATCACTCTAATTTTAATAATCCAAGAACAATAGACAGTGGAATGGGGAGGGGCATCAGAACTAGCAGATATTTTGCACTCAATATTCAATATTTCGGCTTGTAATACGACAGTTCATGATGTATTATCTTATCCTTTATGTACGATGACTCAAAGCGGGGGTTTACTGGAGGCTGAAATCTAAAAAATGAAAATATCTCGGCTAATATTGAAGATAGAGAAAACATGTAAATTACAACATTTATAGAACATTAAATTTTCAATAATATTGGTTCTGTACAATTTTTCGATCCAGCTTATAATAACGGAGATATTGTGAATATTTGAAATTCCCTCCTCTAAACTAGTCCGATTTCAACCGTTAACGAACTTGATATTTCTTTTTACATAAAACGATTTAATATCCAGTTTGGTAACGATTAAACAAAAACTGCCACCGCGAGAGCGGTATCTGACAAATATATATATACTAGCTCAGATACCCGGCTTCGCCCAAGAATTCTTTTGAGGCTGTATTGTGATGGTATTTTTTTAGCAAGGCTTTACTTTACACAATATTTTGACATTTACCCGTCCCAGTGGTTAGGGTTAATACCCGTCATTATTCTGGATTTGTTCATAATCAATTAATTTTTTTATGTAAGACTTCACTGTCCTCCATATTGTCATATTTCCCGTCTCCTGTGCATTATGCATAGATTTGAATTATTAAGGACAAAATATTAACATAGATATGAATTAATTTTTCCAGGTGAGGTACCTCGAAGTTCAAATTGGAATGAATTGTTCAGCATATCAATATTTCTACGCAAATTACTTGCTCCACACATTGTTCCTGACGAAATGTATAAAACAAAAGTTAATCTAAATAACAAAGTAAACAACTTTTGTTATTTGCATGTTTGTCGAAAAACAAATAGACAATGAAATATCGCGAATTTTTATTTCAGGCCTCCCTTATAACCCCCACTCCCGTTCTTAAAAAGCTTAATATAGCTTATAACCATGGAATAATTAATGCTAATTGACATACCGAGTTTTTAAGCTCGGTTTAATCGTTAGCGCCCAATGAAATAGTTGACTCCCGCTTTAGTTTATAGTGTATATCTCGTTTATAATTCGGTATAAGAAAAAAGTGAATATAACTAAAGTTACTCTAAATAACAAAATAAATAACTTTTGTAATGTTCATATTTGCCGGAAAACGAATAGAAAACGAAATACCGCTATTTTAAATTCAGGCCTCCCTTACAACCCCCACTCCTGCCCGTCCCTAGAAATGTTGGTACGGCTTATTATAATGAAAGCGTTAGTGCTAATACACATACCGAGTTTTATTTTTTTCGGTTTGGTCTCTTGTCCCAAATAAAATTGTTCACTTCCGCTATAGGTTTTAGCGTATATCTCGTTTATAATTCAGTATACGAAAAATGAGTATATAACAAAAGTTACTCTAAATAACAAAATAAACAACTTCTGTTATGTTCATATTTGACGAAAAACCAATAGGAAACGAAATATCGCTATTTTTTATTTCAGGCTTTCCTTATAACCCCCACTCCTCCCTAAAGTCTAAGTTGGGCTAGTAGTAATATACATACCAAGTTTCATAAAATTCGGTTCAGCCGTTTTTGCGTGAAAAGGTAACTAACAAACAAATAAACAAACAAACAAACACACACGAAAGAAACAAAATGCAGTTATGGTGTCTATGACAAGTGAAACAAAAATTTATCGTAAAAATTCGCGAAAAAAATCAATGTACAGACAGAGGTTACAATTATATATATATATATATATATATATATATATATATATATATATATATATATATATATATATAATTTTGAACTGACCACAGTTTCGTCATCTCCTAGGATCGATGAATATTTGTGGTAAATTTTCAAAAATCTCGTCATGAGTACGACCTCAATAGCTGATAGCTGATTTCCCTCAAGGGAAATCTGCTAAAAGAAACACTTAAGCAAAGGAGGTTGGGAGGGGGTGCAATATTGAGGAGTAGCCGGGGATTTCTGTGAGCAGAGCATAGTTGACCTTCCGGTAGAGTGAGTGCCCTCTTGCTTATCAGTGGTGTAGCGGTAGATGGATACTGATAAGAGAAGCAGGGCTGGTAGCAGGAAGGCACAGTGTAGCCACTACAACACACCTGCTACCCCCCTTCATTTGCCCCATGGACCGCAACACAAATATTCTACTCTACTTTTATAAACCTGCCTGCTCCTCAACTACTCGGCTCCCAAGTCGCATTTTATTAAATAGAGAAAAACTAGGGGAAAAATATTATTATAATAAAATCTCAAATGCCCATATATAAAAATACCCTGTCACGTGTGATTTCGTTTTTGTTATTATCAGGTATGGTTTAAATCACGTATTAAGTCTATAATTTGGGCTAGTATTCTGTCACTTCCAATGTAGAATAAATGTGGCGATCAGAATAATAGTGGCCTAACCCCAAAAAGTAAGATTTGTGTAAAACCAAGTTGGCCACTATATATTTTTCAAAGACCGCCAAAACTGTTAGTTAAAAAACAAACTCATGCTGCTATCTAGTGAAAAAACTTAGAAGGTGGCTTAAGCCACTAATATGTCATAGAACACATTATTCAGCGACAGATGCTATGGTAACTCAAATAAGCAAAATTTGAGGGTTGGGCCAATATAATACAGAGCGCCTCAAATGTTCTCCACGCAGGAGCTGCGTAAACTAAGGAGATTTCACATATCCTATTACGCTCTTGTGTCCACATCTCGCTAAATATTTTCCATATCTAAGTGATTCGATGAGTGGGGGTTTACCTTTCGTGAAAGAAATGCTTAAATCTTGAGTATATTATAGATCATACAAGTAATGTCGACTTAACAGCGTACAATCTGAATTGGGGCTCAGGTTAGCCATGCGAGTTAAAGCGTTGACCTTAATCTCACATGGTAAACCTAGAGTGGCGGGTTCGATTCCCGCCCGGGCAAAGGAAATTATTTAGTGACGGAATTCATTAAATAACATCCTAATCCCCACCCTCGCTAGAAAAGGGTGGCAACCTTAAGATAACCCGTCCCAATTAGCCTTAGCTGCAAAAAGTGGACGTCAATAAATAATAATAATAATAATTACAATCTAAATTGATCATAAAACGTATTTGCATGCATCTGCAGTAATAAAGGTCCGTTGAACCAAATATTTGGTATTTAAGCTTCGAAAAAGACGTTTCATGATATATATACCTATTCTGAAAGTGCCACGACTAAAACTGGGATTGTACTGAACCATAAAATTAATATAAATCCAAATATCCAATAAAAGTGTATAAAACAAAAATAAATACAATTACATTTACAATATTATAGGTTATATATAATTTTTTGATCCGACTCACAATAACGGAGATATTTTGAATTTCCGATTATCCTCCCCCCTGAAACCCCTTCCCTCTCCCCTACCCGATTTAAGGGGTTAACGATATGAACTTTAGTTTTACATTAAACATTAAAATTTCGAGTTTGGTAACGACCAACCAAAAATTGCAACAGCTAGAGTGTTTCTAAAATACCCAATGAGAACAACATCAATAGATGATTTCCCTAAAGAGTGTTAAAATTATATTAGAATAATTTCCTCAGAAGTACATCAATCTTACCTTAGAAGACAAAGCCAAATTTCACAAAATTATGTGAAATATAACTCTAAATAAATATGATGAGTAATTCAGATGTAGTAGTTTGTCAACTCATGAATTTTTCATCCTTACGCGGACTAAAGAAAATATTGTCCACCCGAAAATATTCCTGTATCCACTTTACTGAGGTTTGGCTTGACCTTTGTACATAACTATGTCTATGTAAGTATCTCGCATAACTCATAAGACGCTTGCCTTAGAATATGGAAATTCCATATTTGGAATTGTTGTAACGTGTAGTTCTGAACATCCTCTTTCGACCGAAATAGACTACGAGAGAAGGGGGAGAGTTAGAGAAAAGAAAACTGAAAAAAGAAAAGAAAACAAGTCCTCCTTACTTATATATAAAACAAATTTGTATAGAACATTTTTAGAATCTCGTAAATACATCTATAAATTATGTTCTATAACTTTTCTGGTCCGATACATGGGAATGGAGATATAACTTTCATATGTCTAAAATCTATTTATGTCTAGTGGTGTTGATTTTTTTTTCCAAGCCATGGTGAAATTTTGAGTTTTTATTTTATTGGTTCTCTAAACATCTAATTCGTCTGACCCAATTTCAGCCATTATCCTGAATTTATACATTAGTATGAATTATACATTAAAAGATTCGGCTATAAAAAGTTACGTTGAGTTTGTTTAAAATCTCGATAAACAAGTATAATATATTATAATTGTGTATAAGGATAATTATGATAATTAATTCAATTTATATGATCTATGCTTAATATTTAACCGATTCATTCATCCCAGGCAACTCCCTACTCATCGAATCACTTAGATAAAGTAAATATTTGGCGGGATGAGGTCACAAGCGCGCATAGAATGTGGGAAATCTGCTTAATTTACGCAGTCATTTCCAATCTAAGAGGAAAAACTCTATTGCTGTCGCTATCGAATAAGGCATCATTTATTTCCCTCTGGGCAGATTGATTTCATTCGGCAAATCAATTCTTTTATTTATACCAGTCTTAAAAGAAAGAAATCAAACTTTGAAAATTGTTTTTAATTTCATGCAAGCAGCAAAGAAAGGGTTATAATCACGAACAATTTCTGTTTTAAAATTTCAATGCAATTATTTCGATTCTCCCTGAATTCATTTTGACAATTTTCGGAGTGACGCTAATAGCCTAAAAAAGGAAAACTAAGAATGTCAATGTTTAATATAAATGACTTTAGTAGCATTTAGTTGTACACATCTCCTTTGGATTAAAATGGGCTTTTGGGGGAGGATATGTATAACATTAACGGAAGATTTATGTAGAACCTTTTTGTTTATTATAAAATGATTTATGCTAGATGGCATGTTAGGTGATTTATAGAGCAGTAATAATTCCAAAGGAAATAATTTCAAATTAAATGCAGCAAAACATTTTGTTTATTTAATTTCATATGTTGCGCCCACATCAATTTTTTTTCGGTGTAATAATGTGGAAATCGTAAAAATTGTGAGTTGTAGCCGGGGGAAAAATAAAAGGATTTTTTTTTTCTTCTGGGAAATAAATAAATAATCTCTTGTTTATTTTGGCTGATTTAAGCCCTCCCAGCTGGACGGATCCAGTTTATGGAGTGTTATTGGAATACATTTAGGAGAGATTCATGGGATTTTCATGGAGGCCGCTGAAGACGTAATGAGAGGATTACCTCAATCTGCTGAGTGGCACAGCTGAGTGCTTCATTAATCCTAATAGGATTAGATCCTAATCAACATGTCCAAATTACTCGCCAGATCATCATCATCATCATCAGTGCTGGCAAAGTATGACGCGGTGTAAATATCAAACTGCTTACTCCAAACAGTCAGCTCCGTCGTATTGAACCAGATCGGTCAATGCGCTAATTATACTCCTGTATTCTACGTACATTTACAGCTGCGACATACGTAATCTTCAAAAATTTTAGTGACACTTTTTTTCTCTGTTCTTCCTAAATAGAAAAGTATATTTCAAGTGGTTTCTTTTAATTTTTTTTTTTTTCCTTTTTTTAAATTTTTAAACACTGGAACTTCATTTTAGCAGATTTCCCCTAAGGGAAATCAACTATTGAGGTCGTACTCATGACGCAATTTCCGAATTTTTTCTTCAAATGTCCATCGCTCCTACATAGTAGAAGACGAAAATGAAGTCCGTTCAAAACTGTACACATATGTATATACAAAAACAAAACAAAACAAGCTGCCCTCCCTCTGGAGGGTTCCCCTCAGGGACAGCCTACTAATCTGCCCAACTGGGTAATGTTAAAAAAAAAGATCTCTTTTTATTAATATTTTTTAAAACAAGAAATTTGTATTAAATTTTGATGGGCCATGCGGAAAGGAGTGCAGCTTTACATCGTGCCTTTATATATATATATATATATATATATATATATATATAGATTTATCAATCTATATATTTGTCTGTTACCTAGCAGTGGTAATTTTGGTTTTGTCGTTACCAAACTCGATATTTAGCCGTTTAATGCAATAATGCAAAAAGAAAGTTAAAGTTCATTCAAATGATGAGGGGGAAATTTTAAAATTCAATAATATAACTTCAATAATATTACTATAAGTCGGATCGAAAAAGTGTATAGAAACAATCTTATTGAAAATAAAACGTTCTATAAATATTTTTATATATACCCTAACTTGAATATTAACCATGATATTTGCATGTTTCCGTTTTCAGCCTTCAGAAAACCCCCACTTCTACTCTTGTTGCTTACTCTGTTATATAATAAACCATTGTCTTCAAGAGACTTTTATTATACGAGAGACTTTCAAATATAATCTGTTGACTCCTCTCCCTCTTAAGTTCTAGGAGTATCATAGAACCCCGTTAATGTTGGTGTGATTAAACGCAGACTCGGAGAGGAATATCCGGTACCTACTTAGAGGCCTAAAGCAAGAGTGTTTAGAAATTGCCTTCCGTAAAACCTGCTCCATCTTGGAAAGAAAAAATTTGACTGGTAGCAATTTCGTTTCAGAGAGAATGGATCCTACTAGAAAAATATGAGTCAAATTAAACAAATATACGGACACAATTTGAATTTTATAGGTATAGATTACTATAGGAAAGGCTGAAATTTACGACAGTAGATAGATAAGGCATTCTAGGTGGGCGGCCGTCCTTGAAGGCCATTGCACTCTAACAACATGAGTGCGTAGGCCGCAAAACACGAAGCCTTAGTCATCCCGTCATAAAACTGGCGTCTTGCTATGGTTAGGCACAAATGGAGTATTTGTGGCTTTGCGTCATCTTCAAACACTTTCTCTACTACAACAATAACAACTTATGATAATCAAGGACACCTGATGGGTTTTTTATATGGGAAATCAAACCAACGGCATGAACGTCCTTTGATCGTTTAGATCAGGGGTCTTCAAACTTTCCAGCCTTAGGGCCATACTGATTACTCCAGTAAGTTCCGAGGGCCAAAACCAAATTATCATTCTCGCCGGTGGTAAAAAGTGAAATAGTCCTCTGATGAAAAAAAAAGTCCGAAAAAGTACGCAACGTTTAAAAAAGGCTGTAAATCGGACCAAAGTCCGCAAAACGGAACACTGCATATTATTAATTTTCCTGTCATTATCTGAAATTTCTAGATTAGTCGTAGAGTACGAGCCATGTGGAGTAACGTGACATAACATCTGTCAATGGAGATGTCATATTATTAATTATTCAACATAAAACTAGAATATTTCAGTAAACTAAGTTAAGCTAATTTGCTATAAAAAATATGTTCTCTAAAAGGAGTTTTCAAGTATGCTAGCTCTCCGCGGGCCGGACAAAATCTGTCCGCGAGCCGGATGTGGCCCTCGGGCCGTAGTTTGGAGACCCCTGGTTTAGATCACAGCTACTTCAGGAAGTAATCAACGGTCAAAGGAACATAGTTCAGTCATATTAGACACAAACCAAGGGTCAACCTCGGAATGAGAGATAATAAGCTGAAAACTCGTATATTCCTTTATTTCGCTAATCTAAAAGTTGTCTCAAAAGTCTCATAAAATCTCGTACCCGCGTTTTAGCAATATTCCCTTTAGGGGAATCAGCTATTGAGGTTGCACTCAAGGCGTTATTTTCAAAAATATATATACCAAATTGGATATATACACATTTTACGTAAAAAGAAAGATCGAATTCGTTAATGGCTGAAATCGGACTTCGGGAGGTGGGGTTTAGAGGGGGTATTTTGAAAATTCGAAAATATCACTAATCAGCTATTGAGGTTGTACTCATGACGCGATTTTCGAAATTTTTCTTCAAATGTTCATTGATCCTACCCAGGAGATGACAAAAATGAGGTCTGTTCAAAACTATATATATATGTATATATATAAATATATATATATATATATATATATATATATATATATATATATATATTTGTCTGTTACCGCTCTAGCGGTCGCAATTATTGTTTAATCTTTACCAAACTGGTTATTTAGTCGTTTTATGTAAAAAGAAAGATCATGTTCGTTAACGGCTGAAATCGGCCAGGGGAAGGGGGGGAGAATTTTCGAAAAATCGAAATATCTCCGTTATTATGCGTCAGATCGAAAAGTTGCATAGAATATATATATATATTATTGAAAGTGCAATAATCTATAAATATTTTTATGTACATTTGTTTTCTATATTGAATATTAACCGAGATATTTCCATATATTAGTTTTCGGCCGTCAATAAACCCCCACTCCAACTCATCTCATTTTAACAATAAACTGATATATAATAAAACACTTTATTTGAAACTTAAATACTTAATATTGTTCTTGTTGGACTTTTATTTTATGAGCTAAGTGCAAATCCGTGACGGACTTTTAGATTCATATCTTCTATGAAGAAATACAGAAAGGCTTAATATTAGATGGAATAAAAATGATCGTGATGTTCTAGTAATGTAGTCATTATTGAATGAGTTATTGATGTGCATTTTGGTTTTAAATGCGGTATTTTTCAGTTTCTGTTTTTCATTAAGACTTATAGTAAGAAATGCAATTGACTTTTTGGTATATCTTGATTTACATCATCCAACATTTTATTTGGTGGATAAGACTTGGTCTGATCGACAAATGACCCAATCCCTTCACGAACAATAGCTGCTGCAGCTTCTACAATTAGTAACCGTTCTTCTGCGGGATCATTGTTTTGGTATCATACCAAGCTTTTGATAATACTTAGCTTGTGCATTACGAACAAATATGACTGTAATAAAAGTAAGAATAAAAAATTCCAATGGCTTATAATATATATATATATATATATACTAGCTCAGATACCCGGCTTCGCCCGGGAATTCATTTGCGGCTGGATGGTGAGCGTATTCTTTTGGCATGGCTTTAGTTTGCACAATATTTTGACATTTATCCTTCCCAGTGTTTAGGGTTAATACCAGTCGTTTCTGTGGATTTGACAATAATAAAATTAATTTTTTATGTAAGACTTCACTGTCCTCGATATTGTCATATTTCCCGTTTCCTGTGCATTATGCATAGATTTAAGTTATTAAGGACAAAATATTATAATTTGAATTAATTTTTCCAGGTGAGGTACTTGGTAGTTCATATTGAAAAGAATTGTTGAGCATATTTCTCTAAATAACAAAATAAACAACTTTTATTATTTGCATATTTGCCGAAACCCCAATAGGAAACGAAATATCACTATTTTTAATTTCAGGCCTCCCTTATAACCCCCACTTCTGCCCGTCCCTAGAAATGTTGGTCTGGCTTATTATAATGAAAGGGTTAGTGCTAATACATATACCGAGTTTTATTTATTTCGGTTGGGTCTTTTGTCCCAAATAAAATTGTTCACTTCCGCTATAGGTTTTAGCGTATATCTCGTTTATAATACGTTATACGAAAAAAATGTATATAACAAAAGTTACTCTAAATAACAAAATAAACAACTTCTGTTATGTTTATATTTGCCGAAAAACCAATAGGAAACGAAATATCGCTATTTTTAATTTCAGGCCTCCCTTATAACCCCCACTCCAGTTCATCCCAAAGAATTTTAATATAGCCTAAAGTCTAAGTTGGGTCAGTAGTAATATACATACCAAGTTTCATAAAATTCGGTTCAGCCGTTTATGCGTGAAAAGGTAACAAACAAACAAACATACACGAAAGAAACAAAATGCAGTTATGGTGTCTATGACATGTAAAACGAAAAGTTATCGTGAAATTTCGCGAAAAAAATCAATGTACAGACAGAGGTTACAATTTTCTTTATATATATATATTTATATATAAATATATATATATATATATATATATCAGAGGAAATCAGCTACTTCAGGTGGGAAATCTGGTTCGTGACGGACTTTTTTAGAAGTTTATTAGACTTTATAATGTGACTAACGGTGGGCTTTGGTTTGTGCTGTAGATAGCTAAGCACTGCGCGTTCAATGCAATCTATCTCAAAACGGTTTGATGTATTGTATAAAAGAATTTTATAAACAAAAATAATAGAAACTTTTATTCCTATAATATTTATTCTAAATGTAAATAGCTTGAGCACCATAGGAAACGAGATGTTTGAAAAAAAAAACTTCTTTTTTTACCTTTAGTATTGAATCTTTTAAGAAGTGGACACGAGATTTTAAGAGACTTTAAGATAACATTTAGAGTTAAAAAATAAAGGTCTATACAAGTTTTGAGCTTATTATCTCTCATTCGGAGGTGAAACCCTAATATGATTGGACAAACATGAAAGGGAAAAGCGGGGGTAGTAATTGATTACACGAATAAATAATTATTCAGTCAAATTAAATATGAAAAATGGGACACACATTCAACAGGAAAACTTTTAAACGGCAAAAGTAAAAAAATAAATGGTTTCATAGAAAAATTACACTGAAGTAAACATTCCATCAGATTACAATTGCTGTAATCGTTTAAAGAAACGGGGAATGCTTGTTTTAATCATTGTAGTAGTTATTGAAGCAATCAATTACTCTCTTGTCAGTAAGTAATTGAAATTACAATTACAATTACCAGTAATTCAATTTCATTTACGTGTGATGGTAGTTTCAGTAATAGAATAACAGTGATTGGAAAATTGTTAAAAAATCTGCTCCCTTACCAGACAGGGTTACAGTAATTTGAAGTCAATATAATGATTAATTAATTTATTATCGTCCACTTTATGCTACTACGGCTATTTGGGTGTGGCTATCAACAGGTCATCACCCTTTTCTAGCCAGGGTGGGACTAAGGATTTTAGCACATTTCCCTTAATGGAAATCACATATTGAGGTTCTACCCATGAAGCGAAAATTTCCTCAAATGCCCATCAATTTATCCTCAAAGGTCAGTTCAAAATTTATATAAATACTAGCTAAGAAATCCCGCTTCGCCAGGGAATTCATTTGAGGCTGAACAATAATGGTATTTTTTGGCAAGCCTTTACTTTGCACAATATTCTGACATTTCCCCGTCCCAGTGTTTAGGTTTATACTCGTCGTTGCTGTCAATTCGTTAATAATAAAATTCATTGTTATGTAAGAATTTACTGTCCTCAACATTTTTATATTTCCCGTTTCCTGTGCATGTAGTTTTTTTTATAACGTAATGAGCGTGATTCTGTCTTCCAAACCATGTATGAATAAAAGTTCCTATCCTTTGATGCGGTACAAAGTCAAACGGTGACAGTTGTTTTAGATACGACATAACCGCTATTAAAAATACTGTTTTGTAAGTCACGATTGTAAACTGTGTATTCATATTGGTACATAGTGTGTTTAATAAAGTATACCATTAACGGAGCAGAGTTAATATATACCAGAAATAACTGGGTGTACCTCCCCAGCGTTCATAGTTTTAAATTATTTATTTATGATAATTAAACAAATTCACATTCCTGAGAATAACACTACATTGCTAAAAGTATAAGCATCAAGTAACATGTAAACATAGACCAATATGAGGTTGGCAGGGGAGCGGCAGAACTGATAGGACAAAGGAAGTATCCCCACACCTCCCTAGGCTCAGTGGTGCCAACCTACGACTCATTTGGATCTCAATCCTGTAATACATTAAATTATATTAACAAATCTGATTACATCATTTTCACAATACTAAAACTGTTTGTTCAAATAATTTTCACAATACTAACACTGTTTGTTTAAATAATTTTCACGTTTTAATTAAATAAAGTATTAAATGCACATTAGGGCAAACTGGCGTTTCTCGTGAATTGGTGTTTGGAATTAAAGTATGGACGGGGCGGGGGTGGGGGCAGTATACTTTACTTGATGCAATCTTACTGACGTTTATTAAATAATATAGATTTGAATTATTAAGGATACTTAGCTAGAGCGTTAACAGACACACACACACACACACATATATATATATATATATATATATATATATATATATGTATATAATATTTTGAACAGACCTCATTTTTGTCATCTCCTAGGCCGGATCGATGGACATTTGAGGAAATGTTTTTGAAAATCGCATCATGAGTGACCTCAATAGCTGATTTCCCTTAAGGGAAATCTGCTAAAATCTTGAACACTAGTAAGTAATGTAAGAAGAAGGAGAAACGCTACGGACAACGATGACCTATAGGAGATTGATGCTTCTTCAACATCAGCTGTTGGTATTACGATTCTTGGAAGAAGAAAAAAATTAATAACCCTGGGCAGCTATATATTAATTTGCAATTCTCACTGACGACTGAACACAAACCCACTCTAATTGTTTTCAGTTCCGAGAACGAGGAATGTTAATAAAACCGTTCATCTTCAAAGCCGAACCAACTCAACGAGAAGAACTTCATCACATACAATGTCAAGAGTTAATAAAATATCTGGGCTAGTCGAGTGTTTCAGAGGAAACAGCATTCATGGGAGAAAAGAAGTTAGTAAATTTAGTACTGACTCTTAATAACAGGGTTATTTGATGTTATATATGTTATCTCTCATCCTCGTTATTGAACTTGGTCCTTATTTATTTATTTGAAGAGCTCCGCAACTAGGCGATGTCGCTCAGTACCATTTATTTGAATTCTCTAAATTAAAATTTTAAAATAAAGATAAAATGTTTTTCCTGTAAAGTTTAAACAAGGAGTTCCAGTAACAATTAACCAAAAATATTTCTAAGGCGGTTCCATACAAATATATATATATATATATATATATATATATATATATATATATATACATATATTTACTTGACATTATAGACATTAGAGTTATTTAGCCTACCCGAGCGAAAAATAGAATTAGTCCATAAAATAACGGTTTACTTATATTCTAACAAAGCATAAGACCTACCAGAGATTAATCCAGCCTATCTGACAATTATAACATATTTTTTATTTTTAGTACAACTTCGCACTAGATGAGCAATATCTACTCACAAAAGTCCGTCACGCAGGGGCTACGTAACCTAAGCATATTTCCCACGCGAAGGTTTACAATAGATAAATATACATACTTGTAACGCTACCGTGAATATTAAGGGAATAAATACAAACGGTAATGAGAAATCTTTCAGCCAATTTACAATGAAAATTAATACTCTCTACAAAGAAAAGAGGCTCAATTGTAAACAAACAGGCCAGCCAACCTCGCTGAATAGTTAGACAGACCAGAAAGATAAACAATTAATGAAATATATCTTAATATAACATATTAATTTCATTGAAAACTAAACCTAGTGGTGTAATTTGTGATGAAAATTTTATTAATCCAAGAACAAGAGAAGGGAGGGGGGCTCAACAGACCGTATTTGCATATATCTCACAAAGTAAAAGTTCACTGAAAACAATATTAGGTATTTAACCTTTTAATGAAGTGGTTCATGATATAACAGTTGGTAATATGGCACTAGTAGATGTGGAGGTTTGCGAATACTCAAAACTGAAAAATGCAAATATCTAGGTTAATATTCAAGATAGAGAATAAATGTATATAACAATACCTATAGTACATTTAATTTACTGTAAGATTTGTTCTAAATAATTTTCCGATCCATACAGTAACGGATAGATTTTGAATTTCGGGAATCCCCCCCCCGTCTAAACCCCTTCCACTTGGCCGATTTTAGCCATTAACGAACTTGATCTTCCTTTTTACACAAAACGTTTTAATATCAAGTTTGGTAACGATCAAACAAAAGTTGCGACCTCTAGAGAATTAACAGATATATATATATATATATATATATATATATATATATATACTTTTGAAGGGGCCTCATTTTCGTCATCTCCAAGGTAGGATCGATGGACATATTAAGAAATTGCTCAAAAATCGCGTCAAGAGTACGACCTCAATAGCTCGTACTTGTATTGAGATCACTCCCTTGGCACACTAGTAGTCCCATCTTACCATGTATTCTCTATTTCTCCCGTAGTAAGGAGTCATATCTCGAAAGGAGTAACGTTTTTTAATCCGACTCATTATAACGATTTCTTTCGCTCCATTCAAAACGCCCAACGACCATTAAAGAATATGGTCTTTAGTGTTGGAAGAAACTGTTAAATATCGAGTATGGTATTACTTAAATAAAATTATCGAATTAGGCACGTAAAATCTTTAATAATAATAGAATAAATAAAATTGTATTATATAGTTTTGAACGGGTTTCATTCTCGTCATGAAGGATCGAGGGGTAGCCACAATGGCTAAAATTACAATCAACATTTAATACATTTAAAGAGTAGGAGGCACTACTCTACCTATGTAAAATGAAGAGAAACACAATGTAGACATTACAACAAGATTTATTCAGAACCTAACAACATTAGGTTATATAAAACAAATGTAACTTAATATCACATCCAACAACTTTTATGCTAGATTTTAATACAAATGGGTAGAGAATTTACTACTCTTCTGATTCTGAGTGAAGTAGGTTGATTTAGTGAGGTAGGTGGTGCGAAAGTTATAAATATATATGACTAAGATTTAACTTATGTAGTCCATTACAATATATACGATATGTTAATAAAGTTTTTTTAATGCTGAAGGAAATACTATTAATAATACAGATAAGTGGTGGCCATGAGTTAATATTTGGAAATTTTAATAAAAAGCCTCTCCTACGATTAACATGAATTATTGACAGAAGGCAGTCAATAAATTAGCAACACAAATCAGATTACATTATTTTCACAATACTAAAACTGTTTGTTCAAATAATTTTCACGTTTTAACTAAATAAAGTATTAAATACACTTTAGGGCAAACTGGCCTTTCTCAAGAATTAATGTTTGGAAGAATAAACGGGGGGGGGGGGGGGGGGGGGGCAGTATACTTTACTTGGTGCAACCTGTTACTGACGTTAATTAAATAACATGGATTTAAATTATTATGGATAAAATATTAACAGAGATTTGAATTAATTCGCCCAGGTCAGGTACTTGGCAGTTCATATTGTAAAGAATTGCTGAGTATATCAATATTTCTACGCAAATTACTTGCTTCATACATTGTAATGCGAAAAAATGTATAAAATAAAAGTTACTCTGAATAACAAAGTAAACAACTTTTGTTATGTGCACGTTTGTCGAAAAATAATACCTACACAAATTCATATATACGACAAAATGTAACACACAAATTAGTTCAGTGGTGTAAAACTATGTTTCCAATTATGTGCATTAATTAACTTATTTATACATATATAATCAATCGAAGCTATTTTATTTATATTGAATACCATTAGTCTACCTAAACTTTTATGCTTTTAATAAAGAGAAGTTTACATAGAAATATGGTTCGAACAAGAATATTCAAAAATTATACAGAGGAATCTCTTTCTCCTCGGGACTCTACAAAAAAAACACAAACTCTATATTCACATGGGATACATAGTACTTTCAGTTTCCCGCCCGCGGATAAATTGTCGAAAAAATTGTATAAACACAAAGATTTCAAGCCGAGTTTTTGCTTGCCGCTTTGGTTTCCAAGAATATTCAGATGTGCGTTATGCGTAGTATGTGCTTCGTTCTCTTGGAGTAAACTTTTTCATTAGACCTTTCGGTTATTAAAAACGTTCCTCTGCCTCTCTGATTTATGTATATATAGTCAATGTAAACTATTTTTTTCGGACAGCTGGTGGCAGTTTGAAAAAACCGTTACCGGATAAGAATAGAAAAGAATTTACCACCTACTTATATAGACAGCAGGGACTCAGTTTAGCCTTGGGAGTTAAAGCGTTGATCTTAATATCACATGGTAAACCTAGAGTGACGAGTTAGATTCTCGCCTGGGCAAAGGAAATTACTTAGTGGAGGAATTCATTAAATAACATCCTAAGTCCCACCCTGGCTAGAAAAGGACATGTAGATAACCCGTCCCAATTAGCCTCAGTTGCAAAAAGTGGACGTTAATAAACAATAATAATATAGACAGCTACTGAAATGAAAACATTAACAAACAAGTCTAGGAATATTTTGTGTATTACGTCAGGAATAGAACTGAAACAGCTAATTTACCTTAAGGGAGAAATGCTAAAAAAAATTTTGTCAAACCTCAATATCTTTAAAAATGAAAACTAAACATGATCATCATCAACATATTGTCATTTAAGTTATAGAACTTCCATCTTAGTAATCACTTAGTAATAAAATTGTATAATTTGTTGAAGCTACTATGGAGTCTATTTATTATTGTATCTATTCTGTGGGAAGACGTGTAAACGCCCGTGTCGTCTGCGAAAAGGGATAAAATAGTATTTTTAGTTTTAGGGATGTCGTTGATATAAATAATAAAGAGAACTGCACTAAGTGCAGATCCTTGAGGTAGGCCCGCCTCCATTTTTGTGGCTGATGAATAAAAATTATTTGTTTTAACACAAAATTTTACCTGCACTCATATATACATATAAAACAATAAATAAAATGATGTAAATATTAATATTATTAGCACATAAGAGCACTAAATTTGTAAATTTTTAAAATAATTGTAATATTTACTAAGTATGACAGCCTACTTTTAGTCAATTGCGTTTATAATCAATCTTCTTAAATAAAATCTTACTTTGTTTCTTTTTAGCATATTTCTCTTAAAGGAAATCAGCTATTGAAGTCGTACTCATGACGCGATTTTCGAAATTTTTCTTCAAATGTCCATCGATCCTACCTAGGAGAAAACCAAGAAGCGGGGGGGGGGATCAACAGAACGTATTTGCAAATATCTCACAAAGTAAAAGCTCAATGTAAACAATATTTGGTATTTAGGCTTCAATTAATATGTTTTATAATATAACAGAGTATTGTTTATGTAACACGAGTAGAAGTGGGGGTTTACTGAACCTTAAAACTGGCAAATGCAAATATCTTGGCTAATATTCTAAATAGAGAATAAATGTATATAAAAATATTTATAGTGAATTTAAGTTTACATTTTCAATAAGATTGCTTCTATACAATATTTCGATCCGACGTATCGTAACAGAGATATTTCGATTTTTCGAAATTCCTACCCTTTAACACCTCCCCCTCCCCGATTTCAGCCATTAAGGAACTTGTTCTTTCTTTTTACATAAAACGACTAAATATCGAGTTTGGTAATGATTAAACAATAATTGCGACCGCTAGAGCGGTAACAGACAAATATATATATATATATATATATATATATATATATATATATATATATATATATACAGTTTTGAACGGACCTCATTTTCATCATCTCCTAGGTAGGATTGATGGACATTTGAAGAAAAATTTCAAAAATTGCGTCATGAGTACGACATCCAAAGCTGATTTCCCTTAAGCGAAATTTGCTAAAACGGGAAACTTCCAAAATAAAGTTTGAATAACAACAGTTCAGAGCTCCTTGGCTTATACGTAATGAACAAATAAGACGATTATTAGGGATACACACTTTTACTGGCCATTCATTAGACCTCATAGAGAGGCATTTTGAAGAATTTGAGTAAGAATAATAAGAGGTCTGGAATCAAATTATTCCAAAGCAACATTCTTATTTTTATTTAATTATTTTCTATTTATTATAATTAAAATTAGTGTTGGCCGAGCGGGTTAAGGCGTGGGTTCACTACTACTACCGACAGCGAGCGAATTCACTAACAGAGCGCGCTAGTGTCGCAGTGCTTAAGGGTCAGCAAGAGTCTAAAGATTATCACTCGGGATTTGGCCTGGCTGGTGGAGATCCGTCCATTAACTGCAGAGTACTTTCGGGGCGAACCGTCCCATCTTCAGTGCTCTAGAGCTGGTCCGTATGGAGCCGACATCTCCAGCGAGACCCGATGGTGTGAGTGGTTTCTAAAGAGTATATACGTCTGAACCGGGCCACAGACCCTCCGGCTACAATGGGGCTCATCTGTTTAATGGAGACAACTCATTCCAGGTCCTCCAGGAGGTCGTACATCGAGTCGATCACTCACTTCGTAAAAACTCTGGTCACGAATCTCTTGAATATCGCTCGGGGTGGCTAAGGATCTTAATGTCTGTAATGTCAACCGAAAAAAAAGAAAAGAAAAATAGTTATTTATTATACAAGTGACGAAAGTAGATCATTTTACAACTGAGTGGAACGTTTACCCACACGAGCGAAGCGAGTGTGGTAATTTCACGAGAGTTGTAAATTCTACTTTCGTCACGAGTGTAATATTAAATTTTTTCTGTAATCGTGTAATACATGATCAGATCTAACCAGAATATGAACAAAATTAGGATGTCGTGAAGATTGTGTTATAAGCATAGTTATAAAACAACTAGTGATGATTGTAAAGTAGTGCAGTTATAAACAAGTGCAGGTTATAAACAAGGAAGGTAATTATTATTATATTTAAATTCTAAAATATATTGATTATTTCCACCAATAATTCATTCCCATTTCAATTTATTTTGTTAAAATAAATTCCTACAATGTTAAGAAACATTTAAAATTAACTAATTAAGAAGGCAATTAAATTATTTCAAAATTACTTTCTTCACTCTATTGATGTTTCAGTTTCTTCACTCATTTCAGTTTAGTAATGTTACCATTATTCAACGATTACAGAAAAAAATATATTTGCAATTATGAGTTTCAGATGTTTCAAACCTATAAATAAAATCCCTCTCTTTTCCTCTTCTGTATTTACATTGTAACGGGGCTAATGATGGGACTACTAACCATAAAAAATAATCTTGATCAAAGGAGGCCTTTCATTTTTTTTTATTGGAAATAATCCATTGTTTTGAAGAGGCACTCGAAGAAAATTATATAAAACGTTATACTTCGTAGGAAAATAAGTTTCACTAAAAATTGAATATAGGAGGCAGCCCAGGATGGGACTACTCAAAGAATGAAGGAGGGGAGATGAATTGCTATATGAAAGTTAGAATTAAGATTGAAGGATGAAGGTATTAATAAGAAGGATGATGGATGGGCCAGGATAGGACAACAGCCTCTCCAGCAAGGTACACATGAGGAAATGCCTCTACTCAACTTCCGGCCTTATACTACATCTTTCAAAGGCTGAGGGGTTATTATTTAGGCAGTCCGTACAAATACTTCCGCTTCTTACAACAGCGAGTACCTGTTAGCAGATTTCTCTCAAGGGAAATTGGATATTGAAGTCGTACCCGTCGTAGGGACGGGAATTCCGAAAATTTACCCGGTCTCTCTGTCTCTCTCTCTCTCTATAGAGAGAGAGAGAGAGAGAGAGAGAGAGAGAGAGAGAGAGAGAGAGAGAGAGAGAGAGAGAGAGGGAGAGAGAGAGAGAGAGAGAGAGAGAGAGAGAGAGAGAGAGAGGGAGAGAGAGAGAGAGAGGGAGAGAGGGAGAGAGAGAGAGAGGGAGAGAGAGAGAGAGAGAGAGAGAGAGAGAGAGAGAGAGAGAGAGAGAGAGAGAGAGAGAGAGAGAGAGAGAGCGGGAGGGAGGGATAGGGAGAGGGAGAGGGAGAGTTTTGTTTGATCGTTCTCGAGCTCGATATTTAAAGCTTTAATGTAAAAAGAAAAAGATCAATTTCGTTAACGGCTGAAATCCGACCAGTGGGAGTAGGGGTTTAGAGGGGGGGGGGGAGGAATGCGAAAATTCTTAATATTTAATAAACGTCGGATCAAAGAATTGTATATATACAATCGTATTGCACATGCAATGTTCTATAAATGTTGTAATGTGCAAGTTTTTTCACTATCTTGATTATTTACCGGAATATTAGCATTTTTTACTTTTCGGTCTTCAATAAATCTCCACTCCTACTCATTTCATATCAACAATAAGCACTTGTACAATGTAGCACTTTATTTGAAGTCTAAATACCAAATATTTTTCTCATTAAACTTTTAAGTTGTGAGATAAATTCAAATAAGTGACGCACATGGAAAATCTGCTAAGTTGAGGCAGCGGCTGCGTGACGGACTTTTGACTATTGGGAGGAAGACATTGAATCTTCAATTCTGCTCGCAGTTGCCGTTGTATTAAGAATATTTTTAAAAATTGACATTAATGAAAAGCCCGTCACTTAGCACTTGCGTGAACAGAGTACATTTCTCATTTGCTGGAATGAGGCACAGTTTACATTGTCAGCATTCTATTCTCCAAGTCTACCATCCTTAGAAACATAGGCGAGCAAATCTTGAAATTTAAGCTGGCCATTTGGTATTTAATGATATAATAACTTGACATAAAAATCGTGAAACTGGTGGATTTCAGAAGGCTGAAAAGACAAAACATCATGAGATCGTTGGCATTCATGTTAGAGAAAATTGTATAATATAACAACCTTTATTTTTACTTTACCAGCTATATATGGGAGCCAGCTGTATATACATACTGGGCCAAAAAACAAACTTCCTTTCTTCTTTAATGTATCTTATTTATATATATCCCGAAGGTTTCAAGGTATTATTATTATTCTCTTACCTTACGTAATTTGACAATGTGATTTAGCATGTAGAAGATACACATAAAAGATAAGAGAACAATACTGGGAGATGTATTTTAAATTGAGTATGCCCAAAATTAACAAAAAAATTTAAATTGTAATTTTAGTGAAAAATGAACCTTTGATAAGGAGTGATAAGGCTCGAAGCGCGCACACGTAGGTCTCATAAATTAATACCCTATGTTAAAAAAAGAAAGGAAGTTTTGGGGTTTTGACACTATCAAACTATATATTTATACCAAAATATAAAGATAAAAATTTAAATGGATCTCTTTTTGTAACTTCCTACGTGAATAAGCAAGATCGATAGACATTTGAAGATAATTTTCGAAAATCGCTTCACGAGTGCAATGCCAACAGCTGAAGTGAAATCTGCTGAACTTCATTTGCACTAGATATTTAATAGTGAAGAAAAATAATAGTCCGCCGCGCAAATACTGCTCAGAGTAAGTAGACTTCCACCAGCGAAAATGACTTGCTGATGATGTATTTTTCTTATACAAAATTTTAGCACTTAAGGGAAAAGAGTCCACTTAAGGGAAATTACCTATTGAGGTTATTCATATATGTGTGTCTAGTGGTCACAATTTGTGCTTGGCCGCTAAAAAACTTTATAACTTATTGTTTTATGTAAAACTAAAGATCAAATTCGTTAATGGGTAAAACCAACTGAGTGGATGGGTGTGAATTTGATAAATCGAATGTGTAACCAACGTTGTAGAAATTTTTGTACGTATTTTCTCTGGCCCTAATGTTAATGGAGTTAATCGAATATGTTTGGCTTCAGCCTTTTGTAAATGTCACTTCTACTCATCCGTTTTAGCTTTAAGTAGTTGTCACTAAACATCTCAAATCCAACTAGCATTTTAATTCCTGTATATATAGAATTCATAGTGGGGAAGAAATAGAAAATAGATGGTGAGATGAGATTTCAGTGTAATGTATTTCAGTGCGTGGGAAATCTGCTTTGTATAAGTAGCACCTGTCTGACGGACCGTTTCGATTGGACGCTTAATAACGAAGATATACTTGATTTTCTACTTTATTCTTCTGCAAGCCCCCGCCCTCGTGGTACAATTTCGGCCATTAACAAACGTGTCCATTAGTTTTTTATATTATGCATTTATTCTGAATCTTGAATATTTGCTCACTCTATTTTTCTGCCGTCAGTAAACCCATCTTCAACTAATGTCAGGGTAGCAATACGCTGTTACATTATGAACCACTTTATTCAAAGCTTAAATAACATATTGTTTTCAAGAGACCTTTATTATTCGGGATACTAACAAATTCGTGCGATGACGCCATCAATTTAGATTAGGTTCTTGTTTTGAATATGTTTATTTGATCTACTTATACCATACTAGACATTTAACCGTGTTCGTCAACACTAAAGATCATATTTGTTATTGGTAGAAACCTGGCATGGAATAGTGGGCGAATGGAGGGGGAATTCGTAAATTAACAATATTCCAGTTTTTATGAGTGGGATCGTAAAATGTTATTGAACCCATCTTGTTAAACTATTAATGATCTACAATTGTTCTATTTTTGCTGTTCAATTTTTTGTAACTCAAGTATTAAGAGGAGTTTTTCCTGTTTTCAGCCTTTTTGAATACCCACTGCCTTCTACTCATCAGTTGTTTTGCACAGAAAAAGAGAATATATGGTGAGAGAAGGTCACAAGGGGGGCTCAGGTTGGCCATGTGAGTTAAAGCGTTGACCTTAATCTCACATGGTAAACCTAGAGTGGCGAGTTCGATTCTCGCCTGGGCAAAGGAAATTATTTAGTGACGAAATTCATTAAATAACATACTAAATCCCACCCTGTCTAGAAAAGGGAGGTCACTTGTAGATAACACGTCCCAATTAGCCTGAGCTGCAAAAAGTGGGCGTTAATAAATAATAATAAAGAAGGTCACAAGAGTGCTATTCTAGCATGTGGGAAATCTGCTTAGTTTACACTTAGTATTTGTGACAGACTTTTTCTAATATCTGCCTAATGGAGAGGGTATTGTCTATTCTTGAGCACCCTGGGCCAAAGACACTCCCAAATATGATCTCCATATAATTTAATACCCCACCATTAACTTACAGACAATATTCTATAAATAGTGGCGAGAAGTGTTACATCTCAATAACTTTCACATTTTGAAAAACATAAAATTCATTTTAAAATAACTTATATTCCTATTAGGTAGGCTTTACTAAATATTAGGTCTTTGCCCCTCCAACTACATCTCAAATCAACAATGACTTTACAGTCAGTGTATGAAACTCCTTAGGATCCTTTTTAATTATCTCAACACATCTCTGCTTTGGTTACCCTTGGGATATGTAAGAACCACTGCTATATATTGTCATTTATTGCAGGAATTCTGTTAATTTACATCTTGAGATTTGCCTAGTAAATGAGAGGGAAAATAAGTGTTCAAATTTAGGAGAATAGGTTTTATTGAAGTGTAGGGTTTGAGCTAGAAAAAAGGTGTTCATATTGAGATGCTAGGGTCTAAAAGGATTTGGGGGGTAAAAAGTTATGTTCAAATGTTGAAGCTATGGTCTAAAATGTAGACTTCGAGAGGAAAAAGAAGTGGTCAAATTTGGAAATTTGGCTCTAAAAATAGGCTTTTTGAGGAAAAATAAGTGTTCAAATTTAAGAGCTAAACTCTAAAAGGTATACTTTGGGAGTAAATAGCAATGTTCAAATGTTGAACCTAGGTTCTAAATGGTAGACTTTGTGAGGAAAAATTAAGTGCTCAAATTTAGGAGGTAGGCTCTAAATTGAAGACATTAGGAGGAAAAAGAAGTGTTTAAATCTGTAAAATTAAAATAAGAATAACTCGTTTAATATTTGTGTTACAAAAAAGGTATAGAACAATTTTTAAGTACCAGTAGTTTTGGTTCTATGACTTTATTTCATATGATTTTACTCACTGTAAGCAAAAAAAAAAGTATTTTATTTGCAAAAAATTTTTTGGTTTTCAGATTTCTACGTGTAATCTGGTTTGACCATCATTGAACACATATTGATTAGTTCGGTGCGACATATGTAGATATTTTGCATAACTGAAGAATGACCAGTGATAGAATGTTGAAATTTCATATTTACAACTGTTGTACCATCTAAGTGAGCACCTTCCTATTTGATCAAAATCAACAAAGAAGGATGGGGAGGATAAAAATTTTCTCATTTTTTCCCTACCTATTAGAGATACAACAAATTACTATAGAACCATTTCAATTAAAGACATTTTTAGTAAAGTGTAACAAACCATTTTGTTTATTTAATTTATAGTAGTAAACGGTAGTTATGTAGTTCCTACGTCAGATTTTTATGTCATATGAAATGAATAAGGGAATTCCATCAGAGTTTTCCTACCTCAGTGTCCTTAGATATTATCCCACTTCAAGACTGCTGTGGCTTGTAAAATATAAACTTTCAACAGTCCAAAAGATATATGACAGTAAAATAAAGTCTCTCACCTAGGATAACCAGGGCCCTCGTGATCTGTGAGAGAAAAACCTGTGTTTTAGGGCAACGGAGGTGACACATCAGAAGCAATGATGAGCTTTTTTACATGCCGAAAATGATCTTTGCCATTAAGACAGGCAGACTCAACTGATTAAACATGTTAAGAGGATAGTAATTAGGCTGGTATAAGAAACTAGTAATGTCATCTCACTATATATACTCTCTATTTTTAAGTAAAAATCCGATGACATGAAGTGGAAGTTTACTGAAAGCTGAAAACAATTAAGTACAAATAACTGGCCTAATGAAAGTGCTAAAAAAACAAAAAAACATGTAGAACAATAGTAGAGCATCAATAATTTTAATAGATTGGCTATATATATATATATATATAGGTGTATATATAGGTATATATACTATTTTTGAACAAACCTCATTTTAGTAGATTTCTCTTACGGGAAATCACCTATTGCTGTTGTATTGATGTCGCAATTTTCAAAAAATTTGCTTCATTATTTTCTTAATGTTACCAAACTCCATACATAAACACTCTAGATAAAACTGTTGGTTTAAATCTGAAAAAAATCATATATATATAATTTTGAATAAACCTTATTTTTGTCATCTCCATTTGATGAACATTTGAGGAGATTTATTTGATAATCACATTGAGTACAACTTCAAAAACTCATTTCCCTCAAGGGAAATCTGCTTAAAGCGGCTTAAGCGAGTGAACATCATGTGGATTCACATATAGGTGCATACTTTAACCAATATGCAATATTACTTTTAAACTAAGTACTATATATTTAAAACCTCTAAGTTTTATTTATTTTGGTTTAATAATGTCCTTATGTTACAGTGTTAGGGGCATTATTTTATCTTTGAATATATTCAATTTATATTATTAAGGCCCATTTATATAAAGTTTATACATGCTACAAGATTTTATAATATTTTGAAATTTTATGTCAAAATATTGGCATTTAAAATATTTATTTATTACATGTCAGTTGTTGTTTTAATTGACCACTAAAGATGAATTTGGGCTTTGAATGCTGTCTCTGAATAAAAGAGTTATGGAATGTAATGTTATATGATCTACATTGATTTAATATTTAAGAAAATACTATATATAAATTGTAGAGAAGTTTTGTATAGTTTATACTGCATAATAGTGTGTATGTGTGTGTGTCCATGTTTGTGAGACTTTAAAATTGTAAAAAATTCCAAAATATCCCTATTAACAAGCTTCAAATGAAAAAAAAAGGTATGAAACCAACGTACTAATCTTGTTGCTATGATCCATTAGCCAAGTCTCAACCAAAATTAATGGTTTTCATAGTTATTTGTATTAAATAAACCACTCCTGCTCATCATGCTTTAAAAATACATACAAGCTAATACAACACAAAACTTCTTGTTCCTGACATCCCAGCAATTCCCAATGCTCACTCCAGTGAGCACCGCATTTTACACAACTAATGAATCATACACTGCTATATCCACCTTAAGTGCCATTTAAGGGCTTATTGAGAGCCAATTTTGTTGAAATTTAGCAAGGGTATCATTAGGCAACATCAAAATGGGGGATATAGCTATCTAAACTTTGTCAGCTTCCTAGAGTATCTGTTGTAGACCGTAAACTAAAATTTTATGTTCATTCCTCAATACGAATGATTTAGTTTATTTAGTTATTTAACAAAAAATTATAAAATTAATCTATTATTTGGCTTTAGAGGAAAGTAAAATTTGAGTTCCCACTATGGACTACACATCAACTCACATTGAGACTAAGGAATGCTTTTAAATGAATATCACTGCTTTTCATTTTTTTGTATATACATTACATGTATTCTTTTAGGTGGGCTCAGATTAGCCGCATGAGTTGAAATATTGATTTTACACAGTATGATAAACCCAACCCTCAGTAAAGATAAATCCTACACACAAGTGTCAAACATACAAAGTTGCGCATATACTGCTGGAATGAATTTCATCTAATATGAGACAGTTCAGAATCTCTGTGGAACTTTCTAATTATGTTACATATATTTTACTTAGGGCAAATTCAAATTCAAATGATAGTAGTGTTTCAATGAAACTGTTATAAAATGTGTAGCCAAATAAATAAAAATCTTAATTTTTAATTTATATTAACTCAGGCCATTGTTTACTTACTTAGCATTATATTGTTATTAAAAATATATCACTTGTTATAAAAATAATTACAACTTTTTCTCTCAATCCATACTCCAGTATGGAGTACCACACATTAGTAAATTTAGCAAAATGGACATTTAAAAATTATATCAAGTTTTACCAGAGTGTACTTCTTCACTAATTGATGAACTAAGATTTATAAAAAATTAAATACACTATTTTATCCAGTCTTAAATTAAACTTTGATGAGAAAACATCCATTATATATTTTCCTCCATATTTTAACTTGAGTGAGTTTACCCAGGGAATTCATGCTTTTCTGATACATACTATAAAAAATGATATAAAGCTAGTGAGGCTTTGAAATCTGTGAAGTACTGGGAACAGATCCAGTGTCTTTCCCAACTTGCATTAAAAATACAAGAAAGGAGATTTTCCTCTTGAAATTCTAATAGACACCCTACATTTATAAATTCAATGACTCATATGACTAATAGAATTTGGTGAAAAAGATAAATATGCGGTTTCCATTTGCTTGTGGCATAGCACAAACAAATGGAAACTTCCTTCAGAACTAGGAGTATCCCTGAGTACAGTTTTCCTCAGTTGCATGTTATTTTCAGCGTTAGAAGATGCAGAAATGTTTGCAAAAACCTTCTGAAAATCCTTAATGACATTCATTTTATTAAACAAATTATAAATTGTGACAAAAAATGGACTTCTTCAAAAATCCTAATAATCAAGAAGAGTGGGTGACATTAAAAAACATTTTTTTAAAAAAAATTATGACCTTTGTTGAGTCAAATTTGTGTGATAATCCACTGTGTTGCTTGTTAGTCCTTGAAAGTCCAGTAATTATCTTCAGAGGTTTATTCTTCCCAATTTGTGAAACTACACATAGCTCTAGCTTATATATATATATATATATATATATATATATATATATATAATTTTGAACGAACCTCATTTTCGTTATCTCCTGGGTAGGATCGATGGACATTTGAGGAAATTTTTCAAAACTTGCGTCATGACTATGACCTCAATAGCTGATTTCCCTGAAGGGAAATCTGCTAAAAATGAGTATAAGAATTTTTGCAACGAAAGATTCATCATGGTACTGGAATCTCATTGAGCTTTAGTCACTAAATTGGCCAAAAGTGATAGAACATTATTTTTTAAATTTTGAAGTGTGTTTCATACAAATTTTTAACAAAAAATAAAATTAAAAAAACCAAAATGCCCTTGTAGTTCTTGAAAGGTCATAAGTTTAAAAAAATAAAGAAAACATTAAAAGAAAGTGTTCTAATTTTTTTTGTAAACGAGTGTTAAATACTAATTATCACTTCAAAGGACTTTTAATATATGAGAAAGAAAGTTAAATGTGCAGTGTGTTTTCAATTAAAAATTCTAGAGCTAATACTAAAGAGGCTCCAATTGTTTTTTATTGTTACTCGACTTTTAACTATTTCATGTAAGCCTAATGATCATGTTTGTTAAAAGGCAGAAATGGGATAATAGATAAAAGGTTTTCATTTATTTATCAATTTAATTAATGTGCTTGATAAAGTAATGTCCTGCAATAGTTTTCAATGAACTTTTTATATTTGTATAGTTCTAATATTAATAAAGTTACTAGTATATTTTTCATTTCGTCGTTCAGTAAAGCCCAGTCCTACGCAACCAATTTTTACTTCAAGCTCCCCCGGTGTCATGAGACAATTTAGTAGCTCCTTGAATAAATAAGTAGTAATATTTTGTCTGTAATGTTACTACAATGTGGCAGGGAATATGTAAAGCCAACCCCCCCACTTCGTAGCTGTTTGGTAAACCCCACAGAGATGTTCACCAAACATTTTTACACTTGATATATGAAATCCATGGTGGAAAACAAAATCCCTGATAGCCAGGAGATCTGCATTCATATTCCAGTAAGTGCAAAAAAAATTGTTTCCATATTAAAAAAAAAATTAGTAATAAATTATTTGCTAATGGTGAATTCTGTACTTCATCAATAAAGCAAATCATTTATGTGTAATACTATTAATATTTAAAACTGTAATATTATTCTCATCATTTCATCTTACAACAATTGATGTTATGGGGCGAGTTGACTTGTGGAAAAGTATGTTAGGCTCCCAGGAGACCCAGGTTCAAGTCCCAGAAAGTATGAAAAATATCTCACACGTATAAAAAATAATAAATAATTTTTGATTAGAAAAAAGACTTTAACAATATTATTGTGTTCTCTTTGGTTCGATATGCTCCAGACTGTAGGATACTAGTCAGACACTGATGTAAGAGCTATCTCTTTGAAAGTGCACTTTCCATAATGAATACATGTAGAGAACAAGGCATTTTATGTGATCTTGATAAAAAATAAATCTAGAAATGAAAATATTACCATGATTTTATTTTCAAACACTTATTATAAATAATATATATAAAAATCATTTTTTTTTTGGAACACTAATAAATTTGCTAATTATTCGCAGCAAGTCAGTTGAAAGTAGTGAAAACTAGAAAAAAAGGTTCTAGTGTAATTATACATATATTGAAACGCAAGTGGTAAAGCATAGCCATGAAGAAGAATAAGTACTTTCTTCTTGACAAGAGCTGGACTATTTCTTTCAATCATTCATGAAGTATGTCAGGCTCTAGAGTATTTGTTTCACCAGTTCAAAAAGAAAAATGCAATTAATGGTTCCAGTTATACTCACTAAAATTTGGTTAATACCTTTTTTTTGTGTTCGTAAATGAGTGATGGTTTCTTATTTTAATGTTACATCATAATAATGACAACTAACTTTTCATCTGTTTCATCTTAATAAGCTGATTTATTTTAAATTAAAAATCAATATGTACTTGCATATTAATTACATATTGATATATGATTAATATTTCAAGAAATTAATGAATCACAGTATTTAGATCAATAAGTTAAAGAACCTACCTTTTCCAATGAAAAATAAGTTAAAAAGATTAAATTTTTATGATATTAATTTATACTTGTAGTCTAATTTTATTTTTATAATGAAAAGAAATATCTGACTGTCTTCTTTCTTTCCAGGTATGTTGAAAGAGTAAATGTTAGTGCTATGAAGAACAAGACCATTCTTTAACTACAGAGATAAGTAAAATTTCACACTATACTATTCAAGACTGAAGCGATGATTTCAGGATATAAGTTGTTTTTTTTTTTGTTTCTTTTTAATGTAGAAATGTATAATATATATGGATTTTTTAAGGTCAAGAAATAAAACGAAAGGTAGGATTGTTGTCTTCCTGTAAATAATTTATGTCGGCTACAAGTAATGGGATTCAAATTGTCACCATCTTCAGGCTATTATAATGAGCTTGCCCAATCAAGCCATATGGAAGCAGCCAGCACCTATAAAGTTATAGTCAGAATCTTGCCCATAGCTGAGCTAGGTCCATAGCTGGGCTGAGTTCATAGCTCAAATAGGCCCATAGCTTTGCTGAGCTAATAGCTGGGGTGAGTTCATAGCTTAAATAGGCCCATAGCTTTGCTGAGTTAATAGCTGGGCTGAGTTCATAGCTCAAATAGGCCCATAGCTTTGCTGAGTTAATAGCTGGGGTGAGTTCATAGCTCAAATAGGCCCATAGCTTTGCTGAGTTAATAGCTGGGGTGAGTTCATAGCTCAAATAGGCCCATAGCTTTGCTGAGTTAATAGCTCAAAAGGGTCCATAGATTTTTGCTGAGTTAATAGTTGGGGTGAGTTCATAGCTCAAATGAATCCATAGCTTTGCTGAGTTAATTGTTGGGCTGAGTTCATAGCTTGAATGGGTCCATAGCTTTATGTAATTAATAGCTGAGCTAGGTCCATAGCTGGGCTGAGTTCAAAGCTCAGTACATGTTTTGTAAAAAATGTACTTTCTTTTTGGAGTATTCAAGTACTTAAAAAATAAAATAAAGTCAGTCACTTTATTATTTTTGGAATAATCTGAGGCCAGTGGCCAGAGACTTAAATGGGAATTGAGCTTCATTAAGTTTTAGTTGTTGAGTCTCTTCTCATGTCAATCCATATTCTCACCAACAATTAATATTATTGACAAGAGTCCTATGAAAATTGTATATAAATTGCCTGAGCCAATCTGTTTAATGATATTAAGCTATTAAGTTAAATTATAAAATAAAAACTAATTTTTAATTTCCTCATTCCAATCTGTGCAATGCGGGGCAAAAAGTGCTTCTTTTTATTGGTTAGCACTTTTCTTAGTTTTTTGTATTTTCTTTAAGACAGTTATTAGAAGGATTTACAGAAGAATAGAAGTTAGAGTATGCAAATGTTCCGTTTGAATTTGTTGGAACTGATATATATATATATATATATATATATATATATATATATATATATATATATATATATATATATATATAAATATATATATATACTAGCTAAGGTACCCGGCTTCGCTCGGGAAATCATTTAAGGCTGAATGATGATAGTATTTTTTTGGGCAAGGCTTCAATGTTTACAACTACACTTCCGTCGGCGCGCATTGTTTTGCTGTGAGGGTCAGGCAGGCGACTTATAAATGAGAAATTTCATATTTGAAGAATAAATAAAAATGTGTTCCTAATCTATCCCTTGCCATTTTTTAACTCTTCTTTTTTAATACTTCAAACCATAATCATGGATAGTCTTTATTACAATTAAATATCGTCTATAATGAAACTTATTTCCTGTCAAAAACCAATCCGAGCACATATAGTTAAGCATAGTTTAGCACGTAAGGTTATATTCGTAATAGTAGATCTCAGTGGTAATCACTTCCCGTAATGCCCAGCATTTCACAAGAAAATTAGTAAACTCAATTAACTCTATTAGCCTCCGTCTATTTCCGCTCTCGCATTAGAGCTATCAAGACTCTTCTCCTTAAATTATTAATTCAAAATATTATTGTAATAATTTATCTACCTGATGGCATTAAATAATAGTGTTACCCTAAAAATAATTTATATTATATTCAAAAAGCTAGTCGAGGGGAAGAGATCGTAGTCGTCCCTGCAACCTAAGTAATACTTTAAACAATCATATCGAGTTTAAGAGCATTTTGTCTTTTTTCATAATGACATTAACGTTTAATTGTTATGATAGTACATATTTGTTTCAATAACATGAAGATATCGGAAATAAGATAGTATATAACCAAAATCAAAGAGTTTGATTCCCTACTACTTCCCCTATCACTCCTTGAGGAAATTCAGCACGATTTTTTTTTAATTATACATTATACAAATTAAATAATGGAAATGCTCTTACAGTTTAAATTTCTATTGGAAATAAATAATAAAGTTATTTTCTAGGGAAAATAAATAAATGAGGCGAAAGGGGAGGGGGATTTATAATCTCACTAATCCGAATCATACTTAGTACTAAATATTCGAAATAGATAAGGCTAAAACATAACATCATTTGTCATAATATGCCTATATTAAAAACACTTAAGTGTTATAAACTTATTTAAATAAGTACTAATAAAATCGTCGACTCCCGCTATAGATTTAGCTTATATCCCGTATTTACTTCATTTTACGACATAAGTGAATGGAACAAAAGTTGCTCTAAATAACAAAAGTAAACAACTTTTGTTATGTGCACCTTTGCCGTAAAACAAATAGAAAATGAAATATCGTGAATTTTTACTTCAGGCCTCCCTTATAACTCCCACTCCCGTTCGAACCTAAAAATTTTAATATAGCTTATAATCATGGGAGAATTAATGCTAATTGAACTACCGAGTTGTGTTAAGTTCGGTTCAATCGTTAGCGCCCAATAAAATAGTTGACTCCCGCTTTAGTTTATAGTATATATCTCGTTTATACGTCGTTAAAAATCAAAAATGAATATCACAAAAGTTATTCTAAATAACAAAATAAACAACTTTTGTTAGGTTTATATTTGCCGAAAAGCGAATAGAAAACAAAATACCGCTATTTTAAATTCAGGCCTCCCTTACAACCCCCACTCCTGCCCGTCCCTAGAAATGTTAGTATGGCTTATTATAATGAAAGCGTTAGTGCTAATACACATACCGAGTTTTATTCATTTCGGTTGGGTCTTTCGTCGCAAATAAAATTGTTCACATTCGTTATAGGTTTTTGCGTATATCTCGTTTATAATTCGGTATACGAAAAAAGTGTATATAACAAAAGTTACTATAAATAACAAAATAAACAACTTTTGTTATGTTCATATTTGCCAAAAAACCAATAGGAAACAAAATATCGCTATTTTTTATTTCTGGCTTCCCTTATAACCCCCACTCCTGTTCGTCTCAGAGGATATTAATATAGCCTAAAGTCTAAGTTGGGTTAGTAGTAGTATACATACCAAGTTTCATAAAATTCGGTTCAGCCGTTTATGCGTGAAAAGGTAACAAACAAACAAACAAATAAACAAACAAACAAACAAATAAACAAACAAACAGACACCAAAGAAACAAAATGCAGTTATGGTGTCTATGACATGTGAAACGAAAAGTTATCGTGAAATTTCGCGAAAAAAATCAATGTACAGACAGAGGTTACAATTTTATATATATATAGATATATATATATATATAAAATTGTAACCTCTGTCTGTACATTGATTTTTTTTTCAAAATTTCACGATAACTTTTCGTTTCACATGTCATAGACACCATATCTGCAATTTGTTTCTTTCATGTATGTTTGTTTGTTTGTTACCTTTTCACGCATAAACGGCCGAACCGAATTTTATGAAATTTGGTATGTATATTACTACTAACCCATCTTAGACTTTATGCTATATTAATATCCTCTGAAACAAACGGGAGTGGGGGTTATAAGGGAGGCCTGAAATAAAAATTCGCGATAATTCATTGTCTATTTGTTTTTCGACAAACGTGCACATAACAAAAGTTTGTTATTTAGAGTAACTTTTGTTTTATACATTTTTTCATGAACAATGTATGAAGCAAGTAATTAGTGTAGAAATATTGATATTCTCAACAATTCTTTCCAATATGAACTATCAGTTACCTCCCCTGGAAAAATTAATTCAAATCTATGTAAATATTATGTCCTTAATAATTCAAATCTATGCTTAATGCACAGGAGACAGGAAATATGACAATATGGACAGTGAATTCTTTTCCTTGAATTTTATTATAAACAAATCCACAGCAACGACGGGTATAGACCCTAAACACTGGGGCAGATAAATGTCAAAATGTTGTGCAAAGTAAAGCCTTGCTAATAAAATACCGTCACCACTCAGCCTCTAATGAATTCCTGGGCGAAGCTCAGAACATTTTAAAATCAAATTCAAGACTTGGAGGTTGTCTCTAGAGGCGTGCAGTATACACCCTCTTTATTTCTCTCATGTTAGAACCAGATTCATCTGGTGTTCATAGACACTCTTATACAGCTTGTGCCAGCACCAAAAACATTTATCCATGTTTAGTTATACTAACTACCACCACTATTCAATGACAGCTCTAAAGAAATATCATAGGCATATTCCCAACACTAAACCAGCCAAGCTGAGTTTCAAATATGGAAGAATTCCCAATGAAAGAATCTTTAAAAACAAATTACATTTTGTGACTAATTTCATCAAAATTTAAATTCATGTCAGCCTGTCCTCCAGCATACTGCTAATTACTTAAAAGGGGCTTGAAGGCTTTAAATTAACTGTACAACTTATAAATCAATAGTTTTAAGATAGAACTTCTGGTTTGCAATTACTAATTTACTAGATTTATAAGAGATTATTTGAAAAGAATCAAAAATTTCTTCTTGGATTTCAATTTAGAAAATGGGGATTTCAATAATTACTATTTCATACTTTACTAGAAGTAACAGGAGAGTTACTTCCGGTTTGCAATAACTAATTTACTAGATTTATAAGATATTATTTGAAAAGAATAAAAAATTTCTTCTTGGATTTCAATTTAGAAAATGGAGATTCCAACAATTACTATTTCATACTTTACTAGAAGTAACAGGAGAGAGGGTTCATATAGATGACAAAACATGAAAATTATTATGGGGGAGGTTTATACTCAGTGAAAACTGGAGTAAAATCCATATCGGGGGAAAATCCAACTGATATGGAGTTTGTGAGTGTGACATGTTATGGGGAATTTAAAAATTTTCGCACGATTCTAGCAGTATCAAGAAGTACCCCTTGCTGTGCTTCTTTTATAATTGCTGTTGGCAGATTCAAGTTCTTGGTGCCTGCTATCGTTGTTTTTGGCACTAGTCCATTTGAACTTACTATAATAGGCGTAACTATTATAGTTACGCTAACTATTATAGTTAGAACATTATTATTATTATTATTATTAATTAACGTCCAATTTTTGCAACTAATGCGAACTGAGATGGGTTACTACAGGTTACCACCCTTTTCTAGACAGGGTAGGACTAAGTATTTTCTTTAATGAATTCCATCACTAAATAAATTCCTTTGCCTAGGCGGAAATCAAACTCACCACTCTAGGTTTACAACCATGTGAGATTAAGATCAATGCTTTAACTCACATGGCTAACCTGAGCCCCATAACAAGAACAAATGAAAACACCTCTATTACTAAAGTTTTTATAAATGAGATCCTGTTTAATATAAACTTATATATTAAATGTTATTTTGGTTTTCAAATACAAAATGTTAATTTCAAGATCCAGTCATGAGAGGAGTCTCTAAATAACAGAATGACTGAACAGAATTTATAAGTTATAATATTATTGCAATGGGAATGGACTTGAGTAACATCATACTGTTTTGTGTAACTTCAGTAGTTTAGTACTGTCAATGATACTAACAGTAGTGGGAGTTTAGGCCAAAAAAACCAGAACACTTTCAATATCCTCCAATTGCCTATTCACAGATGAAACAAGGAAATTACTGAGAAGAGAAGGCATTTTCACTGTGTGTAAAAAATGCGGGATTTATTTAGTACTTAAGTTAATGTTATCTTTAAATTTTGATAGGAAATAATTTGTTATCCTTGTTACCTTAAAATGCTCACCAAGTTCTAACTGGTACTAATACTATGTTCTGTTTGAATGAAGAATGCATTATTAGCTGAAAAACCACAGCTATTCTAAGAACAACCTGCCTCTAACTTACTGAAAATCTAAAGACCATTATCTATCAATGTTCAGGGCCACCGCTAACATATGTGCAAAGTGTGCAATGCACACGGGCGCCAATACTAAGGGCCCAAGAAAAAAAATTTAGATTTTATTTTCATTTTGATATTTTAGTCTACAAATAAATATGACTTTTAAAGTTCAGTTCTTTGCTTTATTTCAAGCACCTACCTACTATAAAAAAAAAAAGATAACTAAATGCCTTAAGGGGCGCCAGTAGCTTTTAAGGGGGCCCTGTACGTCAAGGTTTTGTACTTTAATGCACAAATATATGTGAGAAATTCTTTCAAATAAAGGTAATCCTTCAGCTAGATTTAATAAGATGAGCTCCATTTTAAAACGATTGAGATTGGAACTGAATCTATCTAACTTGAGAAATGGTCAAATAAATGGCAATCACACATTATTTTCTATTGTATTTAAAACATTTGGCTCTCTATACATTGCACAAAGTTTATTTTGCTTTTTTTTAAATCAAAATCTGAATCAATCTTTGTTCTAGTTTATTTATTACCTATTAATTAAGAACATTTTATTTTAACCCTTCTACAAAAACCCCATTGCTCATTGTACGATGAAAACAATATGCCCTATTTAAGCTTGGAATAAATAAATGCTGTGGTGTATTGTATTATCGATAATGCCAGATGAGTAGGTGTATAGGTTTAATTAAGGCTGAAAACTTAAAAAATACAATTATCTGGATTAATACTATATTAGAAAAGAAATGCATAGGACAAATATTTTATTGTGGCAGAATAAAAGTTTATAAAATAATAAACAGCTCTACACCTGATAGAAGGCATACACTAGAAATGTGATCATAAAAGAGTCCATCAAGCAGAGGCTGCGTGAACTAAACAGATTTCCCGCACTGCTGTTTTCATTTCACTATCTATTTTCCATTTCTCCCACAGTAAGGAGCTTTTAGTAATGTGGACTGTTACATGTTATAATAATAGAACTTGAGGTGTTTTGTGATTGAGGTATTTAAAGTAAAAATCGGACCCCGACTCATAGTAAAAGAGATATTTTGAATTATAAATTATTCCCCCCTCTAAAGCCTCCCTCCTCCAAGATGATTTCAGCCGTTACATAAATCATTACTTAGAGCTCAATTTGGGTCAAATAAAAATCATGTAGTGCAGAAGGTATAATCTTAAATAATGACGTCACACTGAAAATAATTGCATAAAAAGTTTAATGAAAACAATATTTGGTATCCAAGATTTGATTCATGATATAACCATTTATTGAAAATTAGCAGCAGTTATGCTACTGCTAGTTAATGAAGGCTAAAAACTAAAAAATGCCTATATAATATTTTGATCCTACATACAATAAAAGAGATTACTCGATTTTTGAAATTAACCCATCTAACCCCTCCCCACCCCCACTGGTCCACTTTCAACCTTTATTGAGCATGATCTTTAGTATTACATATACGTTTAAATATCAAGTTATGGAACGAATAAGCAAAAATTGCTACTGCTAAGTCGGAACAGCCATATATATATATACGAGGGGTGTACAGAAAGTTCTAAGCCTGATATATATATATACAAATATATTTTCAACTTACATATTTTTATTTTTCAATATAGTCCCCCTCAACAGCAACGCACTTATTCCACCGCTTTTCCAACATCTGTAACCCGGTCAAAAAAAAATTGTTTTGGAAGGTTTTGACAACAATTTTTTTTTATATCAGGCTTAGAACTTTCTGTACACCCCTCGTATATATATATATATATATATATATATATATATATAAAATTTTGAGTTTTTTTTCAACAAAGTATTTTATTCCTTGTTCAATAAAATGTTTTACTTTGAATCAGTGGCATTTATTTAGTTTTTTTAGAACCTATTGATCAGTATCATCAAAAAGTCTTTGTCTTCTAAAGATATTTACTATGCAAACTGGACTTTCAAAGAGTAATCCGTCAGCAATGCCTGCTCATCCTCCATCATCAATGACTGACTGCAGTCTGAAGAAAAGCGGACTCATTGGACTTCATTGCTCCAGTCTGCATGGCTCTTAACAGACTGTGAACACTGTTGCTGGAGTCTTGCTCTCTGAAAGTGCTCCTTCCATAATAAATATACATAGAGGTCAAGGCATTTTTAGTGATCTTGATCAAAGATAAATCTAGAAATGAAAATATTACTCTGTTTTTAGTAGGTTTCCCTTGAGAAAAATCAGCCATTGAGGCTGTGCACTTGACTCGATTTTCGAAAAATTCCCTCAAATGCCCATCAACCCTACAAATATATATATATCTATATATATATAAAATTGTAACCTCTGTCTGTACATTGATTTTTTTCGCGAAATTTCACGATAACTTTTCGTTTCACATGTCATAGACACCATATCTGCATTTTGTTTCTTTCGTGTATGTTTGTTTGTTTGTTTGTTTGTTTGTTTGTTACCTTTTCATGCATAAACGGCTGAACCGAATTTTATGAAACTTGGTATGTATATTACTACTAACCCAACTTAGACTTTAGGCTATATTAATTTTCTCTGAGGCGAACAGGAGTGGGGGTTATAAGGGAAGCCTGAAATTAAAAATAGCGATATTTCGTTTTCTATTGGTTTTTCGGCAAATATGCACATAACAAAAGTGGTTTATTTTGTTATTTAGAGTAACTTTTGTTATATACACTTTTGTCTTATACCGAAGTTTAAAAGCGTTATACGCTAAAAATTATAGCGGGAGTCAACAATATTATTTGCCAAAAAAGACTCAACCGAACTAAATAAAACTCGGTATGTGTATTAGCAGTGAGGCCTTCATTATAATAAGCCATACCAACATTTCTATGGACGGGCAGGAGTGGGGGTTATAAGGGAAGCCTGCAATTAAAAATAGCGATATTTCGTTTCCTATTGGTTTTTCCGCAAATATAAACATAACAAAAGTTGTTTATTTTGTTATTTGGAGTAACTTTTGTTATATACACTTTTGTCGTATACCTAAGTATAAATGAGTTATACGTTAAAACTTTAGCGGGAGCCAACAATGTTATTGGGCACTAACGGCTAAACCGAACTTAACAAAGCTCGGTATGTCAATTAGCATTAATTCTTCCATAATTATAAGTTATATTAAAATTTTTAGGTTCGAACGGGAGGGGCGTTATAAGGGAGGCCTGAAATAAAAATTCACTATATTTACATGTATAAGAGACGGGAAATATAAAAATATCGAAGACAGTGAAGCCTTATCGAACAAATATTCTATTATAAGCATATCCACGGCAACGACGGGTATCAATCCTAAACACTGGGACGGGTAAATGTCAAAATATTGTGCAATGTAAAGCCTGCTAAAAAATACTATCACCATTCTGCCTCAAATGAATTCCCGGGCGAAGCCGGGTATCTGAGCTAGTATATATATATATATATATATATATATATATATGGATGTAAGATTCTTCTTTGGTATAGGGGAAGGGGAAGGCCTAGAAAATCCTATTTTGAAGACATCAAGCATCTTATGGATTTCGGTGAGTATTGTAATATGAGAAGAGCAGCTTCGGATAGAACTCAACGATTGCAACTACAAGGCATAGCCTTTAGATCAGGTATGGGCAACCTTTGACATGTTGTGGGCCAAACTTTAGTATGCAAATACGTTCGCGGACCGCTTTTAAAAGTAGTGCATTTTAAAGTAGTGTTCATAATTTTTAACGATCAATATCGACATGAAATTATACGACAATGTAAATATAATACAATTTATTAAAATAACAAAATGAAATGAAAAAATAAGTACAACATTACAATCAAATCGTAAAATTTGGAATTTTTATAATCGACAAATGTTAAATAGCTACACCGAAATCCATGAGGCATTTGAACTTCAATTTGGGAAACTAGTCCATGATGTTTGGGTTAATTCCTCTGATACTATGACGTAAAGAATTTTCCAAAATATCGTCAGTCAGCCTTGTACGATGTTTTGATTAATGAACTTTCATCATTGAAAAGAACTGGTCGAATTTATAAGTACTTCCAAATGCACAAATCTCTTCTCATTTGAAGTAGCGTAATATTTTTGTTTAATTGGGTTTTTCAAATCGCCGGCTGGATCAAATAGTATATATAGTGTTGCGAAAAATTAATACGTGGAAGATTGCCTGAAGGAGAGGGAGCCGTGCGTTTGATCTAGTTAGGGCCGATCTAAATAGGGCCGCCGGCAGAATCTAATTAGGACCTTCCAGGAAGTTCTGGAACTTCTAGTCTAGAGCGTCCTGCCTAGTCCCTTCTCGAGGCATTTATAAGAGACCCTGCCAGTACCTTAGCCAGTTGACGCTCAACGGTCTTTGAGGGATGTTCAGCGCTACAGTGCGACTTAGTGCAGTGCGGTAAAGTGTGGTGCCGTGACTGTAAGTAACAGTTTAGTGCCGTGTTTAAGCCAGTGGAGTGCCGCGAAGTAAAGGACAGTGCAGTGCCGTCGTTTTATGTGAAGTTCAGTGACCGTGAGTGAATTATTGGACTGTGTAACCTGAAGGGCTGTGACACTATCAGTGTAATATTGTGAGTAGTAATAATTAACCAAGAGTATTGTACATTGTGAAATAAATTGTGCAGTGATAAACTGTGAAACTTTGGTGAGTTTAATTTTGCAGTCCAAAAGAACTCTTATTAACAACGTTTTATTACTGGTTTTGTAATAAAAACGTAACAATATATATCTATATATATATATATATATATAAAATTGTAACCTCTGTCTGTACATTGATTTTTTTCGCGAAATTTCACGATAACTTTTCGTTTCACATGTCATAGACACCATAACTGCATTTTGTTTCTTTGGTGTTTGTTTGTTTGTTTATTTGTTTGTTTATTTGTTTGTTTGTTACCTTTTCACGCATAAACGGCTGAACCGAATTTTATGAAACTTGGTATGTATATTACTACTAACCCAACTTAGACTTTAGGCTATATTAATATCCTCTGAGACGAACAGGAGTGGGGGTTATAAGGGAGGCCTGAAATTAAAAATAGCGATATTTCGTTTCCTATTGGGTTTTCGGCAATTATGCACATAACAAAAGTTGTTTATTTTGTTATTTATAGTAACTTTTGTTATATACACTTTTTTCGTATACCGAATAATAAGCGAGATATACGCTAAAACCTATAGCGGAAGTGAACAATTTTATTTGGGACAAACGACCCAACCGAATTAAATGAAATTCCGTATGTGAATTAACACTAACTCCTTTATGATAATAAGCTGTACCATTATTTCTAGAGACGAGCAGGAGTGGGGGTTGTAGGGGAGGCCTGAAATTAAAAATAGCAATATTTCGTTTCCTATAGTATTTTAGGCAATTATGCACGTAACAAAAGTTGTTTATATTGTTATTTGGAGTAACTTTTATTATATTCACTTTTGTCGTATACCGAATTATAAACGAGATATACGCTAAAACCTATAGCGGAAGTGAACAATTTTATTTGGGACAAAACACCCAACCGAAATAAATAAAACCCGGTATGTGCATTAGCACTAACGCTTTCATTATAATAAGCCATACCATCATTTCTAGCGACGGGCAGGAGGGGGGGTTATAAGGGAGGCCTGAATTTAAAAATAGAATTTTCAATATGAACTACCAGGTACCTCAAATGAAAAAAATGATTCAAATGTATGTCAATATTTTCTCATTAATAATTCAAATCTATGCATAATGCACAGGAAACGGGAAATATGACAATATGGAGGACAGTGAAGTCTTGCATAAAACATTAATTTTATTATTAATAAATCCATGGAAACGTCGGGTATTACCCCGTATAACACTGGGACATGTAAATGTCAAAATATTGTGCAAAACCAAGCCTTGCCAAAAAAATATTATCACCATTCAGCCTCAAATGAATTCCCGGGCGAAGCCGGGTATCTGAGCTAGTATATATATATATATATATATATATATATATATATATATATATATATTATTTGCACACACGAACTGGATCGCTATTATTGTTTTATCGCTACCACACTCGATATTTAAAGGTATATGTAAAACTAAAGATCATGTTCGTTAACGGTAGAAAGCGGACCGGTGGGAAGAAGGCGGAGGGTTTAGATGGGAGAATTTCAAAATCGTATTATCTCCGTGACTATATGTCAAATCGAAAATTAGATAGGAACAATGAGTATTAACCGAGCAGTTAGCGTTTTTTAGTCTTCAGCCTTCAGTAAACACCCATTTTAAGTCATCACACTTTATGAGCAAGCAGGCATATCTTAGAACGTCTTGTTCCAAGTTTTAATATCAAATTTTGTTTTGACAGGTTGATGTGATGCATGCAATTTTGTTGTGTGACGGCGGCATAATTTAATATTTTAAGTCCTTAACTCGAAAATATCTATTTTATCGGTTTCATACTCGATATTTAACTGTTTCATTAAATACTAAATTTTAGCGATATTTATCCTCTAAAATAACAGTAGCTACCTTGAAGACCTTAATTCCAAGATTTGAAACGTTTCACACCAATGTTATAGTCAATGGATCGACATTTAGCATCAAGTAATTCGTATCATTAAAAAGTACAAGTCCAGCTTACACTGTTTAAATAACAAGGAAGATTTATATTTAGGGAGGCCCAAGCAGTCGTGGTAGAATTGTTGCATTCCTCTGTAAATCGAGGTATAATTATAATTTTTATTCGATTATAGGGCTCATTTTCAACAGTTCTAAAATATTAATAACTATATTATTTTACGTTATGCTTTTACAGCGATGTAGAAAATTTAGCGGATTTACGAATGTGTCTTCGAATACTCAAAGACTGAGTACATTATGGAAAAAAGTCCGTCAAGCAGGGGCTGCGTAAACTAAGCAGATTTCCCACGTGAAATTCTACAATAGAGAAATCTGCCTAATAACAACAGTAGTAGTAACGAATCTCTAAACCTATTCACGAGGGACGAATAGTTACCGAAACAGCCTGCACTAGCTTTCGGCGGAGAGTCCCGAACATAGTAGACTCCTGCCGACCACACACATGCATACACATGCAAATATCTCGGTTAATATTCAAGATACAGAATAAATGTATGGAACAATATTGATAGCAAATTTAATTTGCAATAAGATTGATTCTATACAATTTTTCGATCCGACGCATAATAATGGAGATATTTCAAACTTTCAAAAATTAACATTAACGAACTTGATCTTTCTTTTTACGTAAAACGCTTAAATATGAAGTTTGGTAACGATCAAACAAATATTGCGACCGCTAGAGCGTAAACAGACAAATATATATATATATATATATATATATATATATATATATATATATATATATATATATATATATATATGGTGTGTTATTCTTTTCGGAGTTTTGGTCAATGTTGGTGAAATAAATCTTAGTTTATGCCGATATTTCGAGAATATTTATTTTCTCTTTCTTCAGGGCTGTAAAATTACATGTACTACTTTATAATATTGCACATTGTTATTACATATTATTGTAAAAGGGTGTTTTTTTCTTATTATTACTTGCCAAGACTAAATATATCTATAAACTATTATACATTCTTATTGCACTATGACTAGGGTTATAGTAACCGTCCTTGTTTTGTTTACATAACAGTGTCACAGCCTTTTGTATGTTTTATATATTTATAGTAAGGTGTATTTGTTTGTTAAACTATATTATAATTGTTGTACTGTAGTTGTTATATTATTTTACAATAGTTATTGCTATGCACTATTACAATTATTGCTATGTTTTATTAAATTTATGTTATTGCCATTTACCACTATGTTATTGCAACTTATATTATTTTACAATAGTTATTACTATGTACTATTACAATCATTGTCTTGTTATTTTAAATTATAATTATTGTTGAGTTATGTTAAAGTTATTCCTATGTTGTATCTATGTTGCTATTTTTATTCTTATATTTATTATGTTATAACAACCATTCTTGTGTGTTACTACAATCATTGTTAAGCCTATATATACGGCATAAACTAAGATTTATTTCACCAACATAGTCCAGAACTCCGAAAAGAATAACTCATTATAAATACAACCTGGTCGAAAACATCAGCAGAATTATATATATATAATTTTGAACGGACCTCATTTTCGTCATCTCGGATCTGGGTAGGATCGATGGACATTTGAGGAAATTTTTCAAAAATCGCGCCATGAGTACGACCTCAAGTCAGCTGAAAATTTAATATGAAGTATTCATTTGAAGTCTGTAATCCAGTGGAATGGTCATCTAGGTGTCCCAGCTTGGGGAAGACCTTTACTCTGCATAAATGATCTACAAAAAGTCCATCACTCGGGAGCTGCGTTAACTAAGCTAAATTTCCTACGTGCGCTTTTGATTTGCATTTATCTCAAAATATAAAAGTAATGAGAACAATATTTAATGTTTAGGCTTCAAATAAAGTGCTTCATTAAAGTTTACTGGTGTCCGAAAACTAAAATATGGTAATATCTCTGTTAATATTCAATTTAGACAAAACATGTACATAACAACATCTATAGAATATCACATTTGCAATAAGATTGGTTCTATACAATTTTTCATCCGACGCATAACAACGGAGATAATTTGTATTTTCGAAATCCCCTCCTAACCCCCCCCCGCTCTACTAATGGTCCGAACTTGATCCTTATTTTTAAATAAAACGTTTAAATTTCGAGTTTGGTAACGATCAGACAAAAATTGCGAACACTAAAGTATTAATAGACATACATATTATATTTATATACAGTTTTGAACGGATCGATGGACATTTGAGAAAACTTTCGAAATCCCGCCATGAGTACGAACTCAATCAAAAGGGATTTTTTTTAATATCAATGACTAACCGCCAACGAGGAGATATTTATTTATTTAATTTTCTTACATTGCACATGTATTGTTGTTTCCTTTACTTGTTCCTTAAGGGAAATTGAGGTTGTACTCATGACGGAATTTTCGATTTTTTTCTTCAAATGTCCATCGATCCTACCTAGGAGATGACGAAAATGAGGTCCGTTCAAAACTGTATATATATATATATATTTGTCTGTTACCGCTCTAGCGGTCGCAATTTTTGTGTGATCGTTACCAAACTCGATATTTAGTCGTTTTATGTAAAAAGAAATATCAAGTTCGTTAACGGCTGAAATCGGACCAGGTGGAGGGGGGGTTTTTATAGAGGGAGAATTTTGAAAATTCGAAATATCTCCGTTACTATAAGTCGGATCGAAAAAGTGTATAGAATCAATCTTATTGAAAATTAAATACACTATAAATGATGTTATATACATTTATTCTCTATCTTGAATATTAACCGAGATATTTACATTTTTCAGTTTTCAGCCTTCAGTAAACCCCCACTTCTACTTGTGTTACATAAATAATTCTCTGTTATATAATAAAAGATATTAATTGAAGCCTAAATACCAAATATTGTTTTCATTGAACTTTTACTTTGTGAGATATATGCAAAAACGTTCTATAGACCCCCCCCCCCTTCTTTTGTTTTTGGATTACTAAAATTTGAGTGATTGAGATAAAACTGATTCTGATTCATTACAAATTACACCACTAGCTATAGTAAATTGTTTTCAATAAAATTAATATGATATATTCAAATATATTCCATTAATTGTTTGTCTTTCCGGTCTATCTATGCAGCACTACGAGGTTGGCTTGCCTGCTTGTTTACAATTCAGCCTTGTATTGTACATTTACTGAGCATTCACGGTAGTGTTACCTGTATGTATATTTATCTATTGTAAACCTTCACATGGGAAATCTGCTTAGTTTACGCAGCCCCTGCGTGACGGACTTTTTTTGAGTGCAATAAATGGTTTTAAATTGATTAATACCTGTGTAAACGCATGTAAGTAACGCAATTTATTTTGAGTAGAAAAAAAAAACAACCTTTTTTTCAACTTCATTTCGGTCTCAACATTCCTCTTCAACGCTCTTTTTTATCCATCTCAAAATTATGTTTAAAATGTTGGCTTTAATCTCACAAGACAAAACTATAGCGGCGAACTTAATTCCTGAGAATTAGGAATTTATTTAGTGACGAACTCGTAAAATAAAATCCTTAGTCCCATCCTAACTTGAAAAGTGTGGTAATCCGCCCCAGTTCGTTTAAGTAGCAGAAATAAATCGAAACAATGCTCTTCACTAAACATATATAAATTAAAATATATCAAGAACGTCGATTGTAATAACGACGTTCGAAATCTGCTTAGTTTGCGCAGAGCATACGTAACGGAATTTTTAGCTAAATTTTCATTCTGCTTATATTCACAAATATGAAATTAAGTAGACGTATCCAGGCGGGTGTCCTTAATTTCTGTATAACTAAACTCAGTTTAATGCCGGCGGTATTTTTAACCCTTTGTTTCCCCTTTCTTTATACATGTTGGGGGTATAAAAACCCTAATGGTCTCTGCCGTAGATCGATACTATTAAACCATTTATCATTCTTGAAAAAAAACGTTTTAATAACAGCATTCTGAAATTATTTGTTACCATCATAAGGGACAGAACATGTAACAAAATAATATAATAGCAAATAATGTTTTTTGTATTTTAGCAGGCCAGCCATTCAAGCAATTCATTTTAGCTGAATAGCCTGAAGGTAACAAGTACTCATTACGACATTTTCAAAAAATATCTTTAAATGCCCATTAATTCTACCTAGGAGATAACTAATTTGTTAAAACCAGAAATATGAGTAGGAGGATGGGGGTGATTGTTTATTATTATTTACGTCCACTTTGTGCAACTATGCTTATTGGAACGGGTTATCTACAGGTCACCACTCTTTTCTAACCAAGGTGGGACTAAGGAGTTTATTTAGTGTGTCCATCACTAAATAAATTGGGATGGGGGTGATAAATACATCATAATTATTTATAAATTAAAAAATTCGAAGTGTCTCTGATAAAAAATATTACGTTATTTACAGGAAATAATATTTCTTAAAATTGTTCTTCTATCTATTTTTTTTTTCTTTTTCTAACTAATACTAACCGATTTATTAGCGGATTTCCTTTAAGGCATGCCAGCTATTGAGGTCGTACTCATGAAGCAGTTTTTGAAAACTTTCTTCAAATGTCCAACGATCCTAGTAGTTGACTAAAATGAGGTCCGTTCAAAATAATATATATATGAATTCGAAATATCTCCCTTATTCTAAGGCGGATCGTAAACTTGTATAGAATCAATCTGATTGTAAATTTAATTGTCTATAAATGTTGTTATATACATATTTTCTATAATAAGGTTGAAATTTTTAGATTTCAGCCCTCGGTAAACCCCACTTGTACTCATCTCATATTAACAATAAGCTGTTATAACATGAACTTTTTATTCTCAGTTTAGATACCATATATTGTGTTCATGAGACCTTTATTATGGGAGATACATACGAATTCGGTATACGATGACGTAATCAATTCGGATTTTACCTTCTTGCCTCGAAAATGCTTGTTTGATCAATTCTACACTCGATATTTGCCTGTTTCAGTCAACACTAAAGATCATATCTGTTACTGGCAGAAATTGTTTCAGGAATAAAAGGGCGTCAAAGCTGTCGGTGAAGACCCTCGTCACTGGCTGATGATCAAGTACAGCTGGCATTGTGCAATAGATGCGATGGCACCATATTCAAGCACGTCAAAAGCTGTACTCCTATTTGACGGGCTTGAAGATGGTGCCATCGCATTGAAAGCGCTTGACGATGGTCTCCACCGACAGGTATGACAACAGTATCATTTATACTGGCGGTTCCAACCCTTTATTTGATATACTGATAAGAGGGGTTGAGAGGAGGTGGGTTCATGAATTCAAAATATCTCCGTTATTATGAGTCGAATCGAGGAACAATCTTGTTGAAATAGTGATGCACTACAATTGCATGGAACAGCATAACATATGGATGTTATTTCGAAACTGAAATATTAAGCGAGCAATTCGTATTTTCTGGCTTCAGACAGAATATATAGTGTGATATCACTAGTGTGTTATATCTGCCCGTGGGAAATCTGCTTAGTTTACGCCGTCCTACGTGACGGGCTTTTCGAATATTTTTAGTTCGTTCACTTCAATTCATTTCATATTAGGATGGCTCCAATATATTACAAACAGTCTCATAAATACGACGAATTGTCATCATCAGACAGGAAGGAGGGGGGGATTTGAAGAAGAGACAAAATCGAATATTCTGAAAATCTCCTTTAATACGAATCTGATCGAATAATTTTATGAAAGCAATCAGATATTTGTAGTTTCTATTTGTATGCCTTCATTTGAATCCGTCATGTACTCAGTTAGAGCAACTGTTTCAATAAAAATGTCATATCCAGCTTAATTAAATTTTAGGTCCGTTTTATTCAGCTTCTTATTATGAGAAAAATACAGAATAGGTTGTGGAATGATTCATTAGCTTTCCAAAGCATCTGTAGGGAAATTCGCGTAATTTATACAGCCCCTGCGTCACGGATTGTAACGATTAAACAAAATTTTTAGACTTCTAGTGTTTTATCATACAAATATAAACATATATATATATATATATATATATATATATATATATATATATATATATATACATATGAAAAAGAGAAAATCAATATTCTCGAAATATTGGAATAAAATAAGATGTTTTCACTAACACTGAACCAAAACTCCAAAAAACACCAACACCATATATATATAATTGTGCTGATGTTTTCGACCAGGTTGTATTTATATGTGGTGTATTGTTCTTTTCGGAGTTTTGGTCAATGTTGGTGAAATGAATCTTAGTTTATGGCGATATTTCGAGAATCTTTATTTTCTACTATGACTCTGCACTATGACTCTTGCACTATGAGTCATAGTGCAATAAGAATGTATAATAGTCTATAGATATATTTAGTCTTGCCCCGAGGAAGAGAAAATAAAGATTCTTGAAATATCGGCATAAACTAAGATTCATTTCACCAACATTGACCAAAACTCCGAAAAGAACAACACGCCACACACACACACACACACACACACACACACACACACACACACACATATATATATGAAGAAGAGAAAATCAATATTCTCGAAATATTGGAATGAACTAAGATTTTTTCACTAACACTGAACCAAAACTCCAAAAAACACCAACACCATATATATATATATATATATATATATATATATATATATATATATATATATATATAGATAGCTAGATAGAAATATATATATATATATATATATATATATATATATATAGTTTTGCACGGACCCATTTTCGCCATCTCCTGGGTAGGATAGATGGATATTTGAAGAAATATTTCGAAAAATCGCGTCATGAGTACGACCACAATGGCTGATCTGCTAAAAAGAGGTACTAAATTCAACGTGCATATAGTCTTGGGCGTCATTTTAGTGTATAGGCACATTGAATTTTGTCTCGAAAAAGAAAAGAAATTAAGAGAAACGACGAAAAAACTATTGACTTAAATTTTTATATGTCTTATCAGACGTCCATGTAAGTGGCATAATATCACAACAAGAGTTATCTACGATCGTCCTACTCCATGACAAGTATGACATGAATACATTTTGATTTTGCGTAGGTATCATTAGGCGTCTTTCTATTTGTTGTTCAGTTTAAGAATATTAATGCACTAAATATGTTCCATACACTTATTGAGGTCGTACCACTCAGCTAAGTTCCTCCTTCGCAAAGATTCAAAATAGCTAGGTTGTAACTAGTCGGATCGTGAAATGTTATAGAGGCAATCTTGTTAAACAATTCATGGTCTACAATTTTTGTTCTATACATTTATTAATAACTTAAATTTTAAGCGAGTTATTCTAGTTTTCAACCTTCAGTGTCTCCCCTGATCTCTTCTCACCCGTTTTAGCAGATTTTTTTAAATAGACAGAGAATTTATGGTGAGATGAAATGAGTACCGTATTATACCAGTACGGTAGAAATCTGCTTACTTTACGCAGCTCATGCGTGACGAACTTTCTAATATCTGTGGTGATTCATGGGACACTGGTATTTATTTTTGTTGCCCTTGTTCAGAATGCCAGTTTTCTTCATGCAACTTCCAAACGTATTTGACAAAGCAGAAATTCATAAAATTAATCTGGTGATCTAGTAGACTTTTCTGGTTGGTTGATGGTAGGATCTCGCGGTATTCGGTCTGCCTAAGCGAACCACTCAGCCCAAGAACTACCCCAGAAAGGTGCATACATTTTAAGAGTATCTCATATTCGGCATCAATTCTTTTTCATGAATTTCATCAGTCGAAAAGGAATCGTACTATCCATGGAATCGATCTTCCTTTACGGTTATTATTATTTCTTTATAGAAATGGCAATAAAGGCGATTTGCCCTTTACGAAAGTAAAATATCATAAGATAAAATCAAATAAAATAAAAGTCCGTTACGCAGGGGCTGCGTAAACTAATCAGGTTTCCCTCGTGAAGTTTAGTAATAGATAAATATACATACTGGTAACACAACACCGTGAATAAATACAAACGGAAATAAGAAATGGTTCATCCAATTTCAATAACCTGCCGACAGGAAGCGTTAGGTTAGAAATGTAAACAAACGGGTCGGCCCGCCTCACACCGGAAAGAAAAACAATTACTGAAATATATCAGAATATAACACATTAATTTTATTGAAAACTATTTACTATATCTAGTACTGTAATTAATAATGAGTCAGAATAATTGTTATCTCAATCAATAAAATTTTATTAGTCCAAAACTTTAAGATGGGGAGGGGGGGAGTCACCAGGACATATTTGCATGTATCTCGTATAATAAAGGTCTCTTGAATACAATTTTTGGTATTTAAACTTCCAATAATGTGATTTATTATGTAGCAGAGTATTGTTTACGTAACATGAGTAGAAGTGGCGGTTTGCTGAAAACTTAAAAATGCAAATATCTCGGTTAATATTCAAGATAGAGAATAAACGTATATAACAATATTTATAGTAAATTTAATTTGCAATAAGATTGCTAATATACAATTTTTCGATCCGATGCATAATAACGGAGATATTTCGAATTTTCGAAAATCCTCCCCTCTGAACCCCCCCCCTCCCTCTGGTCCGATTTCAGCCGTTAACGAACTTGATCTCTCTTTTTACATAAATCGGTTAAATATCGAGTTTCGTAACAATCAAACACAAATTGCGACCGCTAGAGCGTTAACAGAAATATATATATATAATTTTGAACGGACCTCATTTTCGTCATCTGGGTAGGATTGATGGACATTTGAAGAAATTTTTCGAAAATCGCGACATGAGTACGACCTCAATAGCTGATTTACCTTAAGGGAAATCTGCTAAAAGTCCTTCACGCAGGGGTGGCGTAAACTAAGCAGATTTCCCACGGGAAGCTTTACAACAGATAAACCTACATAATGGTAACGCTACGGTGAATGTTAAGGGAATAAATACAAACGTCAAGAAATCATTCAGTCAATTTACAAGTTTATAATATCTACAACGGAAAGCGTCTGAAATGTAAACAAACAGAATATATACAGTTATTCTAGACCGGAAAGATGATCAATTAATATATAACATATTAATTTTAATGAAAACTACTTAATATAGCTAGTGGAGTAATTTTAAATGAAGCAGAATAATTTCTATCTTAGTCACTCATATTTAAATAATCCAAGAACCAAAGAAGGGAGGGGGTCAACAGAACCTAGTAGTTTGTATCTCGTATAGTAAAACTTTGTTAAACACAATATTTGGCATTTAATCTTGTAATGAAGTGGTTCATGATATAACAGCTTATTATTAATACTAGTAGGAGTGGGGGTTTACTGAAAACGGAAACAATAAAATCCAAATATATCGTTTTAATACTCATACTATGGAAAATATGCATAGAATAATATTTATAGTAAATTTAATTTGCAATAAGATTGTTTCTATACAATTGGTAAGTGGCAATCCGACGTAACGGAGATTTTTCGAAATTCCTCCTCTTTATCCCCCACCCCTATATCCGTTAACGAACTTGATCTTTCTTTTTACACTAAACGACTAAGTATTGAGTTTGGTAACGATTAACCAATAATTGCGACCACTAAATATATATATATATATATATATAAACAAACAAAACAAGTTGCCCTCCTTCTGGAGGGTTCCCCTCAGGGACAGCCTCCTAATCGGCCTAACTGGGTAATGTTAAATTAAATTAAATGTTAAGGAAAATCTGCTAAAAGTATAAAAAGAAGAAATAAAATAAAAACAATATTAGCTAGTAACATAAATAGTAGTTTAAAAGTCGAAGAAAACAGTATATATATATTCTTAACCAAAGATAACCATTCTTAAATTGTTTAAAAATTTAGCCATTTAGGGTCAAAGAATAACAGCTTGTTTTCTTCGTTAAAACGTCTTATTTGTTTAAATCTCCCCACCGTATTTCAAGCTCATCTACCTTATCAAGTGGTTTCTCTATAAAATTACAATTTCAAATTTTGAAGAATCTTTACTTACATTATACCTCTTAGTATTATTCTCATACCTAAATTTTAAACCAGAATTGTAAAATTTTGGCAATTCATTGTGTTGTTTATTTGTTTTGTATACACAAAGAAATAAATGGGGAATGTGGGTGGTAAATATAATACTACTGAGAATGGTTATTCTGTGGTAGATCCTTAATGGATCATTTATTATTATAATAATTTGTTAATTATTTTTTAATGACCTTCCTTATGTGAGGGATTTTGTCTTGTAATAATTCTTGAGCGTCCCAAGGTACGAGTATATTTTCTGTTGGTCTTCTGAAGTTTTAACTATGTGTTTTGTTGTCAACGTTGTATTAGCAGATTTCCCCTGAGGGAAATCGGCTATTGAGGTCGTACTCCTGGCGCGATTTTCGTAATGTTTCCTCAAATGTACATCAATCCTACCTAAAAGATGACAAAAAATCCGTCACGCGAAAAAAAATCAGTCACCTTTCCCGTGAAGTCTCTCATTAACTCTTTCTTTGAAAAAATACGTCGTTTTATTTAAAAGTTTTATAATTGCTCTGCGTTTTTAAATTTCCAAGCGTTAAAAAAATATTATAATGGAAGGAAAACATTCGCAAAAATTCATAAAATAAAACAAGTTTACTTTAGAAAAAATTCAGTCTCGCAGGGGCTGCGTTAACTAAGCAGATGCCCCATGGGCGTCACGTATTTCCATTTATTTCAAAACGAAAATGTTCAATGAGAGCAATATTTCGTATTTATGCTTCAAATAAGGTGCTTCATAATATAACAGCTTTTTGTTAATTTGTCCTGAGTAGGAGTCGGGGTTTACTGATTGTGGGAAACAAAAATACGCAAATATCTCCATTAATAATCAAAATGGCGACAACGTTTATAACAACATTTATAGAACATTAAATTTGTAATAAGATTAAATTAAATTCTAAAGAATTTTTCTATTCGACGAATAATAAGGGAGGTATTAAGAATTTTCGAAATTCTCCCCTCTAAACCCCATCCCTGTTTTTAGCAGTTAACGAACTCGATCTTCATTTTTATATAAAACGTTTAAATATCGAATTTGGTAACGATCAGACAAAAAGTACGACCGCTAGAACGTCAAGAACAAATATAATACCGCGAGCCGAACAGTTACGGAAACGTCCGAACTAACTTTTGGACGGAAACTACCCGGACGAACAGAGCCGACAATAGCCGATCTCATCTCATCCGTTATCCGCACACACTTAATACAAATGCTAATATCTTGGTTAATATTCAAGATAGAGAATAAAACTATATAACAATATTTATAGCTAATTAAATTTGCAATAAGATTGGTTCTATTCAAGTTTTCGATCCGACGTATAGTATTTCGATATTTCGAATTTTCAAAAATTCCCCCTCTAAGCCTCCCCTTCTAATTGCCCGATTACAAACTCGACATTTAAAAGTTTTATGTAAAAATGAAGATCGTAAATGGCTGAAAAAGGACCAGTAGACGGCGGGGGGGGAGGAATTAGAGGGGTGAATTTCGAAAATTCCAAATATCTCCTTAATGATACGTCGGATCGAAAACGTTTCTAGGACAAATCTTATTGCACATTAAATGTTTTATAAATATTTTTATATGCGTTTTTCAATATCTTGATTATTAACTTATTATATATTTGCATTTTAGCAGATTTCCCTTAGGAGAAATCAGCTACTGAAGTCGTACTCATGACACGAGCTTTGAAAAATTTTCTCAAATGTCCATCGATCCTACCCAGGAGATGACTAAAATTAGGTCCGTTCAAAATTATATATATATATATATATATATATATATATATATATATATATATATATATATATATATATATATAAATTTGTCTGTTAACGCTCTAGCGGTCGCACTTTTTGTTTGATGGTTACCAAACTTCAAATTTAATCGTTTAATGTAAAAAGAAAGATCAAGTTCGTTAATGGCTGAAATCGGACAACTGGGAGGGAGGGGGGTTTAGAGGGTGGATTTTTGAAAATTCGATATATGTCCGTTATTAAGCGTGGGATCGAAAAATTGTATAGAATCAATTTTATTGCCAATTAAATTTACTATAAATATTGTTCTATAAAATTATTCTGTATCTTGAATATTAACCGAGATATTTCCATTTGTATTCTGTGTGGCCGGCAAGAGTGGGCTATGTTTGGGATATTCCCCCGTGAGCTAGTGCGGCCGTTTCCGTGACTATTCATCCCTCGTGAATAGATTTAGAGATTCCTCACTACTGCCGTTATTAGTAGGCAGATTTCTCTATTCTAAAACTTCACGTGGGAAATCTGCTTGGTTTACGCAGCCCCTGTGTGACGGACTTTTTTTTTTAGTTTTCGCACATCAGTAAACCTCCCTTGCACTCATGTTATATTAACAATAAGCTGTTATATTATGAAGCACTTTATTTGAAGCCTGAATACCAAATATGGTTTTTATTGGCCTTTTAATTTTTGAGACAAATGCAAATTCGTGACGGACTTTTATATGTCCTGCAAGTCTGCGGTTCTGCCCTTGTCACGAAATAATAGTGTGTTTTCCGAGATGGCAGTTGTCTGTCTCCGAGGTGACAGTGGCCTGTCAGTACGACTTCTTATCTTCTTGAACTCTGGCTACTTAAAGACGATCCTCGGAGCTGTGTACTTTATTTTAGCAGATTTCCCTTGAGGGAAATCAGCTATTGAGGTCGTACTCATGACGCGATTTTCAAAAATTTTCTTCAAATGTCCATCGATCCAACCCAGTAGATGACGAAAATGAGGTCCGTTCAAAATTATATATTCGATATTTAAACGTTTTATGTGAAAAGACAGATCAAGTTCGTTAATGGATGAAATCGGACCAGTGGGAGGGGGGAGGTTAAGAGGGGAGGATTTTCATAATATCTCCGTTACTATACGTTGGATCGAAAAATTGTATAGAATCAATCTTAGTGCAATTTAAATTTACCATAAATATTGTTATATACATTTATTGTCTATCTTGAATATTAACCGAGATATTTGCTTTTTTATTAAATGTGGACGGATAACGGACGAGAGTGAGTTCCCCACCTATAGCTAGTTCTGCCGTTTTCGTAACGCTCTCGTGAAATTTCTCTATTGTTAAACTTACGCAGCCCCTGCGCGACGGGCCTTTTTCGTAGTAAAGTGATGTGCGATTCTGTCTTGGGACTACTCAGGAGAGCGTGTAGGCCGACTGGTGTCGCTCCTGGCGGCGGTGCTCGGAACCCATAGGCCCCGGCTAGAACAGGGCCAGCAGTATCGCCGCTCTTGCCGTGCTCTGTGCATCTCCCTCTCGTCTCTAGTCAGCCCGCTAGATCGCCCGCACACACAGCTCTCCTCTCTCCCGCTCTTCCGATCGTTCATTGCCCTCGACGCTCTCGCTCTGTCTCTCTCGCTCGCTCTCTCTCTTCCTCTCCTATTATCAGTGATAGACCACGTGGCCTTCGCAGAGTTTGTTGTTATTTTTGTCGTCGGAAGAAAAGGATTGAAGAAATCCTTTATTCTAAACAGTGTTCAATCTGCGTGCAAGCTGTTTCAACGAATTTTTAAGGTATGCACTAGATATACTTTATCTACTCCTATAATTTTATAATAAAATCTATATATTAATTTAAATATTAAAGATAAAAAATTAATTTGAGCATTAATTTTGTCAAGACTATTGTTTGGGTACAAAGAGAAAAAAAATACGGCCTCAATAGCTGCTAAAACAATTTACTTAGCAATTGAGTATGTCTGGTCACGGATGGTGAGTTGCTGACTACATAGCTAAATTATCAATCACATGAAATAAAATAAACCTTAACTTTTATTTATTTATGTGATGGACTCCGAAATTAGGCGATGTCGCACTCTATCATTCTTTTTTTAATTCCCTAAATTAAAATGTTTTTTAATTATTAAAACTTAGTATAAAATATAGGGAAATAAAATTCAGAAATCGTTAAATTAAAACAATGTGAAACTATAAATTTTGCCTTGAAGCCTAGAATGAGGATGATGGATGTCAAAGGCATAAGTTTAAAAATGCATTATATTGTTCGCACAAACACACACACACACGAATTAGTAACGTAATGCACCCCGAAAATGGTAAATAAAGGTAATTAGCTAGGGGAAAAAGTTAACCTAAAAAAATAAAAAGAATTATTTAAAAATACAGAGAAGAGAAAACAGGTAAATAAATTAAAGTCAATATCAACGAATGTAAACAAAAAAAATTAATAATAATTTAAAACTATGTATAAATGTGATGGCTGATTATTCCTAACGAATCCTTAATACAGGGCAGGTAGTTTTCATTGTCAATCCCAAAATCCTTAAAAAGTCTGCAATGTTTTCCGGGATTGTACACCTTGATCCAAATCCATAGACAACTCAACCTCTTAAAATGACGATTGCTACACTCTTCTCGAGTTTTTTTCTTTACGAAATTCTATTGATTATTCATAAATTTAATTGTTTTCGTTTTTGTACATTTATGATTTGGTGTTCGTTAATTACGTTCGTACTCTATAGAAAGGTCTATGATTGAGGCAATTTTAGCCTTCGGCAAGAATAAGCTCTGCGTACCTCGTTGATTCATCGGAGTCAACGCTGTAAACTTCCTCACTTTGCCTTTCTTCATCAGCATTTCCATGATGAAGTGTTTAACCCTGTGATGATGGCTGGTGATAAGGAGCATGTATTTTATTTGTTTACGATAATGTTCCAATTACGTTACATTGTTTTTCGCTTAGAGGTATACCCAATTATTTTATTTATTTATTATATAGTACATAGGCACCGAACTCCGGAGAGTTATTTGTGCCTAGGTGGTCATTTTCATTTTCATTCGATTCTATTTTCATTTTCTTTCCTGTTGTTCAATTGTCCATTTCTTAAGATAAATCATCCACTTCTCAGCCCTCCGTCATCCTCGCTTGTCTTGGATCTCTCCTAGTTTTCTTTATCCCCAATTCTGTGAGAAATAACAAAAAACACAGCAGTATTTGGTTATAATCAATTTGATATATAAATACTTATCTCACTGCCTTGTGTGCCCATATGTTGAAGTCCTATATTATCATATTTCTTTATTTAAACCAGCAATTACTAAAAATTTTAAGAGTTTTTTTTTTTACCCAATTATTAAGAGATAACTGGAAGTGATTTTCCATTCCTACATTTTGTGTTATTGACAGCATTATATTTCTTATTTAATGTCTTTCTCTGAATTCATGAATGCCAACGCTTCTTGGTAATTAGGACAAGAAAATAATTATACAATATCGTTTTCCTTAAACTAATGATGTTCCTTTTTGCGAAATTACATCCTGAAAGAGCGTGGATGCGGTTTTGATTGAAGTTATCGATTTGATGTTACCTTGTTATCATTGATGTTTTCTCCTTATTTATTTACTTTGTTTGTATGAATAATAAAGTATTGATGTAAAAACAAATTAAATGCCATAACATATTAGTCAATCTAATAATTTTTCGATTTCATTAAATTTTCAGTTTTGTGTTTCATTGATTGAATCTTGATTTAAATGTTCATATTTGAGATAAATGATCTGTGGTGTATGTTGCAATCATGAATTTATCATGAAACGTTTAATTGATTCTGAGAATCGAGAGGGAAAAAGATATATTATTTTAGTAATTGCTTTTAGAATCCTGCATGTTTTTTGCTATTCGTTTAAGAGCTCTCTTTGAGTAGTTCTATAGCTGTCTATACCCTACAACATGCAAATAGATTTTATTTTAGCAGATTTCCCTCAAGGGAAATCATCTATTGAGGTCGTACTCATGACGCGATTTTCGAAATTTTTCTTCAGATGTCCATCGATCCTACATAGGAGACGTTGAAAATGAGGTCCGTTCGAATATCTCATCTCTTATAAAATATCTTAATAACCTCTTATAGGTTTGGTCGTTGATCCAACACCCATAGGGGTGGGGATCATTCAGAATGCTGTCAGCTAAGCTAATGGATTCCTTGGACAATGTATCTGGAGCTCTATATCAATTATGAGCTCGAGAGGAGTTCCTTGTTCAAATTCCAGCAGTCCCTCCTCATACCTTTATAGTTGGGCAGTCTCTTAAGGAAGAATGTAAGTGTGGCTGCATATCCTTCTAGCTGTCTTCTCTAGTTTTAATGATTTCTTATTTTTATATTTTTAACAATTAGACAAATTTACGAAACTCGGTATCCATACTGTAACTATTTATCTCATTAATAGCCCATTCCGCATAATTAAGTTTATCATCTAATTTGGGAATTGGGGGGGGGGGGTTACTGACTCTGAAACTTTGTTGATAACCCACTTAATGACGGCGTGAATAGAAAGATCTCATTGATTCTTTAGACATATATATATAATTTTTTTAAATTCCAAAATGTTTTTTATTTGAACGATTGAAGAATGCATTTTCCTGTCCTTCCATCCTATATTCGCACTTATTTTAGGCAATTTTTATAATATTTCACGGCTACTAGCATTATAAGTATATTGGACCCAGAATATTTTACTAACATAAAATATTATTATTATTATTATTTATTAACGTCCACGTTTTGCAACTTAGGCTAATCGGGACGGGTTGTCTACAGGCTACCACCCTTTTCTAGCCAGGGTGGGATTTTAGGACGTCATTTAATGAATTTCGTCACTAGATAATTTCCTTTGCCCAGGCGGGAATCGAACTCGCCACTCTAGGTTTACCATGTGAGATAAAGGTCAACGCTCTTACTACAATGGCTAACCTGAGCCCCTAACATAAAAATTGATTTGCGGTATTTGCTATTTTGTACTTTTTTTATAAGAAGTTTTATTTATTTATGCTCACTTTGGTATGGCTAATTGTGACGGGATATGTACAGGTTACCTCCCTTGTTTGATAGGGTGAGAACTACGGCGTTTATTTAATGAGTTCGTCACTTGTATTATATTGTACGATATCTTTTTATTTAATCAGTAATATCCACATATAAAACATATATGATAATGGTGTCCCAGAGGTTTATAAGTGGGTCGGTGTAGCGAATACAAAGCCTCCCCTGTCCCAGCTGAGTCGCCTTGTCGAGTATTTTAAATGAACCTTTGTGGATTTTTTATCATTTACAGCTGATTTTCTAGGTTGCCGCTTAGGATTACCCTTCTGGTCATTTAGTAGTCATATCCATGTCGAATCGAAGCCACAATTGAGCAGACCGGAATGTCCTTGAGACATCCTTATGACATTGCTCATTTTTAATGGCTTGACAGAGTGATATCGGGTCGTAAAATGGTAAAGAACATAATTTATAGATTTATTTATGATAAATAAAAGTGGTCCTATGATAATCTTTACCTCTATGAAGGGATTCTGGTTAGCTATTTGAGTTATGGCGTTAGCCTCAATCTGATTTCGTGAACCATTGTTGGTACATTCGATTCCCAACTAGGCACAAGGAATTGTATAATGACGAAATCATTAAATAAAATACTTTATCCCAGCCCGAATAGAAAATTGTGGTAACCTGAAGATAGCCAACCCCAATTAGACATAAGTAGCACAAAGTCGACGCTAATAAATAACTTAATAGGTATGAAAAAATTAGCATTTTTTATTTTTTATTGCCCTCCTCTAAAACCATTCTCACCCTTAGACAATTTCAATCAAAATGAATGGTGTTCAAATACACTTATTGTAAATAAGAAATTCGAACATTCTAAGACTAGTTATTTTTTAATCCAGATACTTATGTGAACACGTCACGCCGAAATTATCCAAGATGGTTTCGGTGAGGTTGCAAACAGATTTCTTTACCTTGTTTTATGGAAATAAAAATGAGCCATTCTGTTTATTAACCCCTAAAATGGTTTATTTATCGGTTGTCGATAGTAACTTACTGATAAAATTTAACAGGTCTGATTGCGCGCTAAATTCGCTTACAATATTAATGCCAATGCTAACACCTCACTCCCTCTAATTACTCATTCCATAAATTGAATCTCTGCTCCATTACCTTTTAATATTCATTAAGGTAATGCAATTTATCACAAGTCGCTGATATTTTTCAGTTTTGATTTGGTTGACATCAAATAGACAGTCATGATAAAATCACTTCAACTTAAAAAGAAGTTACAAGAAGGCTGATGATACAATCATCTTTTGACCTATAGATGTAAGGATTCCGGCAGCGTTTCTGTTTACTTTAATTATCTCTTTTTTCTGAAATCCAAGCACTCATAGCTACATAATTTTATCTCATTGCGTCATATAAGTTGAACTTCATACATCAGTTATAATCTTTAATGTGTAAGATGTTTTCAGACTCAATCTCAAATTCATCTCACATTTCAAATAAGCTAAATTCTCAAATATTCAAAACCGTGTTGTTGATGTTTTTTTGGTTTCGGGATTTGTAAACTTCAGTTCTACTCATACGATTTCCGCTTTAAGTACCTCAGTCACTGAACATCCTAGGTCTAGCTAATATTTATATACCTTATTACGTGGGTTTCTTATTACGCGAGAAATAGAGAATAGTAGGTGATATGTGATCATCAGCGTGTCATACTCTAGCACAACTATCCTGCTAATATATATATATATATATATATATATATATATATTTATATATATATATGCGTGCGTGTGCGTATATACGACTGTTACCGCTCAAGCGATAGTAATGTCAGGTTGATCGTCACCAAACTCGATATTTAAGCGTATCTTATAAAAGTGAAGTTATAGTCCCTTAACAGCTGAAATTGGACCAGAAGAAGATGGAAACAACTTTCGATATATGAGGTGGATCGAAAAATTTTATATAACCAATCTTACTGCAATATTTGTTCACTATATTTTTTTCTCTTACTCATCCCATTAGAACTAAGCCAGCTTATCCTGGACGGTTTAATTTCAACTTATTGTTACCATCAAACCAGTGTTGGGGGCATAGAGAAGGGGCAAAAAAGAAAATATTTCTGTTATTTTGTCATGGATAGAAAAAAAATGTTGTATGATCAATTGGTGTTCCATACAATTTTTCTCTTACTCGAATATTAACTGTTTTAATTTTTTAGTTTTCTGGTCTTCTGTAATCCCCATTCCTACTAATGCGATTTTGATTTAGTGTATCTGGCTCACTAAACACTTCATTTTAAATTCCAAGTTCTGTTCATTTAGGCTTCTTATAACAGGAAAAACGGGGAATAGGTGGCGTCTGGTCCAATATCGTGTTCTACACGAGGGAAATCTGCTTAGTTTACGCAGCTCCTGTGTGTCTGACTTGTTTTTGCAACTCCGTAAATTGAAGAAGCAAAGGCCTTGTATTGCTAAATGCCTTACTTTTGGAGATAAGTAGTTATTGGAATAAGCAATGCCATTGTCTTTTTCTACTATTAAAATGCTTTATCTTGATAGCATTAGTATTGATATGTTGTATTTGAGTCGGTCTTTTATTTGATCCAGTCTTTTACCAATTCCAATAGCGTGTCTGCCCTTAATGTGTTGTTTACGGTGTTGTGAAACATATTGATTACGCGCCATGATTTGCTGTTCTACCTTGTGTTTTTCCCCTGGAGTTGATGCATTGTAGTAGATTTACTTGCGTGGAAATTAACTATTGACTTTGTATTTATATAGCGATTATTATATTTTGGTACTACGACCACCGAGCCTACTCAGTAGATGACGAAAACACGATCTGTAAACTGAAATGTAAATTTGATGAAGTGTAACAATGTATAAGTGTCTATCCATCAGTCAAAGTATTTGAATTATGATACCCTATAAATTAAAACGCCGGAATCCGTTCTATTAATATTTCAAGAATATTGTTTACTTCATTCCACCCTTTTTTCTCCCTCTTTTGTTTTGTGGATTAATTAAAATGAATTATCTCTTTTAGAATGTAACAATTGTTGTATTAAGTAGGTTTTCTGTTTATGATGGAAGCATCAATCTCACTCATAAATATCTACAAGAATTCATTAATATGTCGGTGCCCCTACTACCAAAAAAAAAAGGAAGATAAAAGTTCTAAGAAAAACTATGTTATAATTATTTTTCGTTGTTTGAGCTATTGCTTTGTTTTGAACCTCCTTGATAAATTAAATACTTTGTTTTTATTGCATATTATAACCCGGCGTTGTCTTGCTTTATTTTATTGCTTAGATAGAGTTCAGTCATTTAAGTTATGATGGAACGCTATTAAATTTAGAAAGAAACAAATTTTAATAATGAATAAACCAATTCCTATAGGTGGCTCACAAGTTGACTGTAACATTTCAGTATGCATAGTTACTAACTGTATATTGTGTCTACGTAGATCACTTTAGGCTCTGACAAAATTACAATGAACACTGCTCTTCCGGTGCTAAATTCCATTCCGAATTTCGGTGTTACTAATTTTGACATTTTAATGAAGTCTAATGTGTGTCTATACGACTAGGAAGAAAGAGGGCGTTAGTGAAGAAGGAGAATGTAAAATCGTCAATATCTCTCCTATAATGTGCTGCATTGAGAAATTCTATATGATAAGCTTCTGAAATTATTTGTTAAGGGAAACTTTAACGAGTCAAGCATTATAAGCCATCTTTGGTTTTTTGTAGAACGGAATCATATTTGTCATTGGAAACGATGTCTTGTTATTTTTAAAGCCTTGAACTGCATCTTTTCCTAGCAGGAGTCTCATGATTCCAGTAATTATTGTTCTATTCATTTTGTAGTTACTTGGATATAAACTGAGCTATTTTTCCTTGTCAGTTTCCACTGTTTCTGCCCTATCCATTGCTACATATTTAAATCCTACAATAAACATATATGTCACGGGATGGCAAATGACCAGCAGCAACGCCGTTTATTAACGAGGTCAGGAACTCTCAACTTGAACAAGAAGCCTTGGATTGGAGATGACAACGCCAACTGTTAACGTGCAACCTCCAGGAACCTGAAGACATCTATCACTTCCTCGCTGTTTGTCCCATTCTCCGCCTTGCAGTATTTGGTCTAACTACTCTCAGCAGGGAACAAGTAATATCCATCCTGAACGGAGGATATCACATTAACTTGTATAAATATTTGAAGAGTGCTGGAAGATAGAAGCAGGCTCCTTTGTTTAGAATTTAATATATAGATTTGGTTGTTGTAATGACCTTATAATACGGAAACAATTCTACTGTTACTATTATTATTATTATTTTTCATCAATATTATGTAAAATTACGAATTTGTATTACAATCTTTAAATATTTATATAGAAGCATGTCTTACGTATTTATTAAGAGCTGTATCTACGAGTATCATACGTCACTTGTGCTAACGGTATATACCAAGCACTATGTAAATTGTTATGTATTTCCGAAATAATTTTAATGTAATTTATTCGAAAATAAAATTTACCTTAGTACTACGACTTAAATTGTACTGTAACGACTGCTTACTAAGGGAGAAACGCTGAATTGAAGCTAAGACTAATTTTGTCTAAGTTATCATCTGCATATCATTAAAGTTGCCACAAACAACGTACCCATGGTTTTATTAGCACAGGCAGTCCCTTTGTGCCGACTTTAAAAGAATCATGGAACTTAGAGATAGTTGCATACGTGCTGTTTTAAATCCAGTTATCTTTAACCGAGTTGAACTGGAGATATTTTCGCTTTGGTTAATGTTAACTAGGGAACATGCGTTAGTGGTGTAAATCTGAGTGCCTGCTGAGCTCGAATAATAGCTTTATCAAATTTTATTAAGAATATACCTAAAGCTGGTTTCTTTAACACGTTAACTGCGGAGATTTTCAATATTCCTACATTCTTACGTTATTGGAAAAACTTCAAAAGCTGTCATTAACAAATGGCTTTTCCGATTCGCTGTTCAACGTCTGCGGTTCCAAAATCGCAAGGGCTTCCGAACGTCTGCGAATGCTACCTTACGCAAAGACCGAAACTCAGTTGCCTATGTTGAATAATTGATGGTCCTATTAACACCCTTCCGCCACTCCATCTCCGCCCACTTGCTACTGAAGTGCTGGGTTGAAGGGTTGTTAACTGGACCTTACTTGACTTGGACGAGTTGGCTCGTATTCGTACAAGATCGGAAGTATTCGGGACCTTCTTTGTGTCTTGCCTGTTCTGCACCTAGGGTTGTTGTTCATTGTTTTTAATAAACCCTCTTGCGTTGTATCGGACGCGCACGCTTTGTCCCAAGACTAGATAGTACGTGCGTCTCTGTATAGGAAGGCAATGCGAACATAGCCAATTTTACCGCAAAACAAAATGGCACCTCTGAAGGTATGAAATATGGTTATAGTACTTCTCACAGTAAACAAGTAGTTTAACTGGCATAGTTGACTTTTAGTGTCATCCTTAGGACTATGTCAAGCCCTAACCTTTAACAACGAACTTTTTAGTAACTTGGAATCCCTAATTGTTTTGTTAACATCTTAGTGTTAACAAGAGAAATTAGGGGCTCAGGTTAGCCTTGTGAGTTAAGACGAAGGTCTTAATATACTTTGTAAACCTAGAGTCTTGGATTTAATTCTTGCCTGGACAATAGAAATATCGTATTGAGATAGGCTCAAACAAAATCCTGTAAACAACCCGTCCCAATTAGTATCAGGAACGTAAAGTGAAAGTAAATAACTAAAACAAGGATAAAAAAACATCGTTCAATAATTAAATTGTTCTAAAAAAATCCTTCAGCTTTATCTAGTTATGAAGTAAATATATACCAGACTCAATAGGCCACACATAAACATTTAATGACAAGGACAGACGACCCTACATGGAAATACTGCAACAAGCACCTAACGATAAAACACATACTGACAGACTGCATTCAACGAAAGAACCTTGACATACCCCACGATATAACGGAACTACTAAATTACAGCAGCCAATATATTCCACAAATACTAACATATCTACAACATATAAACATTTACAAATACATATAGAATTAAACAGCACACTTAAGAACACATAGATGCCCTGCAAAGTTGATACTGAGTTAGACTTGTCCTACAAAAGCACCAACGAACACATAGATACCCTTCAAAGTATGCCCCACAGAAGCCTTTTAGTCCAGCAACTATTGGGATTTAAAACATACTTTGGATCCTGACCCTTTGATGAATATGGCTATTATTGCATACACATTGTATACACCACAAGAGGGTGGATACGGAACGAGAGATTATTACATGCAGTCAATTATCTCAACTACTAAATATAACACTAATTTTTGTATATTGCTGTATTGAGGTTGTTAAGAGTTGAAATGGTATACAGGTTCAAAGATGTTAAACAAATTTTAATGGAAATATAGTGTTTTTTTATTATTACTTTTTCTTTTAAATGGAAAGTATCCGTTACTTTTAAGAGTCATTAGTAAATAAGGGCTGCTTCTGAAATTAAAATTGTTCCCTATTTCATCAAGATGAAAGCTCTTTTCTTTCTAATATTTATATTGAACCATTATCTTTAAAACTTCTGACACTTTCTGGATCTCTTTTATTTTCTTCTTCCCTTTTTTTATTAATATCCTAATGACGTCCTTTTTTCATTTTTATTTAGGTTTTTTTTTTTTGGAATAAACTTTACTTCTATGACCTGATCATATTTATCATTAAACTGAAGGTCTATAAGCTATACAGTAACATATATAATATTTTAAAACAATCAAGGACTACAAAATATACTCTTAAATGTCCATAATCCCATTGAATATTCACACTATGTAATATATAAATTATGAAAAATAAAAATGTATTGTAAATACTGAATTGAGTAAAGTAATATTTTGTAAATAAATATTATCTTCATTTATAAGAAATATATATATTTAATTTCAGTATTGAATGACAATTCTGATTCTTCTCTTTGAGTTGAAAGGTCATTTTCCATCCCCTGTATGGTTATGAAATCTTTATACTTTGTTTATGAAATAAGTTGAGTAGTGGAAGTTTACTCATTATTAATTAATCCTCCACTATTAACTAATATCAGAGGAAAATTGAAATAACTGATTGGGTTTCTTTTCGAATACCATCGAATCGAATTGTTATTTCCGAATCTATGTGGTCTCTATTAAAATCTTCATTTGAAAATACTCTAAAAGAAAAATCTTGAAAAAAATGTTAAATTGAAACTGTCTAAAAAAGTTATTTCATTTCTTCGGATTCTATTACAATTGTAGTCATTTAAAACATGTTAACTACCTACATTAGAAAACTGAATTGAGTTCTTCATTAACCTCTATTCTTGAAAAAACTTTACAACAAATGCCCGAAAAAGTGCTAGAAAAAAATTAATTATACGAAGCATTAGTAAAATATTACTATAGAGGGTTTGTTATGCTTTCCTACGTATGTTTTTCATGTCATGTTCTGTTTTCTTCAGTGACAGAAATCATTTTGTCTAATTATGCAAATTAAATATGAAATAGAACCTTCCAGTAAAAATTCTTTGTATTTTATCACTTTTCTTGATCGATGAATCACTTGAAAGTTCACATGACAAACGTAATCATATCAGATGTTTTTTTTTTTTTCTCAGATGTGCGATAAACATTATTGATCTAAATTTCCAAAGCCGATGTTCTTGTATCATCACTTTTTGCGGATATTCCTCAGCTTTTCAGATATGAGCTTTTGATCAAAAGAGAAAGACCGAGTTCGTTAATAATGTAAATCCGCCCAAGACTAGAATTAAGGGGCCCGAGAGGGGGGGGGGGTGATTAGTAGATGGGCCATAGCCAAAATTTAAGAATATCTTTCTCAATATGTGTACTGACTGAAAAAAATATTGGCCTGTTTAAATTAAGAACAAAATTCATATTATGCTTTTTTCGATAGGACCCGATTCATTCATACATCATAGATATGGAGGAGTCGATCTTTACACCTGGGTTCATCTTTGAGGGACCTATAGCAGATTTCCCTTAAGAGTTTCTTCAAATGTCCAACGACCCTTCATAGATGACGAAAATGTGGTCCGTTCTAAATTGTGTGTCTCTCTCTCTCTCTCTCTATATATATATATATATATATATATATATATATATATATATATATATATATATGTCGGATCGCTTTACCGGTCGCAATTATTGTTTTATCGTTACCAAACTCAATATGTAATCGTTACACGCTAAACTAAAGATAAGGGTCATTAATGGCTGAAATCGGACCAGTGGGAGGGGGATTTAGAGGGGATTTTTAAAAATTCAAAAGATCTCCGTTACTATAGTTTGGATCGAAATAATGTATAGAACCAATCTCATTGCAAATAAAATGTACTGTAATTATTGATATATACATTTATTCTCGAACTTAAATATTAATCGAGATATTTGCATATTTCAGTTTTCAGCCTTCAGCAAACCTCCTCTTCTACTCATGTCACATAAACAATACTATTTTATATAATAAACCATTTTATTTGGAGCTTGAATACCACAAACTGTTTTCAAGAGACCTTTATTATACGCGATACATGCAAATATGTTCTGTTGATTTCCCTCCCCAACCCCCGTCGTTAGTTTTTGGACTACAAAAATTTGAGGATTCAGATAAAAATTATTCTGATTCATTATAAGTTACTAGATATAGTAAATAGTTTTCAATAAAATTAATATGTTATATTAACTTATATTTCAGCAATTATTTTACTTTCCGGTGATAAATTTTTCTATGTATCTTCAGCTCTGAGAGGTTGGCTCACCTGTTTATTTACAATTCACACGCTTTCCGTTGGAAGGTTATTCAAATTAATTGAAACATTTCTCATTACTCTTTGTATTTATTCACTTAATATTCAAGGTTGTGTTAAGTGTTACCAGCGTGTAGATTTATCTATTGCAAAGCTTCACGAGGGAAATCGGCTTAGTTTACGCATCCCCTTCGTGTTTGACCTTTTTTTCGGGGAGAGAGAGAGAGAAAAAACGTCCAATTCTTCACAATTTGTTTATTTCAGCGCTAAGCGCTTTCAAAAACTAATGTCTCCATCTTCAGAGCTACTTGCATGCGCTCATTGGGAAAGACAGCAAGCGACTCTAGTCAAACAAATTGTGAAGAATTGGACGTTTTTTCTCTCTCTCTCCAAGTAAACATTCTTCACTTCCAACAAACACTGCCGTGGAACAGTATGGCTGGTCAAGCTTCAGTTGGAGTATCAACACACCACACAATCAGATACAGTACGTTCAGAAAAATCTCAAGTATGACAGTGAGTGATCTAAAAAAACTATATTCTAAATTAAAATTAAAACATGGCATAGCTAATAAGAACATTTATTTTAATTTAACATGCAAAAAAAAAAAAAAAAAAAAAAAAAGAGTCGCTTGCTGTCTTTCCCAATGAGCGCATGCAAGTAGCTCTGAAGATGGAGACATTAGTCTTTGAAAGCGCTTAGCGCTGAAATAAACAAATTGTGAAGAATAGGACGTTTTTTCTCTCTCTCTCCAAGTAAACATTCTTCACTTCCAACAAACACTGCCGTGGGACCTTTTTTTCCTACCTTATGTACTTATTTTTTAATGATGTTTTACTTTTCCCACCTTTTGTGTATATGTCTTTACAATATTTGTTATATTAAATTATTTATTAATATATTTCTGAGGCTTAGCATCTAAAAAGGATGAAATGTTCTAGCTTGTAATTTCAAAACGTTTTTTCTTCTGAATTTTTACCCACTGGTAAAATCGGCATTATTTTCTTTGAAATTATCATATGATCACCTGTTGCGGTTATACGAATCGATACGATGGAGGTGTATCTCCAATAAGATAAGATTATCATTATCCTTAATTAGAGTGCAATTCGAGAAATACCATAAATAAAATATTATCACCTTTATAAATAGAAGGAACCGATAAAAGTATTATGTTTATCATTTTTCTCTAGAAATTAATAGAACTCTTAATTGACTGAAGTATTAGACGGACAACAAGCAATATAGTATCCATATTTTTATTTCAAATGACAAGTAGAACTTGGTTTATTATTTGCTTCTTCTGAGTGTAACCTCATTCTGTAGTTGTGTAGTCAAAATCTTGAGTGATCATGCTGTTTGCTAGTCAATCCAATAGTTTCTGGAAGCTAGTTTTACAATTTTCTAAAGTTTCCATGACCAGTATTGAACCATCATTAAATTCACTGTGTAATACTTAATTAACTATCACACACTTACTTATAGACTGTAGACTAATAAATGACAAGAACTTATCAACCTTTTAGATGTATTACAAGTCAACAGCCCATACATTGACACAATAATGAAAAACTCTAAGAAGTACACGTTTTCAATAAACTTTGACTGCACACGGGATAAACATTAAAAGAACATTACAGCTGCCTGCTCCTATTATGCCTATTAAAGAAATATAACAGAGTTTTTATTTTTACTACGGCTGTAGTTATTGTATTATATGTTTTATAGTAAGTTGACTTTTCCACCTATTTTATTTTTAGAACTGAAAACAGGAGTGTGATCCTGTAAAATTACAACAGACCAAAACAAATATATAAATTAACTTACCTTTTTTTTCAAATTCATTGTCTTAATGTTGGCATTATGTAGGATACATTTTTATTTCGACGTCGGTAATGACAAAATAAATGTCCAGAAATCTTGTTTCGTTTTTTTTTTTTCTACGCTTACAAACAAAAACCAGGCATACTCTATTACAATTAAAAAAAAAACAACTGATACAAACATTAACGAAACAACTCATATTATCAACTTACTACAATTAATTTTAAATTAATCCTTAGGCCAGGAGGATTACACTTTTTAAGCGTCATTTTCTTTTGTTTCCAAAAGTCCCAATGGACGACATATTTTATTATTTTTTTTTTCAAAAAACATGGATACTTGTAAATCAAATTCATTTATTCAGATGATAAACTAGGGCTGTTAGCAATATCTATACCAACTATATTATAATAACCACTGACCTGAGGCCCTGGAAACGATTATTTTTTGAACCATACTCTATGTATTGTAGTATTTTAAAAAAAACATATTGCTACTGAAAATACTTCGTAAGTGGACGTAAAAAGTACGAATGTAATTCATTAGCTCATAGTGGTCTTATGAAAATCGTTTAAAAAATATAAACATACGGTCGTTATCAATAACAATATCTAAGGTGGTTTTTAACAGACTTCCCAATCAGCTTGATTGAGGTTGTATATAATTATTTCTTCAAATTTCCATCGACCAGGAGATAACGAATATGAAGTCCGTTCAAAATTGTGTGTGTGAGTGTGTGTGTGTGTGTGCGTGTGTGTGTGTGTGTGTGTGTGTGTGTGTGTGTGTGTATAAGGGGCATGAAAATTTACACTGTGGCTGTAAAGGTGACTAATGTGAGCGCGTGATCTGGAACCTTGAAATAATTATACCTGTACATTCCGTTTAGCACTGAATTTTCTGTATGCCATATTACACAGTTTCCTACAGTCGATGGCGGGAAAGTCTACATTTTGGAGGGAAAAGAGGAATTTCGGTTGATCCATTTTCCTAGTTAATTGAGTAAAGCTTCGTGCTGAGGTCTCATTCGATTTGGCTTTAATTTGATTTACTTCTCCAATTTAAAAGTCCACTAATGTAAATTAGATTTTATCTTCGCAAAGTAAAGCACATCACCTTACCTGCAACAGCATTCTTATTCAGTTCAAATTTTTTTTTTTGCCGTTATCTTATATAGGAAATCAACTATAAAAGTAGTGGCCGGAACGAACTATAGTTAGAGACTGGAATGGAGATGGTTCGATCCTTGCTAGAGTGGGAACGACCTATAGGCAGTGACTGGCATGGAGATGGTTCGATCCTTGCTAGAGTGTGAACGACCTATAGGCAGTGACAGTGACTGTGATGGAGATGGTTCGATCCTTGCTAGAGTGGGAACGAGCTATAGGCAGTGACTGGGATGGAGATGGTTCGATCCTTGCTAGAGTGGAAACGAGCTATAGTCAGTGACTAGGATGGAGATGGTTCGGTCCTTGCTAGAGTGGGAACGAGCTATAGGCAGTGACTGGGATGGTGATGGTTCGATCCTTGATAGAGTGGGAATGAGCTATAGGCAGTAACTGGAATGGAGATGGTTCGATCCTTGCTAGAGTGGGAACGAGCTATAGGCAGTGACTGGGATGGAGATGGTTCGATCCTTGCTAGAGTGGGAACGAGCTATAGTCAGTGACTGGGATGGAGATGGTTCGATCCTTGCTAGAGTGGGAACGAGCTATAGTCAGTGACTGGGATGGAGATGGTTCGATCCTTGCTAGAGTGGGAACGAGCTATAGTCAGTGACTGGGATGTAGATGGTTCGATCCTTGCTAGAGTGGGAACGAGCTATAGTCAGTGACTGGGATGGAGATGGTTCGATCCTTGCTAGAGTGGGAACGAGCTATAGGCAGTGACTGGGATGGAGATGGTTCGATCCTTGCTAGAGTGGAAATGAGCTATAGTCAGTGACTGGGATGGAGATGGTTCGATCCTTGCTAGAGTGGGAACGAGCTATCGTCAGTGACTGGGATGGAGATGGTTCGATCCTTGCTAGAGTGGGAATGAGCTATAGTCAGTGACTGGGATGGAGATGGTTCGATCCTTGCTAGAGTGGGAACGAGCTATAGGCAGTGACTGGGATGGAGATGGTTCGATCCTTGCTAGAGTGGGAACGAGCTATAGGCAGTGACTGGGATGGAGATGGTTCGATCCTTGCTAGAGTGGGAACGAGCTATAGGCAGTGACTGGGATGGAGATGGTTCGATCCTTGCTAGAGTGGGAACGAGCTATAGTGACTGGATTAGAGTTCGTTCGCCCGCTGAGTCACCTCATTGAAACAGCTCTAACTGGACCCATCCACTCCTGTCATTACACTAGCCAGCTTGTTCTTAATTACTGCCTCGCCAGCTTCTCAATTATCCCTAACCCTCGGTAGAATCGCTGTTCCTCTTTGCCGAACCTTCCCGGATACATTACGCTAAGTACCGACTTGTAACAAGTCAGCCACTGACTCATTCCCATAGCATTTAACAAGCTCTCTATGAATACTAATAGTCCACTCTTATACCAATATCTTTCTTTAATCTTTTGAATCTATTATCCTTAGTTCCAGTAAGGATAATAATCTCAAAAGTACTCCATAGGTCCTTTTGTTAAAGTTGATCGCATTAAATGCAATATTAAATTAAACCTAGCAGTATATATCGTTAAATGTGTCCTTGCATCAAGAATAGCTTAGAGCTTGGGTCCTCTTCATTCCTATGGGTTCTCAATTTTCTTCCTAAATCTCCAATGGAGTTCCAAGTCTTATTTACATTACTATACTTATATATTTTTTAAATGATTTTATACTGAGGTAGCACTACAGTAACAGTCAATATTATTATCATCGTGTTATGATTTTTATTGTGAAATCTATAATTTCAATGAGATCCTTTCCATTGTTTCCACCCATAAACCACTGAACTTTCTGTTCGTAATAGTCATTCATTTAAAATATTCTTCTTCAAAACTGGATTAAATTGTAACATTTACAAGATATAAACTACACTGGATGGAAAAAGAGTTTTATAATCGTTACTTAAGGGAAATCAGGCTACCTGCATCTCAGGTGACAAGAAGAATGGCTTGATCTGAAAGGGGAACTTTTTCAACGCCGATTGTGCCATCAATATTTCCGTATAAATTATTCAGCGCTGGAACAATTTATTTGTTAAATTTGCTGAAACTTCTTATCTAAGGGCCGACTTATTGATTTGATATAAACAAAGTTACAGTGCTGTATGAAATAAATTTTGTCTTTTATCTATACCGCCGAAATGTGACCTCATTTCCATACTCCTGAAGAAGGGCCATAGAGGACGGGAAACACGTATGGGGAAAAATAAATTACTGGAATATATTTTAAGGGGTTTTCACCTATTGATCTTCCGCCATTTCCCATTCAACTTTTTTCTTTGTGTCTTCTTCATTGAATCCCGAATTTAGAATAATAACCAGGATGCCTTCTCCAACGTCCGAAAAAGTACCCACTTATGATTGTACCAACTTCTGGCATAAATCTAATAGTAAAACTAGAGAAATCTATTACAAAAAATGGCATTGCGAGCAATATACATTCAAGACAAGAATCAAGGATTTTTTCTGTACCGGACGAACGTAAATCTACTCTAATCTGCTCTCCTATGTAATAAAGATAGAAAGTGAAGTCGTATATAGATTGATAATGTAATAATTCTGACCATAAATTTAATATTAACTGGCATTATAAATATTTAATCTGGTAGCATATGTTTTACAAATTATTAGGTTTCGACTGCATTTTGTATTAGCTTTGTTTGTGTACTTTTCTTTTCAAATTAATGTTTTTGTCTACTGTTTATAGCATTTTCTAAGGTAAGATGCAGCATATCTTTGCTTGTTTCACACCGTATTGGAATATTTTTTTTTTCACTTTTAACCTAAACTTTTCCTATCCGTCACAGGAAGAGCTCTCAGGAAAGTAATCTCTCGTTACTTTCACCAATGGTTTAATACTACTGGCATAACTAAGGCGATCCTATGGGCATTATTTCCAGCATAACATTGCTGCAGAGTTTACACATGGTCGTGTAAGTTAAAAGAATCATGGTTTTCAAATATGGGCTGCTTATAGCAAAAGGACAAGTGGCATTCTATTATGGGAAAAAAGAAAGAATAGAAACTGTTATTAATGACTTTCTACTATTTGCATTAAATATTCTGATTTTTCAAAATGAAATCGCATCAGCAATCCTGAAACTTGGAAATCAATCTATATCAATTTCATCTTTACAATAAAACGGCTTTTCAAATTAGGCATGTTTTATATTTTAGTATGTCAAGTAAGCTTTAATCAATATAGTGGTTTGTCACTTACATCTTGTGTCTTGGTGGCATTAGCTAACGTAATATCTATGTTTGAAAAATGAAATATTTGTTGCAAAAATACATATACTCGTACAATTAATATTTCCAATAATTACATAAATAAATTTCTTTAATATTAAAGTCATGAACTTGGTATAAATCTTACTAATTCTTAAGAACTTGGCAGTAATGGATTGAAGACAAAAGAGATGAAATATTTTTTGGAGAATATTATGCACGAGGGTGTTTAACGAGGCCTTGTAGCTGAATCTACTAGTTCCTGTAGGGAATTACTCCTTACAAATTACTATGCTTGCCGAAAATTGAGGCTAACTATTTTGGAAGTATATATATTTATATGTATATACTTGTCTGTGTGTGTGTGTGTGTGTTTGTGTGTTTGAATGGACTTCATTTTTGCCTGAAGTTGGTTCGTTGGATGTAAGAAAGATTTTCAAATCAAAAGTGGGTTACAACAATATGTCCGTTATTATGAGTCGTATCCAAAAATATTATTAACCAATGTCATAATGTTATATCCTACAATTATTTTGCTAAGTATTTTCTCTAAGTGGGAATATTAAGAGTTATTCGTACTTTTGTTGTTTCAGCCTGCTGTAAAACCCGACTCCGCGATCTCACGCGATTTTGTCTTTAAGCTATTATATACGACTTGACATCTCATGCCCGACTTAAGTTTCAAGACTTTTTTACCTAGGGTGATTACTAAGACAGTTGTAGAGTAATAGAATGTCATGATGATGTCATCAGTGTGTCATTGATTTGCGTGGGAAATCTGCTAGTTTAAGCTGCTCGTGCGTGACGGGCTTTTGCCTACCTGTTGAAGGGGTATAAAACACGTCATAATCGCCCGCCGGAGTCAGTTAGCTGCTGGAATGTTTGGCGAAATATGCAGAATTGTAACATTTTATATTATACTTGATTTGATCTGGCCGAATAATTCATGACTGCCTTTCGTCATGAATTATTCACGGTCAGCTTTTGATTAGTATGAAATGTATTTCTCGGCGGTGCAAAATCAGGCTAGGCCGTTGCCCGGCGCAATTAGAGCAGATAGAGTGCAGGAAACCATGAAGCGGACTTTTAATTTTTTAGATAGAAATTAATATTAATTATTGAAAATGGTTTCCTCTTTATAATAGTACGGTATAATACCGTTGGATATATCATGGTACTCTCAATGGCTTTCTTAATATCTTATTTTCTTAGTATACATGTATTTAAATTAAATGTGTTCTCAGTACGTCGAATAGAATTTTCTGTTTCCTTAGTAATAATCGTTATTGTACCGACTAAAGTGTTATACGAATATTTGCGATTTCTGCACAAAAGTATTTTTTCTTTACGTTCATGCTTCACTAAATAAATCCTGATTTATTATAATGTTTCATTGTTAGAGAACCGTTATCGAATATTATATGTGTCTGGTTTGTTCTGCCTTTGTTCGTTTTTGTTAATTTATTTTGTTTACTCAGTGTTGTACGAGCTATATTCTAATTTTTTAGTTGCTTATAGAGAATGTATTTTAAAGGGGATATGTATTGTTGAAACTGTATGATCATAGCTATTTCCTTTATTCTTGGTCTTACACGGTAAGTATTGTTTGGGGTTAAATAAATTATGTATTTCGTATTTATGGGATCAGATGCTCTACTCTGTATTCTTGGGTCCTATGCTTATTAATAAAGAGCGTTAAGAATTTCCTTTTTATATGTCTTTAAAGTCCCGAAAAGCGCCTGACGTAAGTGTTTGACTTCAACTCTGACAATTTTGACTTCCTTTTACCATATTCAGTATATCTTCCCAATACAAGTTTTGTTAATTAGCATGTCACGCAAAAGTCAAAGGGAAACCTCGTGTGAGTCCATGAATAACTAACAGATACAATGCTTAGCCTTTAGGTATAACAAGAATATCTAATTTTTAAAATGAGATATCTGTTTAATTTAGAACTGAGGAGTTTTGCAACATGTGATAATCTTAACTTCATATTTCACAACAGTGTTTGTGAACCACAATCACACAAACATTTTAGACCCTTTTCCGTTACAAATGTATCTTTTTTCTTCCTACTTAATTTCCAATGCAAAAATATTCAATTATAATTAAACATTTTGGACCGTCTTCGTAATTAAGGCAAAGTAGTACCAATCAATATATTAATTAACACTTAAATAATCCAATAAAACACTTCTAGCAATAACTACGAGTCTGTCAGAGAGGTCTCTATAATCTTAATTATAACAATTTAAATACAGTTCCAGTAAAAATTGTTTTCATTTCACTTTGTTAATCAATAGAAGCGCTTACTCTACAAATTTCAAAGGAGATGCTATGCTACTCTCGTCTAGTGATTCTTTTAATTTCCTGATTTTTCATTGGAAAAGATCATAAACAAATCGACCAACCCCCAGAGTCAGAGTTTATTAAAGAACCCAGGTTATTCCAGGCCTTTCATCACTAAAAAATACATTTGTAAAATTTGTGATAAGCTGTTGGAACCTTTTTCACGTTCATTTGTCTAAATGAATAATTCATCTCGTCATTTTTATTCTAGTTTTTATATAGTTTACTTGTTTCATACTCATAATTACGAATTAACGATACTCATATATAATGTAATGGGCTTGCAGATCATAATTATAAGTACTCTTACACGAAAGAGTCCCTCAGTTTACTTTGTACTCTGCCTGTAATAAGTTGACGACTGGGATGATATCGAAAGTAAATTCCATTTGGTTGCTTCTAACCTCCTTTTCATACATTATTTTGTATTTCTAGAGATTCCTTCTGGGGCATTAGGGCTCTTTAAATAAAACCCTTAGTCCCACTCCGGCTAGAAAAGGGTGGTAACCTATACATTAGCCGCCGATTAGCCTTAGTTGCTTAAAGTGAACGTAAATAAAACTCCTTTTAACATTTTCTATTTCTTCCAACAACCTGGCCTGAAAAATATTGAATTGAATGATTGCGTGAGGTTATCTGAGAGAATTATCGTTATTTATACCGATCATTTGAGATATTCTTTTTAATTATACTGAAATTCTGTGTCAAGATTAAATTATTTGGATCATGAACCAATTAGTTGCCTGTTATTGAGTTTCTAGATATTTCTTTAAATCTTTACAATGATGGCACAATTAAATAAAATAGACTACCTGAAGGAGGGATTTCAAGCTTATTTCTGAATATCTTGTATAAGCTCTGAACTTGCTTCGATTTGTTTAGGGAAATTATTACGAACAAACTAAACTGTAGAAATAGCAACTTTCCCCTGATTTACTTTTCACGATTCGCCTCATGAACGTCCATCCCTTCGCAAATAATACTTAACTAGAACTGACTTCAATAACGAAATAATAGAAATCCCTGGATAAAGTTGAAATTCAATAAGAAGCAAAGACAATTTTGTTATAACTTTTCACCCTGTGAGATAATTTAGGAAAAATAAAGATTAAACTAACTTTTCTCGGGAAATAAGAGCTGAAATAGCTTTCTTCCTTTCGCCGCGTATAAATCTTTCTCCCATGTAAGAACAAATCACTTCATATAAACAACCCATTCAAGCTCTCTGAATAGCGTGGTATTTGGAATTGGGATTACATATGGTACTCGGAAGTAACATGCTCTTCGGATTAAGTTGGACAAGAGGTTCTCATGTTATATTCATGATCATATGAATCTATCCGCACTTCACAGTATTCATATCCACAAAGCCGGACAACATATATTCATTACTACCTCCATTTGTATCTTGTTACTCACCGTGTTTCTCATAGGTACAATTTTGAACTATATGGAGTTCGGGATCAAAAGATAGGGGTGGGAATTTTTAATTAGTTACCCCTATATTTGAATACCTTTTCATCGTTAGGAATTCTCCCTTAGGTACTATTTACAATAAAAATCCTGAAGGCTTTTCTCAATTACAAAATGTAGACGTCCCAATTGTGCTACGCGTCATAGCCCTCCGTCCCTATGTTATTCCTTATTTGACATTATTTAAATAAATAAATAAAAATAAATTAAAACTTTTCTTTTCGTATATCATGAACAAATATTTTGACTTACCTAATTTTTTAATTTTGAATAATTAAATACGTGTTCAACCATTTTTAATTTCGGCACAAACTCCACGTGTTTTGCTCTTGCAGATTTCTTTTATTACCCGTATTATCTATTCTATTTATTTTATTATCATGCTGAATTAATAAATCATGCTGAATATGTTTTGTATTAAGTCTATTATTGTTTTGGTTGCTAAAATCCTTCACATACCCTACGATATGACAGAACTACTATCTGACAGTAGCCAATATATTTCACAAATACTAACTTAACTAAAACATATAAACATTTACAAATACATATAGTATAAAATAGAATAGATCTACAGCATACTTTAAAAGATTTAAAAGGTATAAATTTTATTATATTCATTTAGACAAAGTACGGATATGAGAAACACTCAGATATTTATGGAATATTTTCTATAATATATAAATAACGTACAACCAAGGTGTATCTGAAGGAATAAATATATTATTCTAACTACCCCCTTAACAGAGATCTTGCCAATCACCATCGATGGAGGGGTGGGTAAACCAAATAAATTAAAATTTCTGTTTTTAGCAGATTTCCCTTAAGGGAAATCAGCTATTGAGGTTGTACTCATGATGCGATTTTCGAAATTTTTCTTCAAACGTCCATCGATCCTACCCAGGAGATGACGAAAATGAGGTCCGTTCAAAACTGTATATATATATATATATATATATATATATATATATATATTTGTCTGTTACCGCTCTAGCGGTCGCAATTTTTGTTTGATCGTTACCAAACTCGGTATTTAGTCGTTTTATGTAAAAAGAAAGATCAAATTCGTTAACGGCTGAAATCGGACCAGTGGGAGGGGGGGGCTTAGAGGGGAGGATTTTCGAAAATTCGAAATATCTCCGTTACTATACGTCGGATCGAAAAATTGTACAGAATCAATCTTATTGTAAATTAAATTTACTATAAATATTGTTATATACATTTATTCCCTATCGTGAATATTAACCGAGATATTTGCATTTTTATGAAATTTGGGCCGATAACGGATTTTTGAATTTCCCGCGAAAAGCTAGTACGGCCCTTTGCCGTAACCGTTTGGCTCTCCTATGGAGATTTCTCTATTGTATAACTTCACTTGGGAAATCTGCTTAGTTTACGCAGTCCCTGCGTGACGGACTTTTATTCTTAGGTAACTGGATTATATTATAGCGGAACACGTACCCAACGTATGAGTATTTGTTTATTATTATTCTTATCTTTCTAATGGGTGTTTAAGAATTTGCGAGCAATTATTGGAGTGTCAAATATGTTTAGGCAAATTCAAATATTTGAGGAGTTGACTAAAGTTTTTGGAATTAAGCCATTTGTTGATCTTATGATTGCAGTGATAGTGGCAGAATCTAGTTCGTAAAGGTCTTTTATTTCCATAACTAAATATTAAAATTTTCTCAGCGAAAGAAAGACCTACGGATATTCTCATACATTTTTACATTTCCTTTTTCCAGACATTCTTGAGGGATGAAAGGACAGTATGGGATCTTATTATTCTGCATGACTAATTTAGTAGCTATGGCCTCCTGATATATTTTAGCCATATTATTGTGACTCTGCAAATATTCTGCCAAAACCTTGTAATATTCTGAATCGAATCTTATGTTTTACTGGACCTCCTGCACTATTGTCTTTTAGTACATCTTAGTCTAGTGGTCTATGAGATCGAGCATAAATTACTTGATCTTTCTGTGATTGGTATTAAATACATACTCTTTGGTTTCTGAGAATAGTTTACTATTAAAATTATTATTTATTCAGCACTCCTTTATTCCACATTGAATTTGGAGCAGAAAATATTACGAGTGCATTTATAACGGGCTCAAAGAATATTTCTTGTGCCCATAGGTGACTATTATGGGCATCTTTATTTATAGATTCATCGCACAGGCTCGGATTCCACTATTTCTAATCTCTACAGAAATTTAAAAACAATTTTATACAATAAAAGTCCGTCACGCAGGGGCTGCGTAAACTAAGCAGATTTCCCACGTGACGTTTTTCAGTAGATAAATCTGCCCAATAACACCTGTAGTAGTAAGGTCTCTAAACCTATTCAAGAGGGACGAATAGTTATGGAAACGGCCGCCAGAGCTCTCGGCGGAAATTCCGGAACATAGCCGACTCCTGCCGACGACACACAGAATACAAATGCAAATATCTCGGTTAATATTCAAGATACAGAATAAATGTATAGAACAATATTTATAGTAAATTTATCTTGCAATAAGATTGACTCTATACAATTCCCCCCTCTAAACCCCCCTTCCCACTGGTCCGATTTCAGCCATTAACGAACTTGATCTTCCTTATTACATAAAACGATTAAATTCCGAGTTTGGTAACGATCAAACAAAAATTGCGACCACTAGGCGTTAACAGACAAAGATATATATATATATATAGTTTTGAACGGACCTCATTTTCGTCATCTCCTGGGTAGGATCGATGGACATTTGAGGAAATTTTTCGAAACTCGCGTCATGAGTACGACCTCAATAGCTGATTTCCCTTATGGGAAATCTCTTAAAAAAGGTTATATTATTTTAATAAAATAGTATCTAGCATTTTTACATTCCAGCTCCTGAAATTTCAGCACGAAAGAACACGCATAATAAATATTTTCATATTTAATAATTTATTTTTCTGTAGGGTACAACAAAGTAAAAAAGTTAACATCATTTCTTGTCTTTTGTTTTTTCCAGAAACCAAGTCCCCTTTACCCGATGGAAGTAGGCGTGGCTTCATCGTATAATGGTGCTTTGAGAGGCACTAGTGAGCGAAGCCCAGGCAAGGGACTTCACGTCAACTTCACTGAGAAAGGCGAAGTAAAGGAGCGAAGAGAAAAATTCCTCACTGCCAAATACGGATCACATCAGATGTCCCTCATTAGGAAAAGGCTAGCTGTTGAAATGTGGCTATACGACGAGCTTCAAAAACTATTCGATTCAACGGTAAGAAGTTTTATTTTATTAGATCATTTTAATTTTGCTTGCAAAACAATAAATGTTATTTTTAATACTATTTATTACCACTCGTTTTATGGTACTCGAAGTAATTAATATAATATATTATAATTTTTAATTTTTTCATGGTAGTAATGAATTTTGGTGGGTAATTTAGCCCATGACTTTTTTTAAATTTTTTTTTTGTTGCGAACACCATATTTATAAGAATAAGTGTCTAGTCAACTGAATTAATTTATTTAATAAAATGCTCTGAATCCTATTTGGAAAATGTAATCCGTTACTCACAATAAAAATGTAAAATCCACAATTTTCATTTCATTTGAATGAAGGGATGTTTTTTTTTTTTTGCAATGCTGTATTATAATAACAAAATCGTGAGTATGGCAATTTGCATTAGATCAAAAAATTATATAGAACATAAGCTGTAGTATTTTTTTAAATCAAAAATTCATTTCTAAGTTTTTGTACCACTAATAGGTACCTACTAAAAATGTTCTAATTTTTCCACCTACAATTGATTTGGCTTGCTAATAAATTTAGATTTATTACTTTCAAGAAGGCTTTATATTTAGTGAATTATTTCCATTCAAGGAGACATTTATTTTGACTTCAATTTTTTTAAACTGATATATATGTTTCAAATTTGAATTTTTAATGCACCATATTTTTTTAAAAAAAAAAGATCCATAAAGTTGTGAATTGGCATCTGATGAATTAATATCTAGGTTAATTCTAATTCAAGTTAATTTACTGTCGTACCTCTAGTGGCAATGCAATTGAAAACAGTTTTTATTCCAAATTTTAAGGATAATGGTCGCTCTGCCCGAAAGCCATTGCGTTGAAAGACAAACACACTCTAACTCGCGCCTTCACACTCAAATTTACAAGCTCTTTTTTTTAGAACGATGGGCATCAAATTGAAAAGCCACCTTGGTCCCGGGCCTAAACCTACTGCTAAGGTAAACGGAAATCGACTGGATTTTTTTACCCACTGGACTTTTTAATTTGCAGCTACATTCACTCGATCGAGTCCTTCGGAAACTAATAATTTTTTCTACATATTTCCTCGTTATAGAAACCCTATATATGATTTTTTTTCAGAACCTTTCAACCCCGCTTGATGTTTAGTTAGAGATTAGATCTTTTGATTTCAAGATATTACTAACATATCATGCTGTTTTATTATATTCAGTGAATGTTTTCTACATTTTACCTGCCCATGTAAACATTGCCTACCTAAATAATAATTTAGCTCATGAAATATTCTTTATAATTTATCTCACGATACATTTTTGCTCCTATTGACAACCACCTAAGCTATACACGTTTAAATGCATGCTAGTTTATTAAAAGTTTGTTTAGCAGCTGACCTCTGTGATTTTACTATAATTCGTAAGTTCAACTTATAAAGAGGGCTTTTTGCTTCGCTCCCAAGTTTGAGGCTTCCACCTGAGATTCTCATTAAACATTTCTTGTTCACTAAAGCTAAAGCGCTAGCCTCGTTAAACTTAATTTTAATTAAGCTTTTCTTTTGTAGAAATTTCGTGCCGACAGCTCACAAAGAAGAAATACACTTCTAGTGGGTTTGCCGTTCGCCTAAATGGACCAAAATTATAGTTTCTCTTATTGAAGCTTTCAAATTTTATTGAATGGCACTTTTGCTGTCGAACATTTTAATATTCGATAGCTTCAGCTCTTGTTTTCGCCTTCTTCTAAAATGGTGGTCCCCAGATATTTTGTTCTATTGATGAGTTCTTATAATATGACACTTTGGTGAGCTGGAAGTGACAGACCTCAGATAGGTGCATATAATAAAACGCCCGTCACGCAGTTGCCGATTTCCCTTGTGCTACACGTGCTACTCGTTCTACTATGACGTCCTGATGATCTCATCTCACCATCTATTTTATATTTCTCCCATAGTAAGAAGCCCTTGTAAACAGACATTAAAATGTAAGCTATGTAAGACAGGTGATATTCAGTAACTGAGCTACTTAATGGATGGATAAAAAAGGCTTTGCTGAAAGCTGAAATAATATAAAAATAAAATAATATAAACTCCCTCTATATTCGAGTAAGAAAAAATTTATAAGTCAGTAGTTGTAGAGAATTAGTTGTGAAAATTGATTGGTTATATAACATTTTTATAACCGACTTATAATAACAGAAATATTTCAATTCCCCATTCCTTCTAAAGCCCCTCACCGATTTCAGAGATTAAGGTACCCGATCATTAGTTTCACATAAATTGTTTAAATATCAATATTATTCAATGGCGAAAGAAAGATTCCCACCTTTAGAGCAATGCTACACACACACACACACACACACACACACACACACGCACGCACGCACGCACGCGCGCACACACACACACACACACGCACGCACGCACACACACACACACGCGCGCACACACACACACACACACACACACACACACACACACACAAATATGTCCTTAAGTAATCAGCTGTGAACCCACATGCCACGATTTATTCAGGTCGGCCGCTTTCAAAATTTCTAACTTCCTTCTGAAGGTCTACTGTCATAAGCCCAGACACTGTCACCACCAAAGTATCACCAATGTTAGTAAAAGCTCTAATTGCTAATAAATTGTTTGTGAAGGCGGTATGTCTTTTTTCTCTATGTACCTGAATTCTGTTAATCCAGCTAATACTCCTATAAACATTTTTGCCTGGACTAGTTCATGTACTTTAATAATATTTAACCTCGTGATTCAGTCCTTGTATTCCAACCTATAAACCTCCAATCAATCTAAACACCTACTTAAAACCGCTTGAAATATCAGATTTTTCATCATGGTGATGGGTGTAGTTTCTTTACAGATTTTGAGTGACTAATTGGAAAATCAATTATTCACTTTATAAGAGACCCAAAGAATTTACAAATCTGAGTTAGTTCTCTCTTTCGCCTTTACTCGCATTAAAATTGGTTCTATCCTGCTTTAGGACCTCCAGTGACGTAATAAAATGAACATCTGGTAACATGTATATTTTATTAGACTATGTTATGTTTTATTACTATAAATGTCGACCTCCTCTAAAACAATTATATATTTAAGTAATTTCCTTCTCAATTGATGGCTGCAGTGTTCTATTATAATGATATTCAGAATAGCTTCATAAAATGCATATTATATTATATGAACATATTATAATTAATACACATATATACGATCTAATAGAAACCATCCGGTCTCGTATTTATTATAGGAGATATTCCTTTATGGAAATCATCTATTGAGTTTGTGCTTTTCACGATGTCCCTTTGTGAAATATATTCAATTCCAGAACTGTGTAATAATAACATACTAGCTGTTAGTGAATAAATTATCCAGTATTAGACACTAATTATTATCATATTACACAAGTTGAATGGAATAATTTTCCCAGAATTAGTTCAATCTGTTAAAGCTTGTAGTTGAATAAAATGAATGAAATAACAGGAATGCTGATTTAGATGAATGTATATCTTGAATGGAATTAAATAGAATATATAATGTTGATGCTTAAATAAAATCAAAGTAAATAAAGCCTTGTTAGATATAAGATTATAGATAACAAATACGCTTTCCATTCCAGGTTTAGCCGTGTATGTCAAAGAGTTAACCTTAATCTCACATGGTATACCTAGAGTGGCGAGTTCGATTCTCGCCTGGGCAAAGGAATTTATTTAGTGACTGAAGTCGTTCAATAAAATCCTAAGTCCCACCCTGGCTAGAAAAGGGTGGTAACCTGTAGATAACCTGTCCCGATTAGGCTCACTTGGAAAAAGTGGCCGTTAATAAATAATTTAATAATTTTCCATTCCGGACAAGGTCCGTCATGCATGTATTTGACGGCTGTATTTTCTCTTTTTCCACTCAGAATGTACATAGAATGTCTCAATCTCTGTATTAGTTCACATAAAACATTGTCTAAACCTCGCCATTGTCGCAAAAATCATTTGCTTGATTAAGGGAATGAGCCGGTTCTAAGGATGTGTCACATGAGCTGAAAGACGACTATCGCATGACAATATGCCACCCCTGTTATCCAATCTTTACTAACACAACGAATATTGTATTACTTGAGGTAACCAAATTAATTTTGAGCTCACGTAATAATGCCTATGTATTTCACAGGCGCGTAAAACAATACACAGGTATTTCTGTCAGTAGATCGTATATTTAGACACCTGAGTTATTGCGAAAAAAATGCGGTAAAAAAACATCTTGTTTGTGGAAACCAAAATGAAATGTGCCCATAATTGCTTAAGAGTTTAGAAATGTGAGTTTAGTTGGTGTGGTTGGCTAACCGCGAGGGAACGAACCTTGTTCGTGAGAATTCCCCTGGGAGTTAGCTATGAATAATTATGTCACAAGATCCTTTTTGCCATATATGGGAACAATTGTATACATTAAGTAATAATTTGAAGGATTGCTCTAACTTTAAGAATTGCTAATTGGAATTTGTGGTAGTTAAGCTGTTTGGAAGCACCTTTGGTAGTTCCGCCGAAGTAGGATTTATGAATTTACAGAACAATCATTGAAGTCTAGATTAATGTTTACATTTCATACATATTCCTTTATTTTGTTTTGACGTTTACCTACTTATTTTTATTATATACATGTAGACTGTGAGAACATTTTTATTTGTCCTTGAACTAGATTCAGGGCCATTCTGCATCTGCTATAATTCATGAGTTAGACTGGAATTTCTATGACATCAGCTCATATCTCAGGAGCTCTTGCTTCGAGTATATTTGCATTTGATAAGGGAAGGTTAATTGCTTAATTGAGTTGAGTGAAAAGATTTAACATTTGATATTACCTTCCTGAAGCTAATGAATAATTGAAAACATTTTGGAATAACTTTAACAATCTTTGGGTATAAATATGTAACTTTTTATTGCCTAATGATTGTCACATTAATACACTGTTGTGATTCTTTTTGTTCATGTAGGACCGTCATGTGTACGAATCATGCTTATTAAATGAATATACAAGACTTTCCAAAAATTATTACAAAATCATCATATATCCACTTTGGACGGTTCAATATTGTTAAGTATTAATCACTTATAACTCACGTTACGGAAACAGAATTACTAGTCCCTCCTCTATTAACAATTAGCAAAGGTAGTAATATTATTACATTGTGTAGTTATTTGTGTTATGATTCTTTAACATAGTAAATGACTTATTTTCTTGGTGCTTTAGTATATTATCTCCTTCCGCCATAACCCCAGACCATTGTTTGTGGTTGCCAGCCAGATCAGAACACCTTTTGCGTGGATCTGTTTGCCTCTCATTTTCCCTGGTGTATCATATCCTCTTTGACTGCCTCCAGTCTTCCCTTCTTTCCGTGTGTCCTAACAACGGCAGGCTTATTTACTAATAAAATCAGGTTCGTCGTACAACACTCTGGTCCTCCGTTGCTTAAAGTCCTGGTAAAACCCCACGTTTTCCTGCCACACATGATGGGCCTAATGAAAGCTTTAAAAACTGCAACAATGATTTCCTTGTTGAGGGCTTGTTGAAACGGAGAACTCTGTTCGCAGGGTAGAAGCTATCTCGTCCTGCAATAGTTCCAGCTCCAGGTATTATTTTCTGTTATCCTTTTACTATTTTACTTAAATGATGCACAAACAGGAAAAGTAAACTAAATACAGCAAAAAAAAATCAAAAAAAGAAAGAACTCGTTTGTCTTCCTGTAATATTAATAACTAACAGTTCATTAAGTAACGTCATTATTCAACTGGTTTATTAACGAGGTAACAGTAAGAGAGGTTTCATTGCCTAGCAACCGTATAGCATTTGCTCCATTGCCTAGCAACCGTATAGCATATGCTACATTTCCTAACCCGCAGTCTCACCTACTCAGTCTTCTTATCTTTGTTTGGTCTGAGCCCCGAATGATACGTCTTGGTGCAAACACTTTTGCTTCCCGGCTCAAGTAGTTCTACTTATACCTGTGAATAATAATAACGCCTGTTAGCCATCTTTCTATTTAACCTGGGTCATACTCGATGGGTTTCAGGCCTGGGCTCATGAACAATGTTACTCCATGGTACTGTTTACTGACAACATTATAGAATATTTCCTTTAATAAGCAATTCGCTATATGCGAGCCTATGTGTTGAGTTAGAAAGTCTAGGGTACGAGGGTATGTTATTGTGGGATTTCAATAACTTACACCTAATAACAGATTATGTTTCACTCCAGTGACAAAGACATTTTGGACATATTTGGGCTTTCACAATTGTAAAATCATTTTTTTTTCTCAAAAAATAGCCCGTGACGCAGAAGTCGTGTAAATTTAGCAAATATCCCTCGTGCTGAATCCCCCCTCCCTCTTCCTGGTTCTGGCGATTTCAGCCATTAAGGAGTATGGTCATTATTGTTAGAAGAAACGGTGAATATTGAAAATGTTATTCAAATAATATCAATATAAGATCAAATAAACATTTTTGCAACTGGAACGTAAATACTTAATTGGTGATCAGCCACAACACATTTGCATGTATTTCTCATAGTAAAGATTCATTTACCACGATATTTGATATTTAACCTGGGAATGAAATGTTTCATCATTTTTCAGCTTACTGATAATATCAGATGACTAGGAGTGGTGGTTTACTTAAGAATAAAAAATATACCAAGTAGAGAAAATTTGTACAGGACAAAGTTTATAGAAAATTATTTTGCAACAACATTAGTTTCATACAATGTTTCGTTCAGACTCGTAGAATTAACTACGAATTTTTTTAAACTCATTCCCTCCTAATGCTCTGATTTTAGACGTCTGATTCGACTAACATGACCTTTTCTTTAACTTGGAACGATTAAATTTTGAGTTTCTTAACGATCGAACCAAAGTTACAACTCATAGGATAGCGATAGAGAAGTGTATATCTTTATTGAGCTGACGCATTTTCGCAATCCTTTGGGAAAACGCTTCACGAGTACAACCTGAATAGCAGATTTCCCTACGTACTTCCTGAGTGGCTAACAAGCCGATGAGACCTGTGTGCTGACGTGTCATCCCCCCGCTTCCAGCTGATCAGAAAGGCGGGCTTCGCTCGTCGATCGGCCCCAACACAACACAATGAGCCGAGCCCACGGATTTCTACTCTCCTCGCTTCCAACATTCTCCATTCACCATTTCAATAGCTATTCACAACAACTAATTACTTTCCTCCTATAAAGCTCGGCTTAATTAACATCGCTATCGCTACAAGGTAAGATGTTTTTAATTAGAAACGAAATTAATTATGAAAATTTCTCGTAGGCGTTTGACCCAGTCAATATTATAATTGTATTCACAATTCATTTCGCTTGGACTGAGTTCAAGAGCTGTTCAAAAATTAAAGTGATCCTTTAACAAATATTTTTTTACAAGGTGTGGTTATACTGGAATCAAGTCTTTTTTGCTATTTGTTTAAGTTTATTAAGGATATTAATTAAACGGTTATTTTTTTTTTATTTTCGATCGCAACTGTTGCTCTTGAAAGGCTTATTAACTCTAAAATTAGAATTTAAATTTAGTAGCTTAATTATATTTCCATAAAATTCATTAATGGCAGTATTCGATATTTAACCGTTCCATGTAGTGGATTATATTCGGTTATGGCAGCTGGTGTGGGGGGGGGGGGTTAGAGATGGAAAATCGAAAGTAGTAATATCTCCTTTATTGACAGACATATATTTATTTATTCATTTATGTATTACAATGTACCGCATCAACTATTTAGAGGTAGATAGATATATAGTTCTTGGAACAAACGAGTTTCTGTTAAAAATACAAAAAACTGTTCGATGTCTTCTTCATCTTCTATAAGTAATTCTCATAAAGTTCGGATTATACCATTATGCCTAGGAAATGATTAAAATGAGGTCCGCTCAAAATTATATATGTTTGTGTGTGTGTGTGTGTGTGTGTGTGTGTGTGTGTGTGTATTTGCCTTCTACTCCTTTAGCACCCTCAATGTTTCGTTCATTAACGGCTGAAATCAGAGCAGTGGGAGGGGGGGGGGTTAGAGGGAGATAATTTCGAACTTTTAAAATATATCCATTATTATACATTAGATTGAAAAATTGTATAGAACCAACCTTATTGAAATCTTGAATATTAACCAAGTCATTTGCATTTTTTAGTTGTCAGCCTTCAGCAATCACCCACTCTTTCTCATGCAACATAAACAATATATAACAAATCACTTTATTCGGCGCTTAAATACCAAATATTGTTTTAAAGAGACATTTATTATAGGCAAATATAAATAAGTTAATGTTGATTGCCCTCCCTTCCTCACCGTCTTAAGTTCTTGGATTACTCAAATTTGGGTATAAGAGGTAAAAAATATTCTAATTCACTATAAATTACAGTACTAGATATAGTAAATAGTTTTCAATAAAATTAGTAAGTTATATACACATATATTTTAGTAATTTCAGCTTTGAGGCTGGCTGATCTGTTAAAAATTAGTGAAAGATTTCTCATTACTTTTTGTATTTTATTCACTTAATTTACCGGCTGTGGCTAGCAGTGAGTAAATTTATCTATTGTAAAACTTCACATGGGAAATCTGCTTAGTTTACGCAGTCCCTGCGTGAGGGGCTTTTGGTAACTTGGCCTTTCTGAATGATTCCTCGGCCCTGGCTGTATTAGATGAAACTACTAGAGAGTAGGCGAAAGAAGAGCGGGTTCTACCGGCCAACCGTGACACTGCCGACCCATGAGTGAGCAACACCTCTACCGGGACACTAAAGGCTAGTGCCTCATTAAACTCGCTTTTACCAAGGGTGTCGCTCAAACCCTCCTATCTAGGGGGCTTAGCTCCTCTTTCAACGTTTTCTCTTAGTTGCAAAATGGGGGAGATAACTTCAAATTAACTTGTTCTCATTTATTGAAGTACACTTTGTGCCAATGAGTCTATTTGGGGCAGGTTACAACCCTCAGGATGGGAATCACGATTGTATTAAGTGAGTTGTTCACCAAATTAATTCTAGTTTATTTACTAGGTGTATTAAGACCAACTGCAACTTTCATGGCGGGTCTTTTTTTACTTTATCCACAACAGTTACTTATTTCTAAAAGAGTGATTTATCTTATTATTAAATTAATAATAGTGAGTAACAGATGGTTTATGTATGTAATGTATTTAAGAAGCTTCAAATGTAAACAAAAATGATACTTTAATATACAATTCGTTGAATTATTCATTTAGATGGCCAATATGCTTTTAAGTATTTTAAAATACAACCAAATATGTCATCTTTCTTGTATTTTCTTCTGTAAACAAACCCACATTGGTATGAGCCGACATGGACCTTCTGGTTCCACATTCTAGTTTGTTCCTTCTTTTAGAGATGACCCAAAACGACTCAATCCTTTGGGTATGGGCTCCTGGATTAGGATCAACAACATTTCGTGAATGGTTGACATACAATGCGTGTATGAATATTTATTACATTTAGTTAATATAGCCACTGTTCTGTCTGGCACGGCATAAAAAAAAAATAAAAAAAAAGAAAGAAAAAAAAAAAAAAAAAAAACCTCCTTGGTTTCTCTACACACGCCTTCAAAACCTATAAAAATGTAGGAGGTTATAAGGAAGGTAGCCTCCTTCAAGTATAACTTTTTTGTTATTTTAAAATAGACATAATGTTATTAAATAACTGTATGACAAATCACTAATAATATCAAAAAGTATCTGGTGTGGCTGAAGTAAACTAAACTGAGCTCCCAAAAAAAAATATTATTCTCTGAAACCTAAACGATCTACAGTTTTAGGTTTCCCTTAACGCCTTAAAATTTCGGGTTCCATTCGAATTTGTATACGTAGTTGTATTGTGCAATCATAATTTTTGTTTAAATTTAAAGATCGTGTCCGTTAACGCCTAAAATCCAAGAGGAAGGGCCCTCAAATATAGTATCTTCGTTATTATAAGTTATATTGAAAAATCGTATATATCGAATATTGTTGCAAACTTATTTTTTAACAATTTTTGTTTTAATCAAGTTTCTCTGGATCGAATTTTGGCTGAGATACTTGAATTGTTTAGTTTCAGTCCTTCAATAATCCCCCACTCCTACTCATCTCACAGAGGCAATCGACATTTTTATTAGATATTAGGCTCATATTCAGTGTGATACAATGCTTTGCATTTTTAGATGCTTAGCTTAATTCAATGGTTTGTTGGAGCACATGTTTTTGCTTTTGACGAGTTTGATGTAAATTCTGGTTCATCTATTGCGCCTGTGGTGCTGTTGTATACACACAATTATTATCAATAAGATTTAAAGGCTACGGCTTGTAGTTACATCTTCGCGGATCTGTCGGAATCTAAACTTTTCTTATTTCTATAACTACTGAATTTACTAAACTACTGAAATTTATTAGTTGTTTGATTTCTTCAAACATAATTTTTTAGGTGTGTCGATTTATTCATGAGAATGAAGATATAGTTTAAAGCACATGTAAATTTGAAAACTGTGTTCATGAGAAGTGACTCCAAAGGCCTCTCGTGTGCGTGATACTCTGACTCTAGGACTCAACTATTTCTGCGTTCGCATGCTTCAAAATAAAAATAAAAAAACTTTGGTATAAAATAAAACTAAAGAGTTTAGCAAGATTTCGCCCTTCTGCTACTACAGCACCGGAGCCTGGCTCCCCAACCGGATTCTAGCTTCAGTTGATGCCCTGTTTTTGGCTATTCCTTGAACTTCATGTTGTGAACTTATTATTTTAGTAACTGCACTAGTCCAAGGACCCCAGAATAGGCCTGTAGTCCCGTTAGATTTATACCTGCAACAGACCCTTTTTCACCTCAACAAGCCGTTTATATTTGCTGCTTTGGGATAACTCATCTTTTCATGTCATTTATTGTTTTTAGTATAGAATTATCATACATACTAAACAAATAAATAATATATATATATATATATATATATATATATATATATATTTTCAGAAATTGTGTCTGGAATTATTTCGTAATAGCAGGTAATGCAGAGCGAAATAAAATAATAACATTACTAAGGCATGCTGGGCCTTTTTTCTGAAGAAAATAGAAGAAACCTTTTAAGAGATTGCTTTGTTTGTAAGGAGATAAAAGAAAGAAGTTATTTTCGCAAGGACTGCAACATACCTCTTCCTGCCGAATTTTGTTTTGAAACATTTCATATAAATAACATATAAATAAAGGAAGTTTCAGCACCAACATACCAAATATTGAAGTATTTTTACCTTCTCTGTGCAAAAATAAACATTGGACTACTATGTATCTATCCATTTCGTATCAATAATACCGTAGACTATACTTACGAAAGCACTTTAAAATTGTGCTGAAATAAAAGTATCTTTTAATTTACTGGTGAATAAAACCATTTTAATTCTTTCAGAGGAGCAGGGTGGTAGATAGACGAATCAATCTGGGTGTACACAGTAGGCCTGTTTTCTTCTATAACGCGTTTATTTAAACAGAGTGCACTTTCAGAACAACATCTCCATCAGTACCTGTTGACATACACAAAACTAAATGAAGAAACATGCAATCAACATTATTCAAAATATTAAACAAATATAAAAATTTAGTGACGAAATTCATTAAGTAACATCCTAAGTCCCACCAAGACAAGGGTGGTAACCTGTAGATAACCCGTCCCAATTAGCCTGCGTTGCAAAAAGTGGACGTTAATAAATAATAATAATAAAATAAACTATAAATAAAACATAATTAAAATACAGGTTAACGGTAGAATAAATAAAATTTAATATATAAATAAATATCACAGAAAACCAATAGAAATTAAAACAAAATTATACTATTCATTGTGTAAGATGTTACGTATTTTTAGCACCTTTAGTTGTTAATTTTAGTAGTTCAGTCTGAAATTGTATCTGTTTTTATCTGTTGACTGCTAAGTGTATGATTTTAAGTGATAACTGGTTGTCTGTGAACATTTGTTTATATTTTTAGTTTGATATATTCTACCTTTTAACTTGTATTTTAATTAGGTTTTATTTATTGTATAGACTAAGGTTCTTGTGCTTGTTTAATTATTTTAATAATTTTTTTTTTGCGTGCATGTCAACAGGCACTAAAGATGGATCAATTACTCTGAAAATGCACTTTGCCTAAATAAATCGCATTTTAGAGGACAACAGCCCTTGATGACCATTATCCCTTATTTTTGAGCACTTTATTTTTTTTTAACGATATTTGTTGTTTATTAAAGTCCACTTTATGCCGCTTAGGGTGGGTTATCTACAGGTTACAATAATTTTCTAACCAGGATGGGGCTAAGGATTTTATTTTGTAAGTTCTTCACTAAATAAATCTCTATTGCTTACATGGGAATCCATCCCATGATTTTGCTATTTTAATAATTCGAAAGTAGCTGTCCTAATTTTTAGTGCTTCAATGGTAACTCGAAAAAAAGCTCGAAACGCCTTTGAAGTTTGAAAGCAGCCGAATACATTTCAATAGTGGGTCACTGATGTTTAGCATTCAATTTGAATGGGAGATAAAAAGTAGAAGAAAAAAAAAAAAACTTGGAATTTTCATTTTTCTTTGTCATTCTCAAAAGCGCCGGAGGGAAAAATCTGGTTGAATTTTCGCCTATGAAGCTGAAGAGAGGTCGGCAGTAAGGATGGACCTTTATGCAAAATAAATAGCCTTTTGAAAGTTTAATGTGGCCCCAGCTCCCAGAAATGAGGCAAGCCTTTGTCGGCTTTTGAAGGCACCTCTGCCTCTCGTCTCCAATCTTTATTTTCCATCTTCTCCCCCAGTAAAGGAATGAACATTGATTTTCCCCGTGTCCCTGATTTCCTCGCCACCCCCTTCGGATTAAGTCAATCCAGTTCGCGCCTTAGGACACGCATTTGACGAGGAGTGGTTCTCAAATCGCCCGAACATTAATGCTTATTACCTATCTATTGCCCTGTGAGATGGCGTAATCAAGAAAACCCTCGAAGAACGATTTATGAGTCTTCATTAGCTATTAGGTCATAAATGGTTCAGGCTACCATTTAGAAGGATTTTAATTATAGGAATGCTTAGTTTTAGAGGCTGGAATTCGCACTGAACTTAATATACCTTTACTCATTGGCGACCAAAGTTCTCCAAGGTCTTCAAAGACTACCCAAAAAAAAAAATGCCCGACACTCAAGGGCTGTGCAAACTAAGCAGATTTTCCTTATGACGGTTGTTACACTTGTCATCTCATAATTCATTCTCCATTTTTTAAAATCCAATATAGAAGTAGGGTTTTACTGAAGGCTCTGAACAAGAAAGTTTGAACAACTCGCTCAATATTTGAGTTACGAAATAGTTATTTATTATACAAGTGACGAAAGTAGATCATTTTACAACTCGAGTGAAACGTTTACCCACACGAGTGAAGCGAGTGTGGTAATTTCATGAGAGTTGTAAACTCTACTTTCGTCACGAGTGTAATATTAATTTTTTTCTGTAATCGTGTAATACATGATCAGATCTAACCAGAATATGAACAAAATTAGGTTGTTGTGGAGATTATGGTATGTTGTTGGAAGGTTATAAGCATGGTTGTGAAAGGTTATAAGCATAGTTATAAAACAACTAGTGATGATTGTGAAGTAGTGCAGTTATAAAGAAGTGCAGGTTATAAACAAGGAAGGTAATTATTATTATATTTAAATTTTAATATATATTGATTATTTCCACCAATAATTCATTCACATTTCAATTTATTTTGTTAAAATAAATTCTCACAATGTTAAGAAACATTTAAAAGCATTTAATTTCCAACTTCAAATTATTTTTTAATTTATACTTATTACTAATTAAGCAGGCAATTCACTTTCTTCACTCTATTGCAAAATGTTTCACTTTCTTCACTCATTTCAGTTTAGTAATGTTACCATTATTCAACGATTACAGAAAGATATATATATAGCAACAAATGAAGAGCATTAGTAGTTTAAAAATATTAGTTCTGTAACATTTCTTTAACATTTATAAGCCTCATAACAACGGAGATATTATGAAATTTCGAAACCCAATCTCTTCCCCTCCTACTCCTTGTCCAGTTTCAGGAATTAACTAATGATCTATAGAGTCTAATAAAACACTTAAATGTCGCGTGTAGTTGACAGATAATATAGATCAAATACAGATTTTCGAGTTGAGAACGTAATAATATTTAATGATGTCCTATTTGCATGTACAATACCTTACACAGTAAAAGCTTAATGAAAACAATATTCGATATTTACGTTTCCAATAAATTGGTTAATGATGTAACAGGAATAGTAGTTGGGGTTTACAGAAGGCTGAAAAATAAGAAGTGCAAATATATAGGTTAATATTCATGATAGAGAAAATACGTATATAACAACATTTATAGGCAATCGAATTTGTAATAAGATTTCAATTTTGTTGAACTTTTATGATATGTTGAACTTTCAAACCTTCTCCCCTTAAATTTAGCTGATTTCAGCCATTAAGGAACTTACATAAAACGCTTTAATATGACTTTAATGACAAGGAAAAAATTGCAATCGGTAGAGCGGTAATGGACGGAATTATATATAATTTACAAAAAAGTCATTTTCGTCATCTTTGAAAATCGCGACATGAGTACAAGTTCAATAGCTGATTTCCCTCAAGGGAAACCTGCTGAAAAAAGTCCATTCAAATTTCTAGGATGGGCGTTTTGGACATATTTGGTTTCGAAATCCACATTTATTTTGGACTCAAACTGGGGTCGTACAATTCGCCCTATTGCTTAATATACAACTTATTTCTTAAAGTGAAATTCCCTAAATGATACTTCGAAATAAATGCTAATAATTACTTACTAACACAATTAATAATTTGTTATCATTAACTGGATAAGTTGAGTTTAATGTTGGAATGTGATTTGATATATCGTAAAATAAGCAGGAGGTAGAAAATACTGGAAACGCTTTTGACAAAAGGAACGAAGTTTGAGGACAATAAAGGTTGAATAGGACTTGTGATATTTATAAAGCCATTCCGTTGGAGAAGGGGTTTACGACAATAGCATTGTGGTTGGCCTTTGTATTATGCACCTAGGTTCAATACATCGGCTATAACACTATTTACATGTCCTGTCGTGAAAATCATTTTTCACTGACACTTGAACATCCGACAAAACCCATGATGGAATACCATTCTTTCTTTTTCCAAGAAGGCTTCCTTTAAAATTAAGGTGTAGTTCTACGACAGAAGTGAAGGTTTTTACTTCTCATTATAGTTCATTATACTTTATTTCTTTGTAAAAGCATTCCTGAATAATAAAGAGATTGAATTAGGCAATGACTGTCAATTGCGATCTTTACGTACGAAAATGAATATGCGGAGAGTTGGAATAAGTTCTTTCCCATGGCATTATATTAGATTCGAGTGTTAAATTTCAGTTTTATTAACTAGTTAAGTGTATTGCAGCTTTAACTTCATTATTATGTGCCGATAAGGCACATGTACCCAAGGGGTGAAGATAAAGTTTTGGGAGCATCCCTCAGCAAGATTTTTCATGGTACTCCCATATCTTAAAAACATTGATTACTCCTCCCAACTGATTTATAATTATTATTCATTCATATTCACTTGCAGGTGCGAAACATGAGATATTCGTCCTTGCCAATGAATTGCATATCAATTATTGGCCATGGTGGCCCTACAAGCCCATTTCCTCGTGCTCCAATGTCGTCGTTTAAATCGCAAAGATAAAAATTCACGCAGGTGCAGCTTAAAAAAGTAAATTTCCCATGCGCTGGTTTTAAGCCATTTTCCACCATGACCTCATTTTTGTCATCTACTGGATAGAATCGATGGACATTTGAGGAAGTGTTTCGAAAATCGAATCATGATTACAACCTCAATAGCTGATTTCCCTTCAGGGGAACTTGGTAAAATGATATAATGCGAGAGGAGCGATCGACGAGCTGAAGAATATCTGTAATAGAAGAGAGATATTTACAAGTTTCTAGTTTTCAATCTTCTGCAGAACTCTAGTCCTACAAATGCAGTTTTAACTTATAGAACCTCAACCGTATTACATATCTTGTCTGAAGGACTACGGACTATAGGAGGGATGGAGAATACGCGGTGGCAGAATAGCTCATCATTACTGCTGGTGGGAAAATCTGCTTATTTTACGCAGACCTGCATGAAGGAAATTTTATTTTTGATTCATCAATGATCTTACCTTAATTTAAAGGATTGCAGTTGAGAGCATTTCTGAGAAAATAATTATTTTTTTAAAAATTTTATTTAGCCTACAATAGAATTAGCCTAGAACTAACTAAGCTATAAATTTAGCTATGAAAATAATTAATTACCATAGCAAAGACGACCTAGATTGTTATTCAGCAAAAGTAATGTTCTATTTCATGAACAACATTTAATATTGTAGTCTCTACTTTTTGCACCTCATTCTAATTGGGACGGGTTATCTACAGGTTACCACCCTTTTCTAGCCAGGGTGGGATTTATGATGTTATTTAATGAATTTCGTCACTAAATAATTTCCTTTGCCCAGGCGAGAATTGAACTCGCCACTCTAGGTTTGCCATGTGAGATAAAGGTCAACCCTTTAACTCGCATGGCTAACCTGAGCCCCTGTCTAAAGTTTTGAAACTAACGATAACCGACTATTTTGAGTCGAGTGGAAATATAATTAAACATAATGTGCAATTTATCTTTTTTCCTTTGAAGACCTTTTATCGTTGGAGATAAAATACCAAAGACTTAAGTATGTTATTGTGTGTTGTAGATCACGTTGAAAGGCTAAAAACAAAGCGTTATGCAACAATAATCTTCTTAAATCCGAGTGAGGGATTGTATGACAGTGGTTGTGGATCGATCTGTCCCCTATTCTATGGACGTCCTCACAAATATTGTTAGCCTTTATAATGGATTACAAGTAGATTTCTCCTTCATCCCTTCATCACATTCCCTTGTACGCCAAGTAATTTGTTGGGCCAAAACAACTGTAAGCAAATATGATTCAATAATTACTAAAACAAACCAAATATCCATTACAGTTTGCCCATACGCTAAAAAGCTTTGCCAATTAAAATAAACTTCCTATAAGCTATTCACTTACCAACAAGTGCTATGGAGAAAACATTTCCCAAATGTATACTTAAATATGCATTTCAAAATATTTTCAGTTGGAAAAACAATTATTTATTACGCACGGCAGGTTATGACTATTTTAAGGCTTTTCTGATTGTCAGATTTATTTTTTATAATGTAAATTGAATTAAATTATTTATTAACCCACACTCTTTGCTACTATGGTTAATTAGGAATTATCCACAGGCTACCACCCTTTTCTACCCTTTTTTATTTAGTGACTCCGTCACTAAATTAATTCCAAATGCCCAGGCGAGAATCAAAGTCGCCAATCAAGGTTTACCATATCAGACTAAACCCAAGGCTTTAGCTCAAACGATCCTGAGCTCCATTAAAATGTAAAAAATGTTACCGTGGTAGCAGGTAGTACAAGTAGAAAAAAGCACCCAGAATCTTAGAAGTTAAGACTTTATTTTTCTGTAACTTCCCTCATTTTTTGTCAGTTTTCCTGGGAGTACCATTCAGAATGAAAACTAAGTAGGTAGTGGTTTTAGGAAATAATAAGTCTCTTATTAGGAAGGATAAAATTAGATTTAAACAATTAAGCTTGCTAAATGATTCCGCTCGTTAAACGTAGCTTCATTTGAAAAAAAACAAACCCTTTTTCAATTTGGATGAAGTGATATGAATGTCAATTTAATGGTACATACTCATAACATTAAAAAAAAAATTAACTATAACAAAAACGAAATGAATCCGTTTTTCTTTCAAAACTCACTTCCACTTTATAGGGCTAATTAAAGTGGTCCATCTATGGATTCCCCTCCTTTTCTTGTCGGGTTGTGAATCAAACCCACAGCTCCAAAAGAATTGTAACCTACTGTTAGGGTGTGTGTCGTTTTGTGCGACAGAACTAGTCAGATCAAGTAATTCCTTGCATGTGAGGGGTTGGAGGGAAACCAAAAAAAAAATTGGAAATATCTCCGTACCTGTGACAGATAAAGAAAATTAGAATAGGACCTTTCTTGTTTCCAAACTATCTATGATTTATGTTCATAGGCATTTTTGATCATTTGCTTTGGAACGGAGATGTATATCACTTCCAAATGAGATCATTTTAAATGATGTGCAAAGAACGTTTAGCATAGGTATTTAATTTTATACAAGTATGAGAAAGTCAAAAATTTGTTTGTTTCTTTCAAAACATTTCTGGACGTGAGCGATTAATGATTTGTTATTTAACAACAATATTAATTATGTATGTACTGCGCTGTAGGGAATTATTCCAGTGTGTGTATTTTTCACTAGTAGGAAGAATGCAGTGGCTGCCATGTTGAATTTATGGTTTGTATATAAGGGACCTCCCTTGCTCTTGCTCTCCCCTCAGGCGAATTCTAGCCACTCTTCTCTATTGCTCCTACACCCTTCCTCATCTTATTTCATCATTTACTTTCGTAATTCATTCTCCCTCCTTTAGTAATTCTGCTTATTTCCAGGGCCTAACCTCAAAGTTCGCGGGAGTGAAGAACATCGTGAATCTACATAAAGTAACCACGACCGATTAAAGATAGGGAATGATCTTCCGAATATTTATACCTGAATTCTATGTTATATGACGTCAAATTGTCTATGATTCATTGCTATTAACATTCAAATTTTCCTGCAATAGGACCTTCGGCAAGACTGAACTGAACGTCGTATTTCAGATGGTGTGTGAGTTTGAACAAATAAACCATAAAGTGACGGAAGGAGATTTAGTGTACCTTGATAATGTGAAATATCCGTCACGCAGGGGCTGCGTTAACTAAGCAGATTTCCCATTTACGAAACGTATTTGCATTTATCTCAAATCGTAAAAGTTCAATATTTGGTATTTAGGCTTCCCAATAAAGTGCTTCATAATATTTATTTATTTGTTTACGTCCACTTTATGCTACTTTGGCTAATTGGGATGGGTTATCTATAGGGAACCACCCTTTTCTAGCCAGGGTGGGACTAAGGTATTTATTTAATCGTCTGTCACTAAATACATTTCTACTGCCCTGAACGGGAATCGAATCCACCACTCTAGGCTTACCATATGAGACCAACCCACAAGGCCAACCTGAGCCCCTTGCTTCATAAAATAACAGCTTTTTGTTAATATTACATGAGTAGAAGTGGGGGTTTACTGAAGACCAAAAACTAAAAATGCAAATATCTCGGTTAGTGAAATTAGTAGTCGTTAATAAAAATAGTGATAACACGTACATAACAACATTTATAGAACATTGCACTTGCAATAAGATTGGTTCTATCAAAATTTTCTATCTGACGCATAATAGCGGAGATATTAGAACGGAGGATTTTCGATATTCCCTTCATCTAATAGCTTTAGGGGAAATCTGCTAATTTCTCGGCTAGCGTATTTAATCTGTTTTGTTGAATAGCTGACAGCAAGTTGGATAATATTTTTATTGTAACGGTAGTCCCCCAGTAGTTAATAGGAGCTAATTAAAATAAACAAATTGTTATTATGAAAAATTTTTAATCATTTTGTTTAAATAATAGGCGACCATTGACTTAACCCTACCTTTTATGGATGCGATCTTTCTCAGAAACCCTGACGTTTCATTCCTCTTCAGATAATCTATTTGATAAAAACTAAGATGGTGGCATCTCTGGTAAACAGCTTATCATTTTGATATTATTAAAATCGATTTCCAGATAAAACAAGGTCGATGTTCACAATCGATTATTAGTACATAAATACTATTTTTTTTGCCCTACTTTTTTTTTCTTGTGTAATTGTAGGAATTTTTCAGTTATTTGAGTTTCTTTCTTTGTTAATGGCTATCTCAATTTCAAAGTTAAATTTGTATGTCCAAGCTAAAATCTTGATCTCAGATATAGGTTTTATGCGTTTATTGTTAGTGTTCTTTTCTTTAATGAGTATTTGTTGCCATTTTCCAATTTAAAGTTTCTGCCAAGTTTCGCAATAAATTTTATAAATATTGTTTTGGGGCTCAGGTTAGTCATGTGAGTTAAAGCGTTGCCCTTCATTTCACATGCTAATCTTAGAGTGGCGGGTTCCACTCCCGATTGGGCAATATGAATTTATTTAATGACAGACTTATTAAATAAAATCCTTAGTCCAGCCTTTGCTAGAAAAAGGTGGCAACCTGTGGATATCCTGCCCCAATTGGCTTCAGCAGAAAAAGGGGGACGTAAATAAATAATTCCAATTTAAATATTGTTTCTAAAAATGAATTTTGAAAGTAGAAATTTTGACGCGAATGACTCTGTATGCGAATAAAAGCGAAAACATTAGTAAAGAAATTTGCAGAGTGTCCGAGTGTCATTAGAAGAAATGGGTTCCGAGTTAATATATATTTAGGAAAATTAGTGAGTTAGTGAGGAAGAATAAATTGCCTGATTGAAGGGAGAATTAAATGATAATGGTAAGTGAATGGATGGCTGATTGAGCCGAGGCAAGAGAGGTTAGTTTTGATTAAGAGACCAAGGCAGTGCTTCCAATTTCGTACTAAATGATTTAATGAATGATTATGTGTATTATTGAATGATACACTAAACAAGGACTGCTTTCCTCCACAAAACGTTTATCTTCGGTGCTTGCAGGCACAAAATCCATCGAACAAGATGCCCATAATACTATATTTATTATTTAAATGTTAGCTAGTGCTATTGTATACAACAATTTAGATTTAAACATGTTATCGCATTTTAAAGTTTTATATTGTATTTTAATCTATATTTTATTATTATTTATTAACGTTTTGCTGCTGTGACTAATTAGGATGGGTTATCTAGAGGTTAACACTCTTTTCTAGCCTGGGTGGGGCTAAGGATTTTATTTAATGAGTTTTCGTGGAAGAATGAAGTCCACGAAGAGTGTAGCCGTTGATGACGTCACCCGCCGGAACTCATCTTTTCCCGGGAAGACCTCGCTGCCACCTCATCAAGCCTTGAGAGTGGCTGACAGGAAAAGGACAAGAAGACCCCAGAACATGTTGGAAGCCTAGTCCGGCAGACAGTAAAAGACAGCTTCTCTTCACCGGTGAAACAAACCCCAAAATGTGCGAGTAAACGCAACGGGGCCCGTCGGGCGATCTAGCCGAGAAGCGGGAAGAAGGAGAAGAACTACGGATAAAATGAATAAATTGCGTGAGTACTCACATTTAAAATCATTAAAATCAAGTCCCTCATGTTCAAGTCAACTATAACCATTTCCCCCCACATATAAGGTGCAACAGATTCTACCAGATGCAGAGAAGCCCCCTCAGTAACCATGATCTTCAAGTTTGGCAAAAAATAACTAACAAAATAACCATAAAATGTCCCTGAAATAGACTCTCCCCCATAAACTTGTACAACACCTTAATATATATTGGCTCTTGCCTCACAAGTATAATCTAATCCCCTATACAGTCCACTCTCAATTCACAAATGGGGCGAAGGTGCCTCTCCCTATACTATTTTTCTTGGGAAGCCCCATCGAACCCGAACAATGAGTTTTTCACCAAATAAATTCTTACTGCACAGGCGGGAACCGAAATCGCCACTCTAGGTTTGCCATATGAGATTAAAGCCAACGCTAACCTGAGCCCCATCTAAATTTTATCTTGTATTAGTTGACATTTACGTAAGTTACATATACAGTTAGACATGTGTTCGACGTTCTGTGGGCTCTGTGTGCTCTGTCCTAATAATTTGGGAAGTAAAATGTTTCATATATATTAATTCCTCTACCATCCCTGGGAGTATTATGTGTGTTATTATTTATATGAGTTTATGGTCGAATGAGTTAATCAGTGTATGTATTAGAGATTGTGTTGTTTAACAAGCATGGCAGAGGGTTGGTTGATTTGTGATTCATTTACTGAGATAGATGACCAATTCAGTACATGCCAGAGTGTTATTATTGGCGTGTGAATGTGAGAAAGGCTAAGCGAATATGTGGGAAGTGGTTGATTGAAAAATTAAGCAAGGAAGGAAAAAAAATATAAGATGAAAATAAAAGTTTGAATAACCGGGTGCTGACTCATTTAGTGGATAATCAAATTAGATGGTGTGATTTAGTAGGTCCGAGTCAAATCGAGATAGGGTAAGTAAGCGAAGGAGTGAGTTGCAAGCTTGTCGCTCGAGAGATCGAGTTAGTGTTGGTGTGTGAGAGAGACTTAAGTGAGTGAATGACTTTGTGAGTGGGTGAGTATGAGTGCGAGTGAAGGGGTAAATGTACATGTGAGTGAATGCGTAGAGTGGGAGTCATAGAGTACGAGAGAAAGAGAGGGAGAGAGAGAGAGAGAAGAGAAGAGAAGAGAGTGAGAGAGAGAGAGGGAGTGTGAGTGAGAGAGAGAGTGAGAGAGAGAGAGAGGGAGTGTGAGTGAGAGAGAGAGTGAGAGAGAGAGGGAGGGAGTGTGAGTGAGAGAGAGAGGGAGAGAGAGAGTGTGAGTGAGAGAGAGAGAGGGAGAGAGAGAGTGTGTGAGAGAGAGAGAGAGAGAGAGAGTATGAGAGAGTGAGAGAGTATAAGATGACAATAAAAGTTTGAATGACCGGGTGCTGACTAATTTAGTGGATAATGAAATTAGATGGTGTGATTTAGCAGGTCCGAGTCAAATTGAGAGAGGGTAAGTAAGCGAAGGAGTGAGTTGCAATCTAGTCGCTCGAGAGATCGAGTTAGTGTTGGTGCGTGAGAGAGACTTAAGTGAGTGAATGACTTTGTGAGTGGGTGAGTATGAGTGCGAGTGAAGGGGGTAAATGTACATGTGAGTGAATGCGTGAGTGGGAGTGATAGAGTACGAGAGAAAGAGAGTGAGAGAGGGAGAGAGAGAGAGAGAGAGAGAGAGAGAGAGAGAGAGAGAGAGAGAGAGGGAGAGAGAGAGAGAGAGAGAGAGAGAGAGAGAGAGAGAGAGTGAGTGAGAGAGAGACGGAAGGAGAGAGGGCATGCCTTGACTCTACTCTATATTGATCTAGGGAGGTCTGGCTGGTCTCCTGGTTCGCAGGCCACACACGTGCTCCTCTCCCTCTCCCTCTTTCCTCACCTCTCTCTCTCTGCGACGCGATAAAACTTATCATTTTGTCGGCTTACTACACACCCCAAACTTAGCAATCTTAGCGAGTCCTAATGACTTAGTAGTGTATACTTCATTCCCGCTAAATTAAATTTCTGAGGCACGAACAATGTGCCAAAGTCCTACTTTATTTCCGAATTTAGTTTTTAATTAACTGTATATATTTTAATGGCATTTTATCTGTGTTGTTCAATAGGGCACTTAGCATTTCTCTCGCTGTCATCCAACTTTGTCCATCCTTCTTAATGGTTTAGGCATCCTATAAAAGTTACCAAGTCTTTCTTATATTAATTTAGGTGCACCGGGCACTCCTCGATTGGCACTTGAAGCAGCACTTCAAGGAAAAGACAACAACTGTCAAATTCGGAATTAATGCTATCTGGCAGAATTGTGGTACTAACAAAAATACGCAAATGGGATCAAAGTTTAGCGCATTTGCAACCTAAAGAGTGGTTATATGTTGTGGGGTGCAATTCTGGGGTAAGGAAACGTACGGTGAGGTTGAGTCACTACAAACATATTGCATTCAAAAAATTTTCTCACTTCCAAAAAACTGTCCAGACTATATTTTGTATTTAGAAACTAAACGTTACCTACTCTATTTTTTCAAGTTTAAATTATTTTTTAAATTATTTGAATAAAAATTTAAATCTTCCAAGTTATCTTCTGTCCAGAATAATCACTGATCATGTAATTGAAAAACAGGCTAATTGGTTTGCGAACCTGAAATGCATAAGTCAGGAATTGCTAGAACTAGATATCAGCTGGATTGAAGGGAAATGTAGCATATAGAGAAAAAAAAATAGATGCAATATTGGAAAACCTAAGTTTACAATGTTTCCCAAAATATTTTGATTCTATTCTACGTTTCAATGTAACTACAAACATCTCAATTTCACTTTAGTAAATAATAGCTATATTAGCAATAAGAACAGCATACATTTCATAACCCTGATTATGAAAGTAAGGGGAGAAATGCTGAATTACTCGGTGTGTAAAACTGAAAATTTATGGGTATGCTCTTTGTGCAATATGAATGAATTGAAGAATACATTTCATTTCATATCAGTATGTCCAGTACTTTAGGAATTCAGAAGGAAATTTCTTAGTTCTCCAAAATTAAGTCACAATGATTATATTTTATTTTCCTGTGGTAACGATTGACAGACATTGTGTTTGTGTGTCTCACAAAGTTACCGGAAATTCCTAACTGATGAGTACGATAATTAAATATTCTCTGTTTTTGCACTTTGTAAATGTATGTTGTGCTAGCTAAGGTACCCGGCTTCGCTCGAGAAATCATTAGAGGCTGAATGATGTTGATATTTGTTTTTGGCAAGGCTTCATCAATGCTTACAACTAAACTTCCTGTCGAGGTGTATTCTTTCCCGTACGTGTCAGGTAGAAGACGTAGATTAGAAATTTCCGTTTTAAGGAATAAATGAAAAGAAGTCCCTAGTCAAGCCATCTCCACTGTTTGACACACCTTGAATAATTCAAATCATGGATAGCATTTATTACAATTAAATATTATCTATAAGGAACATATTTCCTATCAGAAACATATCCGAGCTTGGAGTAGGCAGAACTCAACGGACGGACCACATAATCCAAGTAATGTATGTTTGTGTGTATATTGTAGAAAGTTTTTTTCTTTTTTATTAAAAAAAATTGTAAAATTGTAATTTATATTGCAAATATACTAAATGAACATACTTTGTTATTATATTATTATCAAAACTTTTTTTCCGTTTACTTCGGGAACTTCACCCCTTGAGATACTAACGAGCCGTATCTGCACTTCAATAAAACGTCTCCATAACATTTTTTTGTGTTTTAATGGCTCCCCTGTTTTAATGGGGCTTTGTATTAGGAATATTCCAGAGACAGGTGTTTGGTATATGTGTTTATAAGGCATCATTTATAGTTTTTAAGGGGGTTTATGTGTCTCATATTAAATCAACTTGCTGAGAAGAGTCCACACCAATGGCTCATTAAACATTGATGATCGTTGCATTATTAATGTACCTATTTTTATTTAATTAGGTAAAACGAAGTTATCACTGATGTTTTGTAATGTTTGCAAGGTATAGACATATAATTGACTGAAGTTACATTTTTAAGAAATGATTTATAGTAACGCATATTTACCCGACATTTTTCAACTAAAGACTGAAAGGACCTTCTACAAAAAGAAATCAGATAGACAAATCCACCATTTATACAAAATTGATAGTTTCGTGTTAGTTTAAGAATAACTTCATCTGGGGTTGGGCACTGCTGGCTTTAGGCAAGGGTCCAAACCTATCCCCAATTCTCATAATTATTATTATTTTTTATTTAATATTCTTCTGAGATATTGAGTTTGTGACTCCTTTTAAATTATGATAACGATAAAAATCATAATTTTCGCAATGGAGAATGATACATGTTAATACAAAATACAAATTCCTCTTGCTTGCTTACTATATGATATTTATAGATTGATTCTATAAGGACTCGCCCATTTTTAGAGAATTAATATTTCCTTATTTACAGTTTTAAAAAAACCTAGGACGAACTTCTATTCTTATTTGTGTATATTATAGGTTATCAATTTAAACTTAGCTCTCGTTGGAAGTTAGAATTAGCATGTTTTTCGCTTAATACAACTTTTATTCAAATCTATGTATTTAAAAAAGACATCGAAAGTGGTTATTATGTTTTAATATATACAATTTTTTCTTGATTTATAAGGCTCTCTTGTCTATTACCGCTTCTCTATTTATGTTACGTTTATAACGGGTAGGTAGGAATTCCTGAATAGAATTTTGCATTCATTGGTAGCCTGTTATTGCCCTTAATCCTGAATAAAGTTTTGACTGCGGAGCTAATATTTTCTTACTTGACGTTCGAATAGTGCTAAATAATACCCATTTTATTTAGCACTATTTGGCGTCTTGTATACATCTCGTGCTTTTTCAACATTTTGCTCTTGCTGAAAACTATTGTTAGTTAAGAAAGCTACCCCTTTCCCCTATTTTCAATTTATATTATTTGCTTCAAGGCAAAGCTTCCCTTATAAAAGAAAGTATTCCGGGAGTTTTAGACTGGATTGTTTGGTCGGAAACTTGAAGGCCCTTGCTGAACCCCAGACGAACTATTCCCTACCGCTCGACCACATCTAATAAAGTATTCACTTCGCTCTATTTCCTCCGCCCTGGCAAGTTTTAACAAAATGTTTTTTTTTATTAAACAGTGGATTAAAAACAATTGTCTAAATGAAATAGTCCGTCACGCAGGGGCTGCGTAAACTAAGCAGATTTCCCACGTGAAGTTTTCCAATAGAGAAATCTGCATGCTGGTAACATTTAACACCAACGTGAGTGAAACGGCTTCTTTGTAAACAAATTTGTCTGCCAACCACACAGAGCTGAGCGGATAGATATATTGTTCACCGGAATGAAAAACAATTACGGATATATATCTGAAAATAACATATTAACTTAATTGTCAACAATTTACTATACTGCAATTTATAATAAATCAGAATATTTTAATAAAACAAATTTTAGTAGTCCAAGAAACTAAAGAAGTGGGGGTGTGGGGGCACCTACAGAACGTATTTGCAGCTTACACCAGCAGTCTCTAAACCGATTTCACGAGATCCAAACAGTTACGAAAATAGCCAAACTAGTTTTCGACTGTTTCCGCCCAACAATACCGACATTAGCCGATCACATCTCGTCCGTCTCGTAAATTTAGTTTGCAATAAGATTGATTCTATACAAGTTTTCGATCTGACGTTTAGTAATGCAGATATTTTGAATTTACAAAATTAAATCCTCCCCCCTAAACCCCCCCCCTCCCACTGGTCCAATTTCAGCCACTAACGAACTTCTTTTTACATAAAACTTTTAAATATCGAGTTTGGCAACGATCAAACAAAAATTGGGGTGGGATCCAGTGGGAAGGGGGGGGGGGTTAGAGGGGAGGATTTTCGACAATTCGAAATAGCTCCGTTACTATACGTCGAATCAAAAACTTGTATAGAATCAATCCTATTGCAAATTAAATTTACTATAAATATTGTTATACACATTTATTCTCTATCTTGAATATTACCGGAGAAATTTGAATTTTTATTAAATGAGGGCGGATTACGGACGAGTGTGAGTTTACCGCCAAAAGCTAGTTCGGGAGTTTTCTTAACTGTTCTGCTCTCGTGAAATTTCTTTATTGAAAACTTCACGTGGGAAACCTGCTTAGTTTACGCAGCCTTTGCGTGACGGACTTTGTCGTCATCTCCTGGGATGGATCGATGGACAGTTGAAGAAATGTTTCGAAAACCGCGTCGTGAGTACGACCTCAATTGTTGATTTCCCTTAAGTGAAATCTGCTAATATCATTATGGTTCTTGTTGAAATTATTTATATTTTAAAGGTGATAGAAACTATAATTTTTTTAGGAAAAGTGTCTTGATAGACAGGTATATAGAATCCTTCCTCTTGAGGTGTTGAGTGGTCTGCCAATGAGGAGGAGGCTGAGATCGATGCCAGCACCTTCTGCCAACATCCGATTCCCGAACCGACAACTAATGGGAATTGCTAAGCCGCTGGTCGCGAATCTAGCCAATTCCCGTCACGCAGGGGCTGCGTCAACTAAACAGATTTCCCTCGTGCATTCCCCGTCCTTGCATTTATTTTGAAAAGTAAAAGTTCGATGAGACAAATATTTGGTATTTAAGCTTCAAATAAAGGGCTTCATGGTACAGCAGCTTATTGTTAATAGAGCATTAGTAGGAGTGGGGCTTTACTATAGACTGAAATCTATACATGTCCATATCTCGGTTAATATTGGGTATGGAGAACACTTGTATATAACGACATTTACAGAACATTAAATTTGTAATAATATTGGTTCTGTTCAATTTTTCGATCCGACTTATAATAAGGAACATATTTTGAATTTTCTAAATTTACCCCGTCTAACTCCCCCTCCCCCCCCCACTGGTCCTATTTCAGGTGTTAACGACCTCGATCTTTAATTTTAGTTTTAAAATCGAGTTTGACAACGATCATACAATAATTGGGGTGGGATCCAGTGGGAGGGGGGGGGGTTAGAGGGGAGGATTTTCGACAATTCGAAATATCTCCGTTACTATAAGTCGAATCGAAAACTTCTATAGAGTCAATCCTATTGCAAATTAAATTTACTATAAATATTGTTATATACATTTATTCTCTAGCTTGAATATTACCGGAGATATTTGAATTTTTATTAAATGAGGGCGGATAAGTATGTTGGTAACAGACAAATATATATGGATAAATTTGATTGGACCTCATTCTCGTCAGCTCCTAGGTAGGGGACCCTATGGCGGAAAATGATTCTAAGGATTAGGGTATTTTCCTTGTGGTAAAGGTATTTCCCAAGGTTAGCGAGATACATAACCTATTTTCTCATTGGCGGGGTCCTTCTAAGCTCTTAGAGTTGTAGTATACTTTATCCCCTCCCGGGGATAAGAGCCCCACAAGGACCCTTCTAGGGATCTCATAATCGTTAACTCGCCAAAATAATTTGATGGACAAGAAAAAAAAAAAAAAAAAAGTAATAGACCCTGCACTTCCACCTGTCCGGAACTACAATGACGATTGTTGGCTTGATAATGGTAGTCGTAGAGCTACCAAAAATTAGCACATTGAAAATGGCGAGAAGACAGCAAGAGCAGATAGCCGGTTTGGAAAAGAGGGGAAAAGAGTAACTAATAATGAATGATTATTATATTGATAAGTTCAAATGTCTTGCACATAATATATTTGTATAATTTATTATGTATCTTAGACCCACATTCAGAAAGTACGATAGAACTTTAAGAATGATTATAGTTGTAGTCGTTAAGGATTGTCTACAACGTCGAGTTTCCTAATTGAATGACATTGTAGACGTGGTCCTTGCTCAACTTCCGCCAGCCTCCTTCATCTATTGCACGCAGTTAATTCTCCCATTTCTGAGGCTGGCCTCTTCTTCTTTGTCTCCAGTATTAACCCAGTTCCCAACAGATTAAGACTCCAGGTCAGTTCCATCATATTCAGGCTTTCCTGTTTGTCACGAGAGCTCTCATCAACTCATTACGACTAATACTGGAGGTTCTTATAAAACAGCCGTGAGTAAGTCCAACAATGTCTCCCCTCTGGGAAGGATTTGCATTGTTGGATTCCCTGCATTCTTTCTCAGAGCTAAAAGCGCCGCCCGCCTTGTACCAGCTGAAGAGTTGCTAATTCGTTTAAATTCGAGTTAGGAAAGACTCCTGGGAAAGAATGAGCGAAATGCTATTAACTCCCTACCTTTTATTATCGTATTCTCACCCAACCAAACTTTTTTTCTTTCCATCTAAAAACGAATCGTAAAGACTCAAAAGGCCCTTTTTGATAGTATACAAATAATGCATATTGTGTTTGTGTGTGTGTGTGTGTGTGTGTGTGTGTGTGTGTGTGTGTGTGAGTGTTTGATTCTTTGTTTACCTCAATAAAAACTTATGGTTATCACTTCCACCTTGAAATAGCTGAAGTTTTATGAAGCCTTTCTTTCTTTCCAAGATTAAATCTTGGATATTAACCACAACCCTCCCTCGTTAGACTGTAAATAACTCAAGGATAGGTTTCAGGGATAGGAAAATTAAAAACGAATATCCCATGTTATACAAAAATATTTTTTTAAATTTTATTATATACTCTTTACTCCACAGACGAATCTACGAACATCTAATTCAGAAACTGGAACATATGCTGCAATTAGTTTGAAAAGTCATGCAATCTGAGTAGAAACACAGAGGTTATCAATAATCGTAGAAAAAATTGGTAATGCCACCTGTGAAGCGGATGTTACTAGAGAAGATAAATTCCTAGAGGAGATATTTCTATTTCTATGGATTTTTTTTTTTTTTTTAATTTGAGGCTAATTTTTCCAACACTTTGTAAAGAAATGGACATAATGTAAGATCTGCGTGGTTGTACTTTGATAGTTCCCCTACTGATCTCTTTGTTTCATTTTATTGGGGTATATTGACTTGTTTGGGTTGTGAATGGAACCAGGGCCCAAGTTACTAAGTAACCGGTGGTTCCGGGTGGGATGATGGAATAGGAGAAAGTGAAAGAAAGAGAAAGGTATAGAGGGAGAGAAGAAGAAAGGGTATTTCTAGTGAGGCGTGTTTATACATGTATACTCATCCTAGATTACAGTACATATTCTTGATCTGGTAATATTTACTTACAACATTACTATCTAATCAAAGTCATTAAGTTGTTTAACTTCCTTTATAAACACATGGGAAACTTATTCCCGAATTATGCACATTTCAGAACACAAGGGAGGTACCCTATAGGCGACAAGAAAAGTGATGTGGATTCCCGGGCACAAACTTTATTGACATTAATAACTCTACACTTAACGTTACTGGGAACACATGACTAAAAGAATGACATGAAGCATGTTAGCATAAAATAACAGGTCTGTAGCAAAATTAAGTATTGCATAAGAGAGTGATCGTCCACGAAACGTCACTATATAGATGAAATCAGAGTTACTGAATAGGACAATATCTTTTAACTTATTCCTATCTCGATCAGACTGAAAAATCAATATACTTAACTATGAATCACTTATCGACAGACGGCAGAATTATAGAATACGAAAATCTACGAAATTATTAAAGACAGAATATCTCACATTTCGATTTACACGTTTCTCCAGAACATGGGACTTCCTTAAAGATATTCCATCTCGCATGGTGTAGCATGTGTTATAGTTGATAGGTGATGGAACCTAATGTAGCATATGTTATGTTTGATAGATGGTTGAACTTTTGTTAATGAACTAGTTTTGTTTTATTATTATTATTTATTAACATCCACTCTTTGCAACTTAGGCTAATCGGGACGGGTTATCTACAGGTTACCACCGTTTTCTAGCCAGGGTGGGATTTTAGGACGTTATTTAATGAATTTCGTCACTAAATAATTTCCTTTTCCCAGGCAGGAATCGAACTCGCCACTCTAGGTTTACCATGTGAGATAAAGGTCAACGCTTTAACTCGCAAGGCTAACCTGAGCCCCAGTTTTGTTTTGGATTATGACTCAATACTCAATGATCTTTAAGTTAATAATACTCCACATGGTTTAATGGATCATGTCTTAGTTTATAAACCCGTAACGTTTTTCTTTTATAAGCGTCAATATTTAATAGAATGCACGTCCGAAGAGCCTACAAAAAAGAAATAAAATCAGATTGAAAAAAAATAATGGTATTTTAAAATACAATAAATGAATGAATAACAAGCAAAATACAAAGAAAAGGAAAGAAGGCCTCCTCCACATCTATACTGCCCGAGTCACCTTAAAAAAAGTATAGTTACTGTAAAAAAAAGTAGCATTAACTAAAATTAACTTTACCTTATCCTATGCGTGTTTCCTGTAACGATTTCCTCAGGAGTATCTAGCCTCTATAGTGGAACTCCTTTAATCCGATTTATAAAGAGTAGAAAGGAAAGCACCTCGCAATATTATTATTATTATTTATTAACGTCCATTTTTTGCAACTAAGGCTAATCGGGACGGGTTATCTACAGGTTACCACCGTTTTCTAGCCAGGGTGGGATTTTAGGACGTTATTTAATGAATTTCGTCACTAAATAATTTCCTTTTCCCAGGCAGGAATCGAACTCGCCACTCTAGGTTTACCATGTGAGATAAAGGTCAACGCTTTAACTCGCAAGGCTAACCTGAGCCCCAGTTTTGTTTTGGATTATGACTCAATACTCAATGATCTTTAAGTTAATAATACTCCACATGGTTTAATGGATCATGTCTTTGTTTATAAACCCATAATGTCTTTCTTTTATAAGCGTCAATATTTAATAGAATGCATATCCGAAGAGCGCACAAAAAATAAATAAAATCAGATTGAAAAAAAATAAGGGCATTTTAAAACACAATAAATGAATGAATAACAAGCAAAATACAAAGAAAAGGAAAGAAGGCCTCCTCCACATCTATACTGCCCGAGTCACCTTAAAAAAAGTATAGTTACTGTAAAAAAAAGTAGCATTAACTAAAATTAACTTTAACGTATCCTACGCGTGATTCCTGTAACGATTTCCTCAGGAGTATCTAGCCTCTATAGTGGAACTCTTTTTGATTTATAAAGAGTAGAAAGGAATGCATCTCGCAGTATTATTATTATTATTTATTAACGTCCATTTTTTGCAACTAAGGCTAATCGGGACGGGTTATCTACAGGTTACCACCCTTTTCTAGCCAAGGTGGGATTTTAGGATGTTATTGAATGAATTTCGTCACTAAATAATTTCCTTTGCCCAGGCGAGAATCGAACTCGCCACTCTAGGTTTACCATATGAGATAAAGGTCAACGCTTTAACTCGCATGGCTAACCTGAGCCCCACAGTATTATTAACCAACTCATTCATAAACAGAATCATAAAATATCCATATACATCGACCTCCACTTTAACCTCCATTCCAGTTGATATGCAGCTGGTCAAGATTTCTCTGAAATCCAAAACGGCACACAATTACACTACACTGATGGTGAGACTGGGTTCTCGAAAGCTAGTTCTGGAATAAAGAGATAAACTGTAGTGGAGGTGATAACTTTTTTTCCTCCGTTGACACACGCATGGACCTACACCAGCCAGGAGATTCGAGTTAGAATGTGAATAGATGTATTTTTAATGCAGCAACAATGGTGGACTAATAAAATATTTATGCTTTAATTAAACCCTTCTAATTAAAAGGTTAAATCAATTAGTAAATATGCAGGCCAAATCGTATTATTTTATGGAATACAATTAGAAACATTATTTTAATAGTGCACTTAACACTTATCATTCGGTCCTCATGCACTGAATGATTACTGTACGAGCACTAGATAAAAAATAAATAAAAAAAATGAGAAAAGTTCATCTAAAATTTCTAACAAAATTTACAATTTAGCAATAATCTAAAAGCTTACAGAAGCACGAGTACATTAAAATGGTCGCAATTTTTGTTTGATCGTTACCAAACTCGATATTTAAACGTTAATGCAAAAAGACAGATTAAGTTTGTTAATGGCTAAAATCGGAACAGTGGGAGAGGGGGTATAGGGGGGGATTTTCGAAAATTTGAAATATCTCCGTTACCATACGTCGAATCAAAAAATTGTATAAAAATAATCTTATTGCAAATTAAATTTACTATAAATATTGTTTTATACATTTATTCTCTATCTTCAATATTAACCAAGATATTTGCATTTTTATTAATTGATAACTGATGACAGAATTTCTCGCCAAAAGCTAGTTCGGCCATTTGCCGTAACTGTTCGCCTCTCGTATGGAGATTTCTCACGTGGGAAATCTGCTTAGTTTACGCAGCTCCTGCGTGACGGACTTTTAGCAGATTTCCCCTAAGGGAAATCAGCTATTGAGGTCGTACTCATGATGCGAGTTTCGAAAAATTTCTTCAAATGTCCATCGATCCTACCCAGGAGATGACGAAAATGAGGTCCGTTCAAAATTATATATATATATTTGTCTGTTAACGCTCTAGAGGTCGCAATTTTTGTTTGATCGTTACCAAACTCGGAATTTAATCGTTTTATGTAAAAAGGAAGATCAAGTTCGTTAATGGCTGAAATTGGACCAGTGGGAGTGGGGGTTTAGAGGGAGGATTTTTGAAAATTCAAAATATCTCCGTTATTATGCGTCGGATTGAAAAATTGTATAGAATACATCTTATTGCAAATTAAATTTACTATAAATATTGTTCTATACATTTATTCTGTATCTTGAATATTAACCGAGATATTTGCATTTGTATTCTGCGTATGGTCAACAGTAGGCTATGTTCGGACTTTCCACCGAGAGCTCTGGCGGGCTTTTCCTTAACTATTCGTCCCTCGTGAATAGGTTTAGAGGTTAGGTTAACTGTTTTTTGGGGCTAGAAACTACTGGGTTATTACGCCCTAAATAATGTTTTAGGTTTAGAGGTTTCTTACTACTACAGTTGTTATTAGGCAGATTTCTCTATTGTAAAACTTCACGTGGGAAATCTGCTTAGTTTACGCAGACTAAGCGACTTTTTAATACCTTTGGGCTCAGGTTAGCCCCCTGTAGTAGTAACCTAGTGTGGCGAGTTCGATTCACGTCTGGGCAAGAGGAGTTTATTTAATGACGAACTCGTTAATTAAAATCCATAGTCTCATCCCGGCCAGAAAAGGGTGATACCCTGTAGACAACCTGTCCCATTTCGTAACAAAACGTGGACGTTAAAAATAATCATCATAATAATAGGACTATATTACAGCTCAAAATTAATTTCCCAATCAGCAGTTTCATCTGCTAATTCCAAAAGCTTCTTTTGCATGGCCTTTTGTAAAGAAGTGTCTATTTTATTTAGTATTATGATATTTTGAAATGACTAAACTTGGTTGTGACGCTTGTAGAATGCTTTAATGATGTGGAGTGAAAAAAAGGCTGTTTTAATTTATTTAATATTATTTAAGATTCGTCATATAGAATCATTGGTTTAGTTATTAGGAGCATAGCTGCTCTTTAACGGCTCCTAAAATCCCTTTCTGAGTTCTTCTCTCCCATTGATGTGTCCGGTAATACTGTTACTCAACAGATTTTATTCCTGTAACTGTTTTACTTTCATTGGTATTCCCTTGCCCGGTATTACATTCACCTAGCTTATTTTTCTCTTTTCTGAGCATCGGGGAGGAATTTCTGAGCCAGGGTCAAATTATTAATAGGGCTCATTTTATTTTAGAATAGTAGTGTATAGAATTAGAATAAAGAGAGAGAGAGAGTGAGAGAACTAAGCCGATAGGAAGGGGCATTGTGCCTGCATCCGTCCCTGGCCCACCATTGTCCTATTTGCTATTTCATTAATTACCTTGGTCAAGGACTTTGTTTTTATATCTCTAGAACACTTCAAAGATTAATTAAATTCCTCGCCTCTTTTAATGACGTCATTCAATTACTCATCCCTATTTTATCAGTTTTACCTCTTATTATCTACAATATAATAATATACCTCTCTATTTCAAACTCTCTTATTCGTCGATGTTAGTTTTTTCTATAGTTTTATTTTTTTTATTTTACGGTAATCCAGATTTGTTTTAGCTGAGTTGAACTTATTTTGAAGGCATTTGAGTTAGTTCTTCCTGATTTAACCTAACTATTTTTTTTCACCTAATGCTCATACTAACTCATGATTACAATTTATTTGTTGTTCGTGGGGTTCAAAATAAACAAGGTATTTTCATATGTCAAGTTACGACGAACTTACAATTAATTTAGTATAATAACAGTGCCAAAAAAAAAAAAATGGCCCTAGGACACAGCATGCTATTCTGACATTAGTAATTAGTTAGGCGTGTTGGAAATTTGATTATGTATAGTAGCTCCTCATGGGTGTCTAATTAGAGTAAAGTTCATTCAGCGGTTTCTAAACAGTTTTAAATCTATCATTATCATTTCTATAGTTTTAGACACAACTGAAGAGTCGAAAGCAAAAAGGAGGTTTCAGGAACTGTCCCATATGTTCAAAGAACCTAAAAAAGTGCTCAAATAATCAAAATTTAAGATTTTATGAAAAGTTTCTTTTCAAGAATTTTCTCATTATTTTTTTTCTTTAATTTTTATTTGACATGGCATGGGTGATTGTTGAAGATGTCTCCTTGTCAAAAAATAAATGCAGTGTGTAGAGAAAAAAAAACTAAAACTAAAAAGAGGTACGAGATGTAGGTTATTAAACAAAGGGATACTGTTTTGGATAGGAACATTCGATGTAGTAAAACTACTGAAGGACAAACCAAGATAACACTAAGTACATATTTTTTTATGGATCCAATTTTCCGATTAGTACTCCGATCTTCCGAGAGTATTTAAATATAAATTAAATTGTTTACATTATATGAAGTAAAGGAAATATTGCATCCACGACAAATTTCTATTTTCATATTTTAAAGAAATTTCAGATATTTTTCGCTTGACGAATGTAGTAAATATCTAGCATCATTCAAAAATGAACTATTTTTAAAAGAAGTGCTGTAAAACCTTTTTTTACTACGTCGATTAGTGAAGTAAACTTGACGTAGGGTGAACTATGTTGCCATTTCCCTAACTGAGTCTTTAAACCAATTTCTCAACGACAAAACAACTGTGCAAAATAAAAAACAAAATACTTTAACCCAAGGTACATGGATAATAATTATATCAATTATGTACACAATTGGAGTCACAAAAGCAATCTTGCTAGTGCTATTTACGCTTTTCTGAGTGATTGTAACAAACTCCTTCTTGCAGTGGAGCTTTCAATTATCAAAATTATTATAAATTAGTCCTTTAATTAGTATATATCTCCTTGGTAGGAACGATGGACATTTGACGAATTCTTTCTAAAATCTCGTTAGGAGTACAAAATCCATAACTTAATAACCTTACCTCAAGTCTGCTAAAAAAACATTACTACAATGACCAAGTTTGATTGACAACGACTTATTTAGTGACATAGAGTCCTTGACATCTACTTTGTGAGTTACTGTTGAGTTTATTAGTACATCATTTTTGGCAAATCTCCTTTCATGTGGTAAACATGAGAGATTATTGAAATGATTTACAACTACTCTTAGCTCAGTTCTCTTGACTACTCTAATGAGTTTGCTTTATGATTTATATTGTGTATATTATTGAGGTTATTTTGCTCGCTAATGTAATATACAATAATAGCATAAGTATCTTGTGCCAAAAATATTTTTGTTATTGAACACGACCAGGCTATTGGCGGCACAGTACCTCCTTCTTACGCACGAGTACAATATTTTACCGGATACTAATTGTATGTGAGAAACTTCAATAATTTATGATTTGATTATGAAATTCATTACCATGATTAATTTAGGCAGCTGTTTTAAAAAAAAAAGGACGTAAAAATCGGGGTTTGAGGTCGCTATCACAACTTTATAATTATTGTTTGATAATTACTCGATGGAAGATCAAGCTCGTTGATGGAAATATTGGCTTAGGAAGAAGGGGATTTCTAGATTCGAAAAATTAATAATAAAAAAAATAAAAAAAAAAAAAATCGAAATATATCCATTATTAATCGTCTGTACAAAGATATATAAACAACCTTGAATTATAGCAAATTTCAATTTCTTGTTCAATACATTTTTATCTGAGTCGAATATTAATTTATAGAGATATTTGCATTTTTTAGATATCAGTCCTCAGTAAACACCCATTCCTGCTAAAGTGACTTTCAATATGAGTATCTAAGCATTTCAACCATACTAAACATTTTTTTTTTTAATATATAAGTTTGTTACACTGGTGAAGTGGAGAGTATATGATGTAGGCCATCACAGTTCCTTGGAAATATACTCAGTTTACGCAGCTCCTGCGTCACGGGTTTTAGCATATTTTCCCTTAAGGAAAACCAGCTATTGAGGTCGTACTCATGATGAGATTTTAAAAAAAATTTCTTCAAACGCCCATCGATCCTACCTAGAAGATGAAAACGAGGACCGTTCAAAATTATATGTATATTCGAAATATCTCCGTTATTAGACGTCGGATAGCAAAAGGGTTTATAACTAATCTTATTGCAAACATAATTTCTGTATCATGAGCATTAACCGAGATATTTAGATTTTAAGTTTTAGGGGGCCGATATTTAGGGTTTTAGTTTTCGCCCTTCGTTAAACACTCTATCCTACTTATTTCATATTAACAATAAGCAGTTATATCGTGAATCCCTTTATTTTAAGTTTAAATACCAACTATTGCTTTCAAGAGACCTTTATGCGAGATACATGCAAATTCGTCAAGTGATGACGTCATGAATTAACATTTTTCGTATTTTCATTACTAGAAAATATTTATTTTATCTATGCCATATGCGATATTGAACTTTTTGATTCAACACTAAAGATCATATTTGTTATTGTGCCTACTTGAATAGTCGGGGTTTAGAGGAGGGGATTGGAAAATTTAAAATATCTCCTTTATTATGCCTCGGATCGAAAAATTGTATAAAACCAATCTTATTGCAAATGTAATATTCTATAAATGTTGTTGTGTACGTATTTTCACTATCATGTAAACCTACATGCCTTCAGTAAACCCACTCCTACTCATGTCAAATTAACAATAAGCTGTTAGATTATGAAGCACTTTATTGGACGCCTAAAACCAAAAATTGTTCTCATTGAAGTTTTAAGTTTTTAGATAAATGCAATTACGTGATGTACGTTGGGAAATCTGCTTAGTCAACGGAGCCCCTGCGTGACGGACTTTTAAATTTGTGGGAACTTACCACTTGCACCGAATGCCTATTTACCTATGGACAAACTTATGATTATAAACAGCCCGTGGTATATATATTGCCCATACCTTTGGTTGTAGGGCAGAAAGGAATTTAATCTACTAATATCTAAAGTCCGTTGATCCCTAATTAAGATGGCGGAGGTATTCATTACGTCGCGAGTATATACTTTCACCCTCATCAGACCTTAACAGGCCTAGTGCTTTAAACTAAAGCAAAAACATTCAACTGCCCAACCCAATAGTTAGTATCTCTTTTTGTCTGATAAGAGATAAGGAAGCGGAAGGGCTGTTATCTTAGAGCCTGCCAGATGTGAGTCACGCACCTTTTGCTATCTTCACACAAGATTTATGTGTCCTCCCCAACTCGCCGATATTTATGGCCTTAAGTGACTTTTTTTTCGCCTTCTCTGGACATCCTACTCTACAATAAAGTTACTTTAAGATATTATGACTAATATATAATATACCTCATATGAGGTACATTATTCATTTCACGGTCCCGATTTATAGTCTAGAAGCATGAGATAATATTACTAGAGCAGCACAAACGTGAATACTATTATTACTATTTTAATTTAAAGGAAACCTCAATGTAATCTATGTTATGATATATTTATCTTAATATTAGGCTACCTACGCTAACAGAATGTTACATAGCCTTCGGACGTAACAGACAGGCGTAGGTAAGAGTGCTTCTATTTTACACAACCAGTAGAGAAAATAAAATCATTTTTAATAACTTAAAGCGTTACTTTGTCATTTTCCCGAATCGTAGAAAATGCAAGGCAATTTTTGTTTTTTAAAATTAAAATGTCTAGATATAATTTTTAAGTAGAAGCTAATTATGAGTATTTTGAAAGAAATTATTTTATGAATGTTCAAACAACAATAGATTCACTTCATTCCTTAATTAGTTGTAACAGGGGGAAAGTATGTAAATTTTGTATGATGCATGTGGCATGATTTTTTTTGGGTATCATTTATTAGCAGATTTACCTTAAGAGAAATCAGCTATTGGGGTTGTACTCATAACGCTATTTAAAAAAAAAAAAAAAAAAAAAACCTTCATATGACCGTCGATCCTACCTTGTAGATGAGAAAAATGAGGTCAGTTCTAAATGTTTTATATATATATATATATATATATATATATATATATATATACACACACACACACTCACACACACACACGCGCGCGCGCGCATGTCTCTAGCAGTCGCAATTTTGGTTTATTCCTTACCAAACTCGATTTTAAATCATTTTATGTAAAAAGAAAGATCATTTATGTATGAAATCAGAACCGTGGGGGGGGGGGCTTAGGGGGGATATTTCACAGATTCGAAATATCTCCATTTTTCTTGCGTCGGATCGAAAACATTTATGCAATCAATATTATTGCAAATATAATGTCCTATAAATTTTGGCATATACATGTTTTTTCTATATTTAATATTAACCGAGATATTTCTTTATTCACTATTTGAAACCTAAATACTAAATATTGTTCTCATTGAACTTTTACGATTTGAGACACATGCAAATACGTGGCGCACGTGGGAAATCTGCTTAGTTAACGCAGCCCCTGTGTGGCGGATTTTATATTATTTTAAATTGAATTCAATTAATCCGATCTCTAGCCAGCTATTTAGTAATTTGATCTGCTACATTTTATTATTATGCTCTGTCGAACGCAATATAAACTTATTAATATCCATCATTCATCGTTAAATTCATGTTGAATCGAGTAATGGGCATTTCATTTATATTTTGTCCCCTTAGTTAATGCACTTCCTACCAAATATTATATGAACTAATTATTTGATAGGTATTTTAAATTGTTTTGAACCATATTAATTCAATTAAATCAAGTCAATCCTCTGAGTAAGTAATGAAGGTTACTTTCCAGAATTGGGTTCAAAGATGTATGTTCCTTCGATTAATAAATTATAATGTCCACTGTGGTTTCTTATTTTTACCAATGTTATTATAGTCAAAATGTATTTATGAAACGGCTGAAACCAAGTCGATATACACTACACGAAATAATATATGCCACAAAACATTTATATGTCCTAGTTTCGTTGATAACACACCTTCCTCTGCATGTAGAAAAATATAGAAGGCGTAATTCTGCTCGTGTGTAACGGTATAACGAATGTAGTAACTAGTCCTTTAAGTAATATATTTCTCAATATTTTGTCAGCCATGAATATTATGAAAGTCTTTCGTTTTTTTAATCCAACTCTTGTCTTAAAAGAAGTTAATTATCAATGAGTGTTCTGAAATGCTCAGCTCTGATTCGGTAAAAATTGTCTCTTGCACAACTTCGGCGACTAACTTCGAAATTCAACTAGCCATTAATGCATAAACACGTTCAGCTAAGACACCACACCGTATTATTACCAGGTAAAATTATGTTTTAAAATAAATTTTACATTCATCTTCAATTAGATTAATGATAGGTAATTTATATGCTTATGCAAAACAGATATATTTATGAGATTATAATATACGTTCAGCAATTTTTTTATGCCATTAGTATTCAGAGAATTAAAAATATAAAGCTTTGTTTGAAAATCAAAAGAAAGTTCTATTTCGAAGTAATTAACAACTAAGGCGTAAGTGTAAACCCCTTGTGTAGGTGTGCATTACTTGAATGAGTTGTGATGCACTGAACATTAGTTTATTTAATTCCGGGTTATACAAAACATATTTTCAGAATAGCGTATCATTTGTGGAAGTTGAACTCTTAACACACTGCTTGAATGAATTAAATCTCTAAAAACAAATTAAAGAACTTTTTTCCTGAAGTATGTTTTTATTCACGGAATGAATAATATAAAAAATTTTCAGGTATGAAATGAAACTGCAGTATATAAAAATCACAAAAATTGTTGAACAAATAATTTATCATCAGGTATATTACCTCATAAGGTTTACAAAACCTCCCATCCTTTAATAAATCTAAGACTAATAACTGACAAGAATAAACATTCTCAATAAACACAAAATGCTTGTTATATATGTAGATTGTTATTAAAATTAATATTATGTTGTTAACAAAACCAATTTGTTAAAAGTAGTTATTGAATCCATACATTTCTGAAAATGTATTCATTGAATTTGGAAAATTTGGTTGTGAATGTGTTATATGAGTTAGCTATTTAATACCATGTATAGAAATTAACTGACTCAATATAATAACTTTGTTACAGATAATAAAAACTATTTGTCTTATCCTTTTACGTCTGTTAACATCAGTGAAAATAAATACATTTCACTTTAGTCATGACAAATAGAGTTTTAAGTAAGCCCATGCACCACTTTTAAAACATCAGAAGAAGCCTCTATATCAGGGCTTCTTAAACTTTTGTAATTTACGACCCCATTTATGATTGCGAGTTTCTTGACGACCCCATACAAATATAAAAGAAAAATAATACTGTAGGGATTTCTTATTTCCTGCGATGAGAGCGCACTCTAGGCGGATATCCGGCCAGGTATTCCTTCACCACTTAGTAGCCTACATACATCCGGAAGTAGAAAATCGCCTTGTCCTTCCAAAGGAAAGATAACCTTCTCTTTGTAAAAGAAGCATCGTCGAATCGACGAATAGGTTGTAACTGTAGATAAAACATATTCGTCGAATCGACGAATAAGTTGTAATTGTAGATAAAGCATAGTTGTAACTGAAGATAAAACATAAATTGTATTTTTATCTCTCGCGACCCCAGAATTTTGCTACGCGACCCATTGTTTAAGAAGCCCTGCTCTATATGAATAATCTTGTTTTAACATCAAGTTGCTGCTGAGTAACAACCTGGATACACTTGCTTCACAAAATATTGGGCTGTGTACCCTCGATTGGAGTATCAAAATATTTAAGCGCAGTCTAAAATGAATCATGAGTTTGATATCTTATGAATATTAGTTGGTAAACAAAAATGTCCCACAGATCTTTAAAAATACAATTATTAAAGATTCTGAGTTTGGACTCACTCACAGAATTAAAATTGTTCTCTCTATGGCTATTTAAGGTTAACTGTAGCAAAGAAAGGAATTTACAGTGAGATTTGTACTTCAGATCCAACAGCTCATATTAGTCTTGTGAGTTTAGGGGTTTGGTCTCAATCTCACTGAGTATAATCTATAATAGTTGGTTCTATACCCGACAGAGCATAAGGAATTTTTTAAGGAGTTTACGAACTTATTAAATAAAATCCTTAGACCTACCCTGGCTAGAAAAGGGTGGAAAGCTGTCCACATTTCTTAAGGCATGAGATAATATATATAAGCCCTAGCTATAAAACTGGCCACCTTCACCCTATATATTCATACAGAGAAGTTGTTGCTCGGTGTTCTCGATTTTCGAGTATCCTAATAGTTTGAGCGCTGGGGTTTTGGAATGGTCTTATTTATTTAACGCCCACATTATGCTCCAATAACGAATGCAAAAGGTTATCCGCTGGTTATGGCCACTTTCTAGTCAGTCTGGGATTAAGGATTTTATTGAGTGAGTTGGTCACTAAATAAATCTCTATTGCCGGCGAGGGAATATTAAAGGTTATAGGAGTTTACAAAGAGTATTAAAACCAAAGCCTTAACACCCACGGCTGACCAATGTGTATAAATTGGAACAACCTCATTCTCTAAGGTAGGATCGATTGTCGTTATATTTTAGCGTTCACTTTCCACTGCTCATGTTAATTTGGGCGGGTTTTATACAAGGTGTCACCCTTTTCTAGCTATGGTGGGACAAAGACTTAGATATACTGATTTCATCATTAAATGAAGTTCCATTTCTTAAACGGGGATCGAACCCATGACTCCAGACCTAGATTAATAATACCAACGATGAGCATTTGAAAAAAACTCCGTCAACCAGGGGCTGAACTAAGCAGAAGGCCCACGTGTAGTTTTACAATGAAGAAATCTGCCTACTAATAACAGTAGTAATAGCGAGTCTCTAAAACAATTCCACGTGAGCCGAACAGTTACGGAAACGGCCGAACTAGCATACGGCGGAAAGTCCCGAAAAGAACCGACTTCAGCCGATTTCATCTCTGTTATCCGCACACACTTAATAAAGGGGCTCAGGTTAGGCTTAATAAAGGTTGACCTTTATCTCACATGGCAAACCTAGAGTGGCGAGTTCGATTCTCGCCTGGCCAAAAGAAATTATTTAGTGACGAAATTCATTAAATAACATTCCAAAATCCCACCCTGGCTAGAAAAGGATGGTAACCTGTAGAAAACCCGTCCCAATTAGCCTGAGTTGCAAAAAGTGGATGTTAATAAATAATAATAATAATAACACGCTTAATAAAAATGCAAATATCTTGGTTAATATTCAAAATAGTGAATAAATGAATATAGCAATATTTATAATAAATTTAATTTGCAATAAGATTGGTTCTATACCATTTTTTGATCCGACACTATATAACGGAAAATTTCGAATTTTCGAAAGTCCCCCCTATAACCCCCCCCCCCACTGGTCCGATTTCAGCCATTAACGAACTCCATCTTTCTATTTGCATAAAACGATTAAATATCGCGTTTAGTAACGATCAAACAACAATTGCGACCGCTAGAGCGTTAACAGACAAATATATATATTGAATGGACCTCATGTTCGTGATCTCCAGGGTAGGACCGATGGACATTTGAAGAAATTTTTCGAAAATCGCGTCATGAATATGACCTTAATAGCTGGTTTCCCTTAGGGGAAATCTGCTAAAAACTATTTTAGGAAAACACGCCCTCATAATGTGATTTCCCTTAAAATGCTCTTTACATGATTCAGCTCAGATATGAGACAATTTAAGAGAACATTACTTCAATTTTGATTGCCGAGAAGAAATTTTCTATAAGAGAGGTGGGTTATAAGTCATTAGAAGCGCGGGGGAAAACAAATTATAAGGAATGATGGAAGAATTTAGATGAGTATAATGAAATTGGGGGAGAGGGCGATAAAGGAGGAAATAATAAGTGGGGGAGGGTGAAATTGTCCATTTCCACCCCTTGCCTCCTTCCTTCCTCTCACAGCCAATAACCTTCGCCTTCATCTATATATCTCACTGGAAGATGTGCCTCTCCTTCACCGACTCAATACAGCCTGCCATAACACATCTTAGATCTCGCTCCCTTAAGGGAAATCTGCTATCCACATGCTCATGACATGAAAAATGTCGTTAAATGCCCCCCAAACTATCTAGGAGTCGCGAAAATGGAAAGGACCTCTCAAATATTCATGTATAGATCTCTAAAGCTCTATCTCTCGAACTTTCGTTCATTGTGTTCAAGCTATATTTAAACGGTTTACATAAAATTATATATAATGTTCATAAAGGCCTAAATATAAAGACGGACAAAAATATAGATTAAGAATAGAGTAAAAAATCGCTGTGGTTAAAACATGTCTTCTTTGTTCTCCTGTCCATCCTAATTAAATTAAATCAGATGTTTGCTTTCACTTCATTTATTATATTAAATTATAATAAGATGATATTATAAAGTGACATAAGATTTCGTCGTTCCAATTCAGCGGATTGAAAATGGTCCTAGACATGATTTATAGATCTTTGCATGTAAACAAAAAGGTTCAAAAAGACTTCGGAGGAATTTAAAATTTTATATTTTTGCCCTCCTTTAAACCCCCTCTCACCCTTAATCTAGTTTGATCAAATTGGGAAATGCAAAACTAGACCTTATAAAAATCCTACATATGAAATTTCCACATCCTAAGGATAGCCGTTTTTAGTTACGCAAGAAGGTACGAACAGACGTCACACCGAAACTAGTCAAAATGGATTCACCGAAGTAAAGGCGTTACTCAAAATCCCAAAAAATCCCATTATTATTTAATCTTGGGATAATGGAATGTACTAAAATAATTTTGTTGTACATTTTTCTGAAACTTGAATATTACGGAGTATGTTTGCGTTTTCGGCCTTCTGAAACTCCCCCCCCCCACCTCCTTCCTACCAATACTATTTCCATTTTAAGGAATTATATCACTAAAATAACTTGTCACATACAGCTTATGTTTCATGCCAACTGATTCGAATAAGCAGATAACGAGGTCTGTGGACTTGACACACACTCTGATGTGTGTCATTCCGCTCCCTGGAAATCTGCTTAGTAGAATAAGGGGATTGACTTTACTGCCAGGAACATATTTCACGACAGGTAGACTTGTTGCTGACATCATTCAAGACAACAATGTCGTGACTTGGAGTAGTTTTCCCGAAACGGCTATAAGCTAGCCGGTTTTACATAATATTCTGCTCCTATTACTGGTTATATTCTAATACAATAAAACAGAAAATACGTCATGGTTTTATACTAAGGTCAGCTGATTAGATTGAATTCAACCAAATGTGTATAAATAGACAGATTAAAAACTGAACCTCAATTTACGTTGACTTGGCATGTAAACAATACAATCTGAGGTACATGTTATTTTTTAATTCTCTGTGAAATTACAGCTATTCAAAAAGAACAATATAGATTAATATTACATTAAATGAAGCCTTTACTGTGCATTGTTTTCATGAATTTATGTGACTGTCGCTGCATTTCTCGAGGTCATGTTTTTGCTATTGAGCTCGTACTCATGACGCGACTTTTGACAAATTTCATCAAATGCCCATCGATCCTACCCAGTAGATGACGAAAATGAGGTCCGTTCAAAATTATATTTATATTTGTCTGTTAACGCTGTAGCGATCACAATTTTTGTTTGATCGCTACCAAACTCGATATTTAATAGTTCCATGCAGAAATAAAGGTCAAGTTCGTTAATGGCTGAAATCGGACAGTAGGAGGGGGGGGTTTAGGGAGGATTTTGAAAATTCGAAATAACTTTTTAACTATACGTCGGATCGAAAAACTGAATTGAACCAATCTTATTGAAAATTAAATGAACTACAAAAATTTTTCTTTACATATTTTCTGAATCATGAATATTAACCGTAATATTTAGATTTTACTTATTTTAGTTTTGGTTTTCCACTTTCAGTGAACCCCTACTCCTCATGCTATATTAATAATAAACTGTTGTTCCATGAACCACTTCATTACTAGTTTAAATAAGGAATACGGTTTTTATTGAACTTTTACTTTGTGAGATATATGCAAATACGTTCTGTTGCCCCCCCCTTCCCTTCTTTTGTTCTTGAATTGCTAAAATTTAAGTAATTCAGATTAAAATTATTCTGATTCATTACAAATTAGCTATAGTAAATAGTTTTCAATAAAATTTATGTGTTATATTCAGATATATTTCATTAATGGTTTTTCTTTTCCGTCTAGAATTCAGGCTGGCTGGCCTTTTGTTTACAATTCAGACGCTTTCTGCTGTAAGCTAATACAAATTTAAAAATCGACCAATGAAAATGACGTCAAATGTAAATGAAATTTAAAAAAAAAAATAAAAGAGAAACCTAATGAAATAAAAATGAATTTTAAATAACAATTTATACTTCATCTAAATCAACGACGATTGTAAACAGTAATTTATTTATCTTCTCTATTGCTGTGTATAAATGGCGCTAAAAAACTAAAATAGAAAAACAACAATATCTTATATTCCTAATCACATTCTATCAGTCAGATTGAAATGGATCTGAAGACGTGGCCTTGCAGGAGAACTGTTTACAAGATATTTTCTTAGGGCTATGAGTCACGGACCTCTCCTGGAAATAATATTTATAATTCTACTTCTTATTCATCTGATAATGATCACTATCTTCAGAGATAATATCTCTGTGGAAGTGTGTGAGCAATGACGTTTTTAGCAGATTTCCCCTTAAGGGAAGTCAGCTATTGAGGTCGTACTCATGACGCGATTTTCGAAAAATTTCTTCAGATGAAAAAATTGTATAGAACCAATCATTTTGGAACTTAAATTTACTATAAATATTGCTCTATACATTTATTCTCTATCTTGAATATTAACCGAGATATTTTCATCTTTATTAAATGTGGCCCGATAACGGACAAGTGAGTTTCCCGCCAAAAGCTAGTTCGGCTTCACTAGGGAAATCTGCTTAGTTTACGCAACCCCTGCGTGACGGACTTTTATTATATTATTTTGGGGTAGATTGAGTGCTTAGGCTGTTTCTACAGCTTGGAAAAATATGATGAAAATCTTCCTGCTATTTTGTGGTTCTACTTAAGTCATATCTGTCGAAGCATACCGTCGTCACTGGCTGTTGGTCGACCCCTATACTTGGCTTGGAAACGTTGGCTGCTGGTTCCAACCCTTTACTTGTTTTACTTAACCTTTTTTTTCGTTAAAATGGTAATTAGTATTTTATTACCTGCATTTTCTATATCACAAAATGTAGCAGTTAATCGAATCATCCTATAGTCTACAATTGTAAATTTCTACATTTAGGTTCGTTAACTCTTTATTAGCAGAGTCAACAGTCATTGATTTTTTTTTTCGTTTCTTTCTACGTTCAAATTTCCTAAATCTCAATATGCAATAGTTGATTACTGTCACGTGTGACTTGAAACTCAAATCCGAGTTTCAATGAAGTCTATAGCGACTATTCATTCTTTTGCACCCTGCCATTTTTCATCATTATTTCTGGTCGTGGTGAGGATGACGAATGAGATCGGCCATTAGGGTGGGTTGGCTTCGTCTACTAGAATGTACAGGCTTCGTCTTTAGGATGAATCGGTGGAAGTTTGAAGGGATTTTCGAGGTTCGCTTTATTCCTTTAGGGAAGTCTGCTAAAAGGAAACTAAACAGAGCTAAGCAAATGATAGAAAGGTGAAGGGGATTATTGACTTTGGCAATATTTGCCGTAACATGACATGCTGATGAACTGGGTGGGGGGGGGGTGCATGAGTTGACATTGCTATTAGACTGTATATCCAGCTATTAGGGAAGCTCAAACTCCAAAGTTGCTATGAATGAATGTATGAATAATTGAAGCGTCCCCATTGGTTAATAATTCATTCCAGCATTGAATTTAAATTGGCCAGTTAAGGACGAGGAAATTTAGGCTTTGTCATTAGCATTGCATTCAAACCAAATAACTCTTTTTTTTCCCCCTTTTTTTTTTTTTAAATTAGATATTATGACTTTGTAATTGGACGACTGACTTTTATTTTTATTTGAATATTTGTCACAGACACAATTAGAATTTGTAAATATAATATAAATTTGTATTCATGAATATAGAACCGTAATTTATTCTTTAATTTTCAATAAATATAGAAATAGATGACCATGAGCCATCTCTGATTGATTTTATCCTTCAAAATATAAATAAAAACCGTTATAGGCTATTTATATTAATTCTATTTACCCATAGAATTAATTTAAATGCACTACTCCTCTTTAGGAAGTTAAATATTTATAATTGTATTTCATATTTATTTGTAAGCTATTTGTTTGTTTGCTTATAAAAAATAACTGTCCATTTTAAGCTACTAGGACTAATCGAGATGAGTCATCGACTGGTAAATTCCCCATTCTAAACGAGATGAGATATTTTAATTACGACTTTTACTAATAAACACATCTCTATTGTAAACGCTGGCATCGTATCCGCAACTCTAGGTTTACCGAGAGCATTAAAACTTACGCCGTAACTCACATGGCTAACCTGAGCTCCAAAGCACATATATCTATCCAATATTTCATTTCATACACTTGGGAACAGCGTAATTAGTTCTATTTCTTTACTTATTAGTAGTTACAACAATGTAAGCAAGAAGTTTTGATAAAAACAGAAGGATTCCCTTCTTAATTTATTCAGTATTAATTGTTTATTTCGCTATCTTCCTCAACTCTTTGAATGGAGTCCTCAATAAGGCAGTTAACCTTGTTCAAATAGCTTATTCAACAGCTGTGAGGGGTCAGCTTTAGAACATAGCCAATGAGCATGGAAAATGTAACTAAAACGTTATGTATAATAAAAAAATAATATAAATTGCATGTGCTAGAGAGGGAGAACATCTCAGGGGACAACCTGTATATAACTCATCCTAATAATATTTTGCTCAGGTTTGATTCGGCAAATATGATACTGTGATACTGCAAACGTATATATTTTATATATGTGTATCCATATTCCACGATCACTTTGAGTCCCACGATTCTTCCCCAAGATAAACTTTTTGGGTTTCCCACTCCATATTCTAGTTATACTATCTCTTTCTACAACTGCTAAACCGTTCTGCCATTGGTTAAGAGTTGCTTTTATTGTTACTCTCCTACTACTTTCGTATTTGATTGATTGGTTTACTTATAGCTGATTTCTTTTAAGAAAATGCAGCTATTGATGTATTTTTGAAAAGCCATTTTAAGAACGTTCACCAATGAAATTCTCTTTTCTATGTTTTTATTATATTGTTCAAAACAGAAGTTGAGTTAAATGTCTGCTATTAACCTTTATAATTAATGCAACCATAAAGAATAAAAATAATTCATCTGTGTTTATTATGGGAGTCCGGATAGCCAGGGGAGTTCGATTCCCGTCTGAGTAATTTGAATTTATTTTGTGATGAACTCATTAAATAGCATCCATAGTCCCACCCTGGCTAGAAAAATGTGGCAACCTTTAGATAACCCGTCCCAATTAGTCATAGGCGCAAAAAATGGATGTTAATAAATAATAATAATAATATTATTTTTGTAGTTGTTCTCAATCACAAACAAGGTTTAGCATATTTCATCTGAATGTTTGTTTTTATTCTTTATCTTATAACATGGAAACAAAAGCCTATATCCTATAAATTTACAAAATATATGTTCCCACCTAGCCTATATCAAACAATTAGTCAAAGAGATATAAATGTAATGATCCTTCATTATAATATTCACTCCGTAGCGCTAGTATAATTTTAATTGCATTGAATTTAACTAATTGTTTAATCGAATGTTAAGTATATTTGCTTAACTAGTTTTTGTCATAAAATCTGAATTTTATGAATAGGAGTGTAACCCTACAATTTGAATCAAGAAACTGAAATATGTTGAAAATTTTATGTAATAGCGTCCTATTTATACTACTATGATTAATTGGAAAGGGTCTCTACAGGTTACCGCTTTTTTTGTGGTCGGAGTAGGCGAAAATCGTATCCAGAACTCTATGTTAATAAATTGTACCAAGTTTCTTGATATGGGCTCACTCATGAGACAAAAATTAATAGAAAAGATTTTGAAAAATATTTATGCAGCATAATGGATAAGCTACGCAAATTTACTATGTACAGGCATGTCATACACAGATGAGGTGTAAACCTAAGGAATGTAAACAAGGCATGAAACATACAGAAATGTCTCCAAGATAAAGAAGAGAAAGAAAATAGCAATAGGAAGTCATTTTAATATGTATAAAAAAAACAATTTTGCGTGATTCATATATATATATATATATAGAGAGAGAGAGAGAGAGAGGAAGAATATCATACTTTTTTTACATCTTACTTTATAGCTAGAATAAAAACGCATAAGTGAGAGGGTGTCTACACACTCATACACAAATACTCACACACAGTACATTAAAAGAACAAAATAAGTATATTGTTATTAATTTATTATCCACATTTATTTAAATACTTTTTTTTTTCTTTGCAGGTGAGTATCAACTCCTTTTGCACTCAACAATGGGTGAGTACTGTAAGCGAAACCGCCTTATACAACTACTACCATTACACGGGGTTTTGGCACCGCCAAATGTAAACTGTTTTATTCTTTATTATTATTTTCTAGTTATTACCATTTTAACCATATATTAGCAGATTTCCCTTAAGGTTAAATCAGCTATTGAGGTTTCTCTTAAGACTCGATTTTCGAAAAATTTCTTTAAATGTCCATCGATCCTTCCAAGATGATGAAAATGATGTCCGTTCAAAATTATATATATATATATCGTATATCCCAGCTATCAACTGTTCAGTATTTACATCCGGAGATAATTTTGATTTGTAAGTAATACTATACTGTTTCATTAATCCTAATTTTACGCACATCAGCGTATTTTTCCTCTGGTGGCCAAGAGTTTTGCACTCTAATCGTTAATGTTTTTTTTAATAATGATCGTTAATGAAGGTTATCCTGAAGTAGGTAAAGTGCGGCTTTTTCACATATAATTTTTGATATATATATATATATATATATATATATATATATATATATATATATATATATATATATATATATATATATTAAAAGGGGACCTTATTTTCAACATCTCCTGGGAAGGACTGATATACATTTCAAGAAAATTTAGTTAACCAAACAGTCAGTTTTGGTTAACCTTTCGTTTAATTTAAATCTGCTTAAAAGGGTGTCGTTGAATTATGTTTCCCCGAATGAGAAGCAGTACGTCGGAAATAGTTCCAAAGCGAAGCTAAATTAAATCTACAGGTCCCGCCGGCTGTAGGTCCCAAGCATGTACAGCCAGGCATTGACTTGTAAAAGAGTACCTGGAATGTGCAGCTGCTTAAGTACACTAGGTTACACTAGGAGTACACCTGTAATACAATCAGATGCTCTTCTATGGAAGCTTGATTCTGAATTTCCTAATCCTTTTCCGAAATTCTTCACTACTTGCTTTATCTGTTTAGTGCAAGTGTTGTTCTGACATTATGAGTGTATATGCATAATACACATAAAGATATAAAATAATCGCTTATCCAAATAAAAAAATAGATACATTACACTTTTCTTTCTGCGATGTGATAAGAAGGAGAGAAGAATTTCGCTTGCGGTGAATTATAGATGAAACGTGAAAACCATTTGACGTCATGTGTGTGTGTTATTGCATTGCCAGAATTGAACATTACCTTTCGCTTTATTGTTATAATTTTAGGATACATTGCTCTCTATTTTAAAATTGCACACTATAAATTATAGTTCATGTGGTACCTTTTGTCCTGAATTTAATAATTTTGTTCTATTTTAGACGCTAATCATTTTTTAAAGTAAAAATACATTTGTTTTAAAAGTTTAATTACTGTTGTTTTCATAAAATAAAAATAAAATGTATAAGGTTTGGGGCAGGGGAGTTTTTACCGACTCAAGGGAACGAACTGGTTCCGAATTCTTTTAATCAAGTATTAAGCCAAAGTAAAATGATTAAATTTCGTAAATTCTCATAGCTGTAAAACGTAGAGCTATATAATCCTCAGGTGAGCAAGCCAAATTCATATGGTTAGTAGCATATCCCACCTATCTATTTTATTGCTTAACGGTTATTGAAATTGTTAATCAAATTGCCTGTAACACGTCTGGGAGGTTATCTATCCAAGTACTAAAACATGGCACAACACAGCTTATTCAGTTCCTCCTAATTTACTCGACTCAATTGGTCTGGTCAGTCAATATGAATACCGATGTGATGTGGGTGTGTGTTCTTAGGTGTTGTGGAATTCCTGGTAAATGTATCGCTGTGCTCCTTGCTTAAATACTACAGTGAGCAATTGTATAGGTTGGCATAAAGGTGGGTGGTTCTCTGTCTAGTTGTCAACACAATGCACTGCGATTACACATCAATAACTTGTCATTCCTGACAATAAGTATGTCGATGTGATTAAGGACTAATCTTTGGTGGTAGTAGATTTTATGGAATTTGTATTACTACTCAATAGTCCTATTTAAATATATTAGTGCTATAAAATTCTCCATCTGGATGCTAAGGTATTGAAATGTCCTCACATAACAACAATTGGTCTTTCAGTCAATAAGTAAGCTGATGTAATTACACTAACTAGATGATAGCAATATTACTGGAATCCAGATTGCTGCTCAATAGAGTTGAGGTTGGGCTCCTGACATGCTTTCCGAATCATTTCTTAAAATGTCTATCGATCCTATAGTAGATAACGGAAATGAGGGCCATTTAAATTATATATATATATATATATATATACATATATATATATATATATATATATATATATATATATATTTATATATGTCAGTTCTGTCTTATCGTTACCAAACTCGATATATAAGCGTTTCAAGCAAAACCAAAGATCAAATTCTTTAACGGCTCAGATTGGAGTGGGGGGGAGAGGTTAGAGAGAGGTAGTTTTGAAAATCTGAAATTACTACGTCATTATAAGTCTGATCGAAAATGTTATACAACAAATCTTATTTTAAATTTAATTACCTATAACTGTTTTTATTTAAACATTTCCTATATCTTGAACATCAACCAAGATATTTGAATGTTTTAGTTTTCAGCCTTCAGTAGACCCCCACTCCTGTTCACGTGGTATTATCGGTAGCTGTTATGTCTTGAACCACTTTATTCTACCAAATATTGTTATCAAGTGACCTTTATTACGCGCGATACATACTCATTCATTGTGCGACGACGCTATCATCAATTAAAATTTTACATTCTTACCAGGAAAATGTTTATTTATTCTATACCATACTCGATTTTTAACTGTTAAATCCAACACTGAATATAATATTACTTAATAGCTGAAATCTGAACAGGAATAGGGGGGGGGGGAAGAGGGGAATTTGAAAAATTCAAAATGTCTTCGTTATTGTGTCTCACATAGATCACGTCTTGGTAAACTATTAATTTTCTACAACTGCTGTTCTGTCATTAATTATTTATTAACGTCCACTTTTTGCAACTTATTCATTAATTAAACATTTAATCGAGTAATTTAATGGATTGAAATAAAGGTATAAGCTCATAAATCAGGATGATAAGTTATTTAGCTCTGCTTACACTACAGGAGTTAGTCTTTTCGGCCAATAAGTAAAGCAATATGGTTTACTTATAACCTCAGATGTTGTTCGCATTATTGAATTCTATATGGCTGCTCAATAGTTGTTCGTTGTCACATAGATTGTAAGAAATGTACCAGGCGGCACATTCAGATTGTAATGTGTACTTGTGGGCATTCATCCAAATAACACATTGAACTGTGTATACGCTATTTATGAGACACCAGAATGGCGGTGTAGGCAGAGAACCTCAGAAGGTAGTAGAATTGCTGGGATATAAATGAACCAATAATGTTGCACCTAACTTAATTATTGAAGCCCATTTTAGAAACTTATTTTAGCAATTTTATACTATTAGAGGCAAGAATCTTCCAATAACAGTCTTTATGTAATTTTTATGAGAAAACAATTTTGCCTAAACATGGTACGCCAAACCAATCGCCTACTCAATGATTACCCTTAAACGCTTCACAGTATTAAACATTAAACTGAAGAGAGTAATTCTTTGTTGTTCTTCTTAACCTAAATATTTTGTTAGAAAACTGAGTCGCTTTAACCAATTGTATACAATTAATAAGGCTCGTTGTACAATATTTACTGTAGTCTAGTCCGTTCTTGCCTTTATTTAGGCTAGGAGGAAGAACAAATAACTCATCGACAACCAAGGCCACGAAAGCTGAGATAACTAGAGGCGGGCAGAGCTTCAGTAAACACACCACTAAAAGGTTGACATAAGAGGCCGTTCTATCAGCTGTTTCCTACAGCAGTCATTCAGTGCCTTTTTGTGAAAATAGGTTTAACTTTTATCATCGGCTAAAACCCTTTATTGTGATTGTAGTTTGTTTTTCTTATTTTTATATTAAAAGTACTTTTAGCAGATTTCCCTTAAGGGAAATCAGCTATTGGGGTCGGACTAATGACGCGATTTTCGACATTCTTCTTCAAATGTCCGCCGATCCTACCTAGGAGATATCGAAAATGAGGTCCGTTCAAAACTGTATATATATATAAATATATTTCTGTTACCGCTCTAGCGGTCGCAATTATTGTTTAATCGTTACGAAACTCTACATTTAGTCGTTTTATGTAAAAAGAAAGATCAAGTTCGTTAACGGCTGAAATCTGACCAGTGGGAATGGGAGGAGAGGAGAGGATTTTCGAAAATTCGAAATATCTCCGATACTATACGTAGGATCGAAAAATTGTATAGATTTAATCTTATTGTAAATTAAATTTACTATAATTATTGATATATACGTTTATTCTCTATTTCGAATATTAACCGTTTGTATTTATTCACTTAATATTCACTGTGGTGTTGTGTTACCAGTATGTAGATTTATCTATTACTAAACTTCAGGAGGGAAACCTTCTTAGTTCTGGACTTTATATTTCCTAATGCTGGGAGATCTGTCGGGTTTATAGATCATCCCTCAGAACGTGTATTCTCTATTGGAAATCGATATCCGTATGTTCAATAATATGCTAAGTAGTTCAATATCTTTGAAGCATATTTCTTTACTAGGAATCATTTATAATAAAATGCAAATTTCTTTTGGTCCATTATAGTATTTAAATGTTCCGATTCTGGAAGAACTCCAAATTTCCCATCGGCTGTCCTCAACAATGACCAAGGCCACGAAGTATATTTGGTGTACTACTGCTGCCACCACTCGTGGAAGAACGTATTAGAAAACCGGGGGCAATATTTCAATTTTAAGGATGTTTTACGAACTAGTCAACCACATATTAAAAGTTCTCTCCTCTCCTATTCCTTTCATTCGCTAATTAATTAGCTAACTTGAATGAAAGGAATCTTTCCATTGAAGTTAGCTAACAAATTAACCAATGAAGTATTTTTAAAATAAAACCTACCAATGAATTGAAACTGTTCGGCAATGAACTCATTTTAGCAATCGGCATTCATGGATTCAGTGAGTTAAGTTACGCCGTTAGTTAGTCTTAATATTCTAGGTAAAAATTATTGTCGGTCCGATTACTGCATGGGTATTCAATATTTATTCAGTGACGAAATCTCTGAATAAAATGTTATCCTCACACACCCTAGATAAGGGTGGTAACCTATAAGATTATCCTTCTTAGCTTAAATTGGACGCTAATAACTAACATTTCATCGGTTCTCTACTTGTATACAGATGCGTGCGAAGTTGTAAATGTGGACACTTCATGAGGCCCCCAGTTAACGTATTAATGTGATTATAATCAGCCTTCATTTGTGGTAGTCAAATGATGCATTTAAATATGAGCAGAAGACGTTTTCTTCTATAAGCCCGTATTGTGGATATGTCATTATTAAACATACTGTTTGAGCTTGGTTGTTTTTCTTCAGTTCTGTAGAGAGTTAATTCTTTGTCTTAGAATTATTGCTTTAAAACTCGATCCAGAGTAACCTGTAAGGGAAGTACTTGATGAGCATTGTTACTATTTGTGACCAGTTTCGAAAGAGTCCTGCTCACACTTGAGGCGGTTGATATTGTCAAAGGGAAACCATAGAGTATAGAGGCTTCAGGATGTGAGGGAGGGGCCGTGGTGTGCCGTCATGCACCAGCCCATAAAGTCCCTCCACACATAAAATAATACTGCCCTCGCCCTCTTCCTCCTTTATTGCCTTCCAGTCCGACTCTATATACAAACTAATTACACGACTCCTTTGTGTCTGTGACTTACCGCACGGCTAACTCAATTTCCAGGCGAGCTTCGTGGGAAACTTGTTAAGAAAAAAGAAACTGAAATGTGTCTCTAGATTTGCTTACATATGTCACGGACCCGGTCTGTATAATGCCAAACAAAAAGTGGCTAAACTCTTACACTTGGCCAAATTCTACAGGAAGGTGTATTACGGTAGTTGTCTTAACTATCAGATTTATAAATAAATAAATTAAATGGCTGAAAATTAGGTTAAAAGCTAATTCATGTTTTAACGATAAAGGAAGCATTTCTATTGATGATAACAAAGTGAGTATTATAGGTAAGTAAAATTTAATCAATATTATCCGAATATAGGTATTCCAGAAATATTCTACTCTGTCTTACCAATCTAATTTTAGCACATTTGTTTTGCTTCAATAGTATTTTATAATGTCCAAAGGACTTATGTATTCTGGGCCCAATTTATTATCCAAAAACTCCTATAAGCCACAAGATATATATATATATATATATATATATATATATACTAGCGGGCTCGGCAGACGTTGTCCTGCATGATATTTCAAGCCATTAGGATATTAAATTTAATAATATTATGTTTAAAACAAAACCTACTTTCAATAACACAAAAAACAACTTTTGTTACGTGCACGTTTGCCTAAAAACAAACAGAAAATGAAATATTGTGAATTTTTTATTCAGGCCTCCCTTATAACCCCCACTCCCGTTCGAGCCTAAGAAGTTTAATATAGCTTAAACTCATGGAAGAATTAATGCCAATTCACTTATAGAGTATTGTTAAGTTCAGTTCAATCCTTAGTGCCCAATAAAATTGTTGGATCCCACATTAATTATTTAGTGCACTCGATTATAATTTGTTATTTGACAAAAGTGAATATAACAAACGTTACTCTAACTAACAAAATAAACAACTTTTATCTGGTGCATATTTCCCGAAAAACCAATAAGAAACGAAATATCGCTATTTTGAATTTTAGGCCTCCCTTAAAACCCCCACTCCTGCTCTATCTGTCTGGATGATTTGTGAATCTAAACCATCCAGGATGTCACCCAAACGCATCCAAAAAAATTCATTCAAATCGGTCCATCCGCTTAGGAGGAGTTCAGTGACATACACCGTACAGTAAAATTATATATACATACAATGGTGCTGGTGGCAGTCCACTCAGAGATAGAAGCAAGGCAACATCGCCGATTCATAGAGGAAGAACATTGATGATGATGAGCTGGACCCTCGAAAGCTACCTCTGGAATCAACATTTAAAACATAGTGGAGGTGTTGACCTTTTTACAGCCGTGGATATCATTTATAAATTTCTTTATGATAGAGAAACAAGGTCATATACACGTTTTTAGAATCTCTTTGGCATGATGAAATTTACAATTTTTCATTTCATTAGACGATATCAATCAAAATGGAAGGTGCACAAGTAGGCTACAACAATCCTAAATATGGAATCAACATTCCTTTGTGAGCCATGCGAGATATGTACAGACGCCGCCCCAAAACCAGCTAAAATGGTTTCTGGGAGATACAATACGTTTTATTATGTTGAAATGTGAATCCTGTAAATTTTCAAGATTGCATTGCTTTCTATAATATTGTAACAATCGAAGATGTAAAGATTTTTTACTTTTAATTTATTCAGAGAATTAAATCCATACTCCTCCCGCATTATTTAGCCAATACATTAATACATTTCTTTTAACTGGTTCAAATGTAACATATTGGTTACATTTTTACACACAGACACAAGCACGCATTCTTTCAGACAACTCTTATATATTGTATTAATGATGTTGTATTTTAATGAATTTAATCCTGGCCAGTATCATCAGATGGGACTAAGCCTGGAAACGAAGGGATCAGAATAGATGTGGGTTATTAAGGTAGAATACAGGTCTCAATGGTTACCCATTATTATACTGAGATATTAATAGTTGGCTAGTTGTTTGTGTTGGAGCTAGCGCCCCCTGGCGATAGTAGGGGATGTCAGAGGGATGTAACCCGTATTGTACAAGTCTGGTTCGACTCTTTGCTCAGCAGGTTCTACGGTTCAGCGCTAACAACGCCGTGCATCAATGGTGCAGACCTGAGCATCACGAAGAAGAGCTCAACCAAGCGTCATTGTATTTTATATGATGTTGGAGTATCATTACATCTTGCATTACATTTAAATATATATAGTATATATTTGTGTGAGAATGTGTACTTCTCTGGCCGCTGATTAACGATCTAGGGACCGAAATGTTCGTTTGATAGTTAACAAACTTGATATTTAAAGGGTTCAATGAATGACTTAAGATCAATTTGTCAAGCTATGAGGATTGGGAGGGGCAATCGTTAGAAAGGACGTCATTTTATTCATCACGCCAAAATATGTAATATAATCAGTCTTCATGGTCTTACTTTTACAAATTTTACTTCCTTCTACAAAGTAGTAAAGTAAGCATTCCAATCGCGAAAATCATTGCTTTTCAGATTTCAGTGGATTTACCCGTTTTCACGTCCCTGAAACCATTTCACTAACTTCGGAGTGGTCTGTGCATCTCGTATAACTGAAAACCGCTTGCTTTAAAATATTAAAATTTTATATTAACACCTGTTTTAATCGTGAAACACCCCTTTTGATCAAAATTGTATTACGGGAAGGGGGCGTTGAAAGAAGGCAGAATTAAAATTTACAAATTTCATTATACCTTCACCTAATAGAAATATAAAAATTAGTATAGTACAATTTTAGTTTACTGTGAAATGCTGGAATACATTATGCTCTATGATTTTTTTTTTATCTGATGTATTGGAAGGGAGATATCCTATGCTACTAATATTATAAAATATATGTATGATGAAAGAATTGACTACGCTTCCACTATAAGAATTTATTAAAACGGCAGAACGCTTTCGATGCAGTACATCATCCTCAGTGCTCCGTTGACACACAAAAACAATAATTACTTATCTCTATTAAAATATTTTAGATAAAGGGTGAATTGTTTTTGTGTGTCAACAGGGAACTGAGGATGATGCACAGCATCGAAAGCGCTCTGCCGTTTTAATAAATTTTTACAGTAAAATCGTAGTTAATTCTTTCATCCTACCTACATTAGAAGTCACTTCCACCTGCCAGAATACCGACTCAGAATATTATTTAATTATTTATTTAAAATAATATTCTGAGTCGGTATTCTGGCAGGTGGAAGTGACTTCTAATGTAGGTAGGATGAAAAAATTTACTACGATTTTACTGTAACAATTTATTAAAACGGCAGAGCGCTTTCGATGCGTTGCATCATCCTCAGTGAAAAATAATAATATTATAAAATAATTTTATAAAATATTATAAAATTATTTTAAAATGGACATTTTTTATTCAGTTTAATAGGAGTACAAGGGATTCCATTCATCACAAAGGAATCAGATTTTTTTTCTGTAATTGACCTTCTATACATTTTCCAGTAATTTTGTTTTTTTATAATATGGTTAAGATTTTCAGTCAGCCTCCGTTCATACTGACTTGATAATCTAATTTAGCTTTTACGTCATTGAGCGTCGGTCCTAAATTTTAAGTCTTGAATACATCGAACTCAGTTATAAATATGAATTGAATGTAAGATACATCTTTCAGATGTCTGTCTTTCATACTAGCGAATTAATTGCATTTCACCTTGTGACCAGCCTTTGTAAAGGCACCCCGGACATATATTCTAGAATTACACACGGAAAATCTGCTAAGTTGTCTCAGAACCTGAGTGGCGTACTTTTCCTTTGAACTGGAGTATTGTAGTATTCTATGAATGGCTGGATAGTTTAAAGCGTCCGTGAGAAGAAGAGGAGCAGCTGAGCGTAGGCCCCAGCTGATGGAGGAGGCAGGTGTACCCCCACCTGTAAATTCCGGGCCTACAAACCAGCTACCCATTGGCTCTTATTCTCAGAACTGGAAAAAAACTGATTGTTATACACAAAGGAGCAACATCTGAAGCGCCATCTACCTTTTAAAAACACAAATTCTGTTTTTAAATTCCAAAGGATAAAGGCTAATGCAATTATAAATATTGGAAACCTCTCCGTGATTATAATTTCATAAATAAAATATAATTTTAATCAAGTGGTAAACTCCAAGGAATAAAAACTAAACCATGTATACATATGTGGAACTTAAATGTGAATTAATTACAGTTATATGTTAAATTATAAGGGATAAAGACTAAAGCATATCTTGTTATTGAAAACCTCTACATGAATATAATTTCATATATAAAATGCAATTGCAGACACTTGATAAATTCCAAAGTATAAATGCTAAACCACACATAAATATTCGGAAATATTGTGTACATTAATTGTAGTCACATGGTGAATTACTAAGGATAAAGACTAAACTATATACAGCTATTTGTAACTTAAATGTGAATTAATTGTACATTCCTAGAGATAATGGTTAATTCACATATAAATATTTGTAACTTAATTTTGTATGAATTGCACTTGCATTGTGAATTCCAAGGTATTAAGGCTTAACCACACTTAAATATTGGGGCTCAGGTTGGCCGTGTGAGTTAAGGCGTTGGTCTTCATTTCACTTGGTAAACCTAGAGTGGGCAATAGGAATTTATTTGGTGACGGACTCATTAAATAGATTACTTAGTTCCACCTTGGCTAGAAAAGGGTGGTAAACTGTAGAGAACCCGTCCGAATTAGCCATAGTAGGATAAAGCGGAAGTAAATAAATAAAAAACCACTTAAGTATTTGTAACTTTAATGTAAATTTATTTTTACATGGTGAATTCCAAGGGATAAAAACTAATCTGTATAAAAATATTTCGAATTTCAATGGGCTTCGCTATACAGGTGTTAGGGCGAAGGATACCACATACTCGTTAATTAACAAATCCAAACCCTTCAAAATTGTGAGTTTAACCCTTAATATCCCGAATTATTTTTTTGATACATATTTTACCTTTTCTTGGCAGATTTGTTATCTTCGACTCTTCATCCACTCCATAAAAATGAAGAAAAAAAAATCGAGCTATACGTAACGAGAAATGGGGTGTCCTCAGATGTGGACGCTAGGATATGTAACTGCTCTTTTTTTTATTACTCATAAATATAAATGATAAATTACTTGTAAATGAGTTATTACAACTTGAACACAGTAATAATTAGGTTTTATTCACAAATATAAAATTTACAATATAAATATTAAATAGCTATTTATGGAAAGGAATAAAACAGTCAATGCAGAGGCCGACATTACATTTCGAACACATGGTTCTTACTTTAGATGAGCAGTTTTCACCTGCGCATCTTCTAGATTTATTTCCTTCAGTCTTCTTCACTAAATGGTTGCATCCATCTCGTCGTAGAGAGTCTGTAACTCTTGTGATGGAGGAAGTAGCCGAGAACACTCTAGGGCGGCCCACTCCTTTGGGTTCTACACCGTAACGAGTCAGATACGCCATTACAATCTCTCTCCTTACAGATAACTGACTCACATCATGCCCACTTTTCTTGTGGAGAGACCAAGCATTATGTATGCAAACGTCTATGAGCCAGGACAAAATAGGCCAATACCATTTTTATTGCGAATTTCAATTCTGTAATTCACAATATTTTCGTCCATCCTGTCCGTGCCCCCATGAATCGGTTATATTGTCGGATTACGTTGGGTCTATCAACCAATACAACTTTTTTCTTCTTAGAATATCTCTTTACTTGCTGGGCCGGATTAACCCCGTGGCAATTGGAGGCTACACTAACGACAGAATTATCCACCCACTTAGTAATCTGTACTCCATCCTCTTTGCTAATTATTGATGCACTGAATCCTCGGGGGTTTTTGGCAAAAAGTTTTTTATTTGGAAGGGGGCAGTCTTTAGGGGCACATTTGCATCTGCTGCAGAAGCACCTCTTTCATCACCAAATATTATTGAGAGTGCTTCTTCCATTGTTATATCTGGCCCAAGTAGCGCAGCAAAAGTGCATGAAAGCACAAAATGAAAAAAAATAATCAGTTAAATATCCTAGCGTCCTCATATGAGGACATTATTTTTAAACTCTTATTTAGACCAAGATAACTTATTAATTTTAATGCAGCAAATTTTATTCACTTCTAACACTATCCACATTTAGTAATTTAAAAGGTAGAAATTATGAATGATTGTTTACTATTGATTAAAAAAAAAATAAACTTACCTTGTAACATGTTCATGATACTCCATATTTCAAAAATTAACTAAAAATACTTGTAGGGTGCTAAGCTATAAAATAGATGTTTCTCTGTGGAGAACAAGACATGTAATGAGAGGAGAGGAGCAGAAACACGTTCAGGCCTGCAATCAGAACCTGCAGTGACCTGTCAAAGCCTGTCTTGATTTATGTCCTCGTATGTGGACACTAGGTTATTAAGGGTTAAGTACTAAGCACATTGCAGTATTCTTGTTTCCATCGCCAGAACTACACATAAAACAACAGTAAAATTCACAGTTCAACGAACAATAGTAAAATATTCTTTTTTAGTATGAGAACAATATTCTTATATTTTCATCATAGTTTAATGACAATGGTCACCAATAAAAAACATTTTTTCCAACACAAACTTTATTCATACTGCCCTACATGTTTCGTGGCTTATCTACCAACTCTTCAGGAGACATCCCTTTTCATAAAATAATAACATTAATTTAAAAAAAAAAAAAAAAAAAATCAATATTAAATTATTTTTAGATACCGCATTAATAATTGTTTACTTCCATGATATATTTATTAAATTTAAATAAGGATTCCTACTTACAGTTCTGAAGTGCTCGGTCCCTCTTAGATTCGTTGCGACAGTCCCTTCCTCACTGGGGAGGTCTTTGATTCCGAGATTCCCGAAGCAGGTTAAATTAGCTGACTGCCGATCTATGTATTAATTTCACGTCAGCCTTGAACTCGATTATTTCGCGTCATAATTTAAAATCCTTTTCTTGAAGTTAAAATGTTAAGAATATATGATTAAGGTATTTAATTTCTGTTTTTTGTATCCTGCTTTTTTTCTATTTTTTATTTTGTGAATGTTCTCTTTTATTTTTCGTTTTGTATTATGTTTTTCTTGTTTTGTAGTCTCTACCAGAGAATTATCTATGGTTTTTTTGTTTTTTTTTAAATTAATGTTATTTTTAGAAAAGTGATGACCCCTGAAGAGGTGGTAATTAAGCCACGAAACATGTAGGGCAATATGACTAAAGTTTCCCTGGAAAAAATGTTGTTCATGTGTGATCCTTGCCTTTAAACAATGAAGAACACATAATAAGAAAATACAAATGAAAAAAAATTAAGATATAGAAACATGTGAACATTATAAATGGTTTGTACGGTTTAAATATAAAAAAGTGAAGGATTTGGTGTTGTTATTCTTCAATGAATTAATTTTGTTGCCTAGTGAAAGTCCAAGGGCTAGAGACTATTAATATAAAGAACTTTATATATTTATTTATTGTATAAAGGCACTGGACTCGGCAGAGTTTTCGTGCTTGGTTGTCAGGTACACGCATCTATCATGCTGTCAATATACATCTATCCCAGTATACTTCCACTTTATTCAGTTTCTTTTGCTTAATGTTCTTTGTGGGTGCATGTTCTTTCTTGCTATCCAATGTTCTACCTCCTATATTCTTTCCTTAGTTCTAGTTTACTCATAATGTGGCTAATGAAAAACAAAGCAGCGTGTTTAATTCTCAGATCAATTAATATATTATACTGATGTGCCCAAACGCTAAAGACTTTTTAAATTTCTTTACTGTGCCCTTAGTGACTACATTTATTAATTTGAATTATATTTAGTCCTATATTAAAGGGCAACCCTTTAATAAGAGAGAAATAAGGATAAAGACTAAACAACACATAATCATTAGGAACTTATTAGTTTTTGGAGTTTTGATAGTTGAGAAAGCTTTTATACAAATAAAATAAAACGCTGTGAAACAGACTGATTCTAATTTAACCTGCATATTAGGAACTTAAATGTTATTTATTATTCTTGAAACGTTCCTGATTCCGATATTCAAATATTATTCAATATTTAATGGCAAGCTAGATATACAATATTTTTTCTGTACCAATAATTTTTATTGAATCTTAATCTGATTTAATATTTGATAAGTAACCCATTATTATTTACCAATTATTACATGATTTGTGGCATATAAAACACCTCTTCAGGTTTCATTCGTTTTAGTCATGAAGTTCTCGAACACTCATCCACTCCTTGAAAAGGACCTCCTGCACTGGAGAGGTTGTTCTCAAAAAATGTCTACAAAAGATTTTTTTCTAATGTCTAAAAATGAGTTTTTGTTGGTCCATTAAAATATGAATTATGTTTAACCTCTATAAAATTTAGCAATGCCAATAAATGATACAAAGAAAATGGTGCATGAAGTTAATACCTCTAGCATATTATCCCTGTACTACTACTGGACGACTGTCACCCCTCCCAAATAATACAAAGAAGAAGTTTAATGAATGTATAAAGGAACTTGAGATTTATTTTAAAATGTTGAACTTCTTTTCTGTCTTCGTTAGTTGAGCTCAATTAATAGCTATTGTGACTCTTCTAAAATACTCGTAATTTCCTATAGTCTCAACGTAAGTAAGTTAATATTACTCTTATCGAATTAATAAAATGCTATATTGTGTACAGAATGTATTTAAGTATAAGAATTGATAAATGAAATGGACTTCATTGACATTTTTACTTTAGTATTAAAAGAAAAAAAAAAGAAAGAAAGGGTTTCTTGCAAATCAGAAAAAAAAATCTAAACATTTGTATATAGCCATCATCAGGGAGGTATTAATCCTAATTTAAATATTGAGTTTCATTAAATTCGGCTAAGTTTTTTATGCCCTTTAAAATTATGACTCCCGCTTTAGTTTTTAGTGTATATCTCGTTTAAACTTTGTTATAAGGCAAAAGTAAATATAACAATAGTTACTTTAAATATCAAAATAAACAACTTCTATTATGTGCATATTTGCCGAAAAACCAATAGGAAACCAAATATCGCTATTTTTTAATTTCAGGGCTCCCTTATAACCACCACTCCCGGTCGTCTCAGAGATAATTAATAAGCCTAAAGTCTATGATGGGTTAGTAGTAATATACATACCATGTTTCATCAAATTTGGTTCAGCCCTTTATGTGTGAAAAGATAGCAACCAAACAGACGCCAAAGAAACAAATTGCAGATATCGTATCTATGGTATGTGAAACGAAAAAGTATCGTGAAATTTCGTACTTGTTATTTTTAAAGCAAATAAAAAAAATTGTTATTTACCTCTTCATAATTGCTAAACAGGGATCACATTAAAAGGCTTTGAGAAAAATACAATCTTAAATTTCAACGGGTTACCCGATTCCATTCCAAACCGTCTAAGACAAGTAATGCAACTAGTTTTTATTTTGTTAGTAATGTCGTGCTAGTGTTTCATTTCACAGTGTCAGTAAGAGTAATACGCTGGAGATTAGAAACACGAGTTTAATCGCCCGAACTTCCGGTCTATCGCTGGAAAGGTCGTCTTCCTGAGACGAGGGAATATCCCATGATAAATTTTATATTTGTCACCGAGTATCGATCAAATACCAAAGTCATATTCTTCAGGTAGGCAGTGTCATTGTTGTCTTCTTAGCTCGTTTGGAACAATACGGAACATAGACAAAGCATGAAATCTCGAGGGAAGACCTGATTTGAAGCGTTGAGTAACTTATCGATTTTGTGACATAATTTGTCCTTTTTTAATATTTTATGGTTTCTTTACTCACCTCGTAAGCTGCTTAAACGGAAATTCAGTGTTATCATTTAACAAAGAAAGGTGTTGTTAGAAAAAATAATAAAGTCCTGACGAATTTCCTTTCAGAGTTAAAAGCATATTTCTTTTGCATTTGCATAGTATAGTTTTTAAGAGGTTTTTTTATTTATATGAGACTCGAAAATACCCTTCTGTACTTTTATTTTTTTTATTTATCCATTTTCAGTCCACATTTAGTAATATCATTTTCTGGGGAGGGGGAAGGGGTTCAATTGACTATTTGCAGCATCAGCTGTTCAAATAGATTTGTTTCAATTAAATTAGTATTAAAATAAAAGCATTGTGGTATATAAATAAATTCTATTCAACATATGATAAAAGACACATGTGAAAAACAAAAGAATGAATTGTTGTATTGTATGACTATGTAAAGAATGACTTATTGTGTTGTGTTGTTATGAGAATAAAGTGGTGCATTTGAATATATTACAACAATATTTGGTTAGCGGGATTACATTTTTATTTTTCATATGAAAAGATGTTCAATAATTTTAGTTGCGAATATATTACATTGGTGACGAGGATTGAAAAATAATGGGAGGACAGAAGAAAAAGAGTTCCCCAAATAGTACAGTTAGAGTACAAGAAAGGAAAAATGTGAGAGGTATTGGTCATATAAGTGAATTTCCATTAAAAACCCATTGAACTATTTTGAAAATGCAATTACACCAGTATTTTTTGGGTAATAATATTGTAGATGAGTAGCGCAAAAAAAAAAAAAAAAAATCTATCTTAAATTCATTTACAGAAGATGTTTTTAGACTAGTGAAGAATTTGCCAATACCAATCTCACCTTTTGATACACCTTTAGAAGATATTATCAACATTTTATGCGAAAGAAATCCATGTTTTCTAACAGATATAAATTTTGCAATAGTTTCAAAGAAATGATGCTATGAATCAATTATACCTTACAACTTTGTCTAATATAAAACCATCAAAGAAGAAGATAAAGTCTAAAAAAGCATTATCTTATCTTGTCATAACATCCTCATGTTTTGGAAAGAATTTACACCAGGATTCTGCAAATTTTACGGATAATAAATCGAAAAGTGGTTTTTCCAATTTCTTTAAAGGTGGAGATAGTTTTGGTATATCAATACATTGTATTTAACATATTGTTGCGAAAATTAAATACATGAAAAATTAACAGAGGTAGCCGTGTATTTGGGAAGTACGAGGGACATGAAAGGAGCCGACCGATAAAGATTAGTGGCGCCAGCAGCATCTAATTAGGGCCGCGTATGTTCCAGGAACTTGTCTAGCCCCTTCCGGCCATTCTGTTTGATATTTTCCGACAAGCTATATATAAGGGGGCCTGACAGTGCCCGAGTTTAGTTTATTCTCAGCTGTCTTGATGATCACATCAGTGCAACTTAGTGAAGTGCTGTAAAGTGTTTTTATAAGAAGAACAGTGTTGTGCCGTGACTCTGTAAGTAACATTATAGTGCCGTGTTTAAGACAGTGCAGTGCCGTCTTTTATGTGAAGTGCCCGTGAGTGGATTATTGGAGTGTGTAATAACAAGAACAGTGACGCTATCAGTGCATAAAGTGAGTAGTAATTAAGAATAATTAACCAAGTGTATTGTGCATTGTTAAATAAATTGAGCAGTGATAAAAACTGTGAAACCTGTGTGTGTTTAATTTGGCAATCCAAAAGAACTCTTTTATTATTATTATTATTATTTATTAACGTCCACTTTTTGCAACCTAGGCTAATCGGGACGGGTTGTCTACAGGTTACCACCCTTTTCTAGCCAGGGTGGGATTTTAGGACGTTATTTAATGAATTTCGTCACTAAATACTTTCCTTTGCCCAGACAAGAATCGAACTCGCCACTCTAGGTTACCATGTGAGATAAAGGTCAACGCTTTAACTCGCATGGCTAACCTGAGCCCCAGAACTCTTTTAACAACGTTTATTACTGATTTTGGTAATAAAAACGTAACAATATGATAAAAAGGCACATGTGAAAAACAAAAGAATGAATTATTCTATTGTAAGACTGTGTAAAGAATGAATCAATGTGTTGTGTTACTATTTAAATAAAGTGGTGTGTGTGAATATATTACAGCAAAATTTAGTTAGCGGGATTACACTTGTTTTCTTCATAGAAAAAGATGTTCAATAATTTTAGTTGTTTATTTTTGTCACTCTGTTTATCACTCGAATAACTCTGTTTATCACCCGAATCACTCTGTTTATTTTGACAACAAAAAACACTCTGCAATTCCCTTCTGTCAATCAATTCGTACGAGGGGCTTAGACTAAGTGAGTTGGTGTTGATTATCGCGAAGGCTATTCAGAGTGCAGAGAGGAAAAAGAGGTAGAAGACTAAAAATAAAGCAAGAACCTCATGAATGTTAATCCACAGTTGGTTGAAGCATTGATTGCTGGTCCCTATTAAGCAAATAACATCATCCTAGCATGACGTATTCAAATCACAACGGCCATCTACTCATTTGGGTCAATGCCGTCTTTGTCCAATTCACGCGATAAGTCTACGTAATGATATTAGTAAATATTTTGCAATTTCCTTAAATTATTGGAAATTTCCTCGTGACTCAAGGATTGTTTTTAGGACGGGCATTCTTTGATAATTTTTCGACCAAAAGCAAGCAACACTCAAGAAAAACAAGATATACTCATATTGCATTTCGTTCGCTAATTCTATCTTTTCGCAACCGCCTCAGTGAAAACTGTGGGAGTTGATAAAGACATCCAGTAACAAGTAGCCTCATGGTATTATTTGGTGTTTACGTTGTCACTCCTCCCACAAACTGGGTATCTCATGACCACTGAAACAGAACTCTGCACATACAGAGATTTAATCTCAATATTTTTTATTGAATCTGTATCCGACTTAATACTTGACCAGAAACCCATTTATTTATTTACATATTAGTTCACTCCTTCAAACACGGATTCCAAGGCTTTTACGAGCAATAAAGCACAGCCGGTCTCTTTTTATATCAGATTTCCCCTAAGGGAAATCAGCTATTGAGGTCATACTCAACGAGATTTTTGAAAACTTTCCTCAAGTGTCAATCGATCCAACCCATAAGATGACGTAAATTAGGTCCTATCTGTGGAATATGATGGACGTATCTGTGGAATTGATAAGTATCAATAAAAACGCCTGGTCCTCTACTATTGTTTTTAATTTTAGGCAAAGTGCATGATTCAGAGTCAGCGCTCCATCGTCAGGTTCTGCTGACAAATGAAAACCTTAAGTCTATCAAACGAACAGTTTTGTGATTGTTTTTATAGCATGCTATGTTCGTTAGATAGACTTAATGTTTTCGTTCCTCGGTAGAGGAAAGAAAACTGTCTGTGAGAATATATGTTAAAAGACATAAGCATTATTCTCATCGAATGTACAGAGAACTTAGTAGAATCCTTGATCATGTCTATGTCCTCACAACAATTATGCACATCGGATATGGTTAACCTGAAAGTTATTTTTTGCCCATGGGGTATAACTTTACAAGCTGTTATGATATGAAAAATGATAATCGGAATCTAGACAAATGTTTTTGTGAATCAAAACTATACTTAATAGACAAATTATTTTAATTTAATTCATTTTTGTACGTTGATTTTAATTTCAGTACTTTTACATTATAACTTTAAAATATATGAGTTCTAGTTCTATTGAAGCGAACATAATAGTTTCTATCCAAACTAGCTCTGCCTAATTTTAACAGGATATCCAATTTATTCATGAGGTCGGCTGAATGTAGCCACAAACCCATCTGGTCTACCGCAGGTCCAGTCGAAACACTTATCTGTGAGGTTTATGCTATCTGCAACGATAGCTACGATTTCCGTTGACCGAACTGGAAGTGCTGGGCTTGGATTATTGGAAACAATTGTTAATCCAACACTCTGTTGAGCAAACTTTAACTCCTAATTGGGCCAATAATGTGATGAAATGATTAGAGCCTACTCCACCCCTCCCAAGTTATCTAGAAAAGCCTTTGTGCTCAGGGCAGTCTGCTGTTGTCAGTTCGAATCTTAAGAGGCTTACCCGTTGGCTTTCCTCAAAAGTTTATCACAGTTGTTCAGCAGCTTATCTCGGCACTTCTCACAATAGTTAATAACATTGTCCAGGTATGAACCAAGTCCTTTATGGCTGGAGGAGAGGGTGACGGGGAAAACTGTCTGTGTAAACTTATCACATTTCTCACGTGTTGGAATGGCACATTGGTGATCGTATCACACCATATATTTCTCTATGTCCCCTGCATTAATATGTCTTCGTAAGGAGGAATTAAAATTAAGCCAGAAATGGTATGTTTTGTTGCTCAGTTGCTCAAACTTAAATTTGACAACAAGAGAGTTCTCTAGAAGTATAATCTAAATTGATGACGTAATATATAACATAATTGAATGTAGTGAGTGTAATCAAAGAATTAAGATTTGTTATCTTTTTTGATATATATTTTTTTCTATCTTACTGAATCTGAAAACTAAAACAGTAAGAATGTCTCCCTGAATAATTGTAATAGAGAAAAATATGTAGAACAACATTTATACAAAATTAAATTTGCAACAATGACTTGTTCCATACTAATTCTCTATCCGACTCATAATGGGGATATTTCGAATTTTCTCAGCCCTTCCATAGCCATTTGCCATTTAGCGAACTTGATCTTAATGATGAATGAAACGCTAAAAAATCGAGTTTGGTAACCAGCAGACAATGATTGCTCCCAAATGAGCGGTATCAGTCAATTACGTATATATATACGTGTGTGTGTGTGTGTTTGTGTGTGTGTGTGTAATACACAGTTTTGAACGGAACTCGTTTATGTCATCTGAGAGGTAGGGTCGATGGGCACTTGAATAACTTATTCGAGAATCGGCGTCATCATAATCTTAAACTTTAAGAACTAAAAAATACACTTTAGCAATTCTACTCCATCGTTTCGTTGGGCAGATCATCTGGTGAGGGTGATGAATCAGGTTAATCACAAAAACGTTTTTTATGGCTCCTCACAATTTATTTTTTAAACACGCTTAGCGCATTCGGGAACTTAATTCCGATCCTCAGAGCGTAGGGCGTGTCTATAGAGTTGAGTAGCAACTCTCCCAAGGATGGGAATTTAGTTCCCGAATGCGCTAAGCGTGTTTAAGAAATAAATTCTGAGGAGCCATAAAAAAACGTTTTTGTGATTAACCTGATAGAGAGAATCACTTTATTGTACAAAGTTATATACAGTTTGTGGGGCTGCTCAATTACATTGAGATGCTGAAGCACACAGCAACTGAAGTCAATCCCTAGGACAACAGTAAAACAATACATATTGTATTTAGTCAGATGAATAACTAAAATATTAACTAAAATAAACACAGTCAGCAACCTAAAAGGTGTATGTCACTAGATATAAATTATAAACTCTATTATTGGAATAACATGATCCGTCTGTCTATAATAAAATCACTGGTCAAAGCTAAAATTAAAATATATGGTGGGAAATAATCTCTAAAATATCAATAATGATTCCCTCCACCAAGGTTTGAAGAGCCTTCTTGTCTATTCCCACCTCGTCTGAATAATTGTCCCCTGGTGTTTGGATCTCAACTCTGCTCGAGCCAAAGATATGCAATAAGATGAGGAGAGCAGATTCCAATAATGAGGGAGACCAACCCGTTCCAATTAAATCACCATTGATTACAAGCTTAGACCTACTATTCATCTAGCTGAATAATCAACTTGTCAATTATTGTATACCGTAATTACATATTTAATTACCACATGTTTGTCCAATCGGTGATTAAATATACTTGTCACTAACAACCTCATTCATTAATAACTTATATTGACCTCGACTAATTAGGGAATACTACTGATATTTATAATTCCTTTTACAAACAGTCAGGGCTTGGTTCATTTATATTCTCCTTATAACCAAAAGATTGTCCAATGGTCGCTATAATCTTGCATATAAGCAGATATATTGATATCCGTTCACACCTTGTTTAAGTAAAGATTCGAAGGACGGGAGTTCTTCCCTATTAGCAGATTTCCCTTAAGGGAAATCAACTATTGAGGTCGTACTCATGACGAGAGTTTCGAAAAATTTCTTCAAATGTCCATCGATCCTACCCAGGAGATGACGAAAATGAGGTCCGTTCAAAATTACATATATATATATATATATATATATATATATATATATATATATACAAAACGAACAAAATGCAGTTATGGTGTCTAGGACATGTGAAACGAAAAGTTATCGTGAAATTTCGCGAAAAAAATCAATGTACAGACAGAGGTTACAATTTTATATATTTATATATATATATATATATATATATATATATAGATTGATTAGATTTTGTACTGAATAGGTGAGGGAGCTTTTGCCATATCAATACATCAAGCTTTGGGTTTTGGAATAACACAACAACTTTATTGTGAAATATGGAATGGTGTTTTGTTATTTTTTGTGTGTGTTATATTAAAGTTGGGGAATTCATAACTACTAGTGTAATTATATTATTTAATAACAAGACAGCCAACCATCCTATAGGTCTTCTTATTGGGATAAATATCACAACCAGAATATTAAACAACAAAGTATGAACCGAAATAGTTCCTTGGCAAATATAGAAGTTGTTAGTCGTTTGTGAGATAGTAAATACAAGAGATAGTTAATACAAATGGTGTAAATACAGTAATAAATGAAAAGTAATTAAGCATTTTGTGGATCGTGCCAGAAGTTCTTATCATAATTCAACTGTTGAATATTATGAGAAAGCTGCTTACAAAAGTTTCCTGTAATTTATCTTCCAGTGACCAGTCTATCTGTTCCTTACAATCAGAGCTACTCTATAGCGTCTTTTACAAAATTTAGGGTTAATAATAATGCTTAAAAATGTTTACAATTGTATAAAATGTCTTATCCAGAATTTAGAAGAGCATCGTGGGGCTTGTTTGTACAAGGTTTCAGGTTTCTCAAATGAAGCAACAAGGGAACCTGTAGTGAATACAGATGTAGAAAATATAGTGTGCTGTTAGAAGTGTAACCTAAATGGATGACGTAATATATAACGTAATTGTGAGTATTTCATATAACAAAGGTTTGTTATCCTTTTTGATATGTATTTTTATCTGGATACGAAAACTAAAAGATATTGTGTGTTGTTGTCTGAACACTAATGCCATCTCCCCGAATATACTCTGCTTAATTATATTCAATTATGGCTAACTTATACATTGCTGGTTCATATACAAGAATAGTTCGCAAGAAAATTAAATATTCTCATCGCAGCGTATTTCCCACTGCATTTAACACTTTCAATATTTCAGCATTTTTATGGAAATTCGTTAGCAGTTGTGAACATTTGTATACTGTAATTAATCCGTCCTTTGAACCACTAAACATTTTCAGGATTCCTTTTATAAAGCCTCCATCTTGAGAAAATTGTGTTCCCATTCCCCAATCCTTTTCCTCTTAGTTCAAAGGAGCTGTTATACCTATAATTTTGAAATATTTTAAAGAAACACAGTTATTTTAGCTGTTTTTAGAACAAATACAATATCAGTAGTTTGCACATCATATGAGACAGTCCTTAGTGGAATTTGTTATTGATGTCAAGTAAACAAAAGCTGAAATACCACTTTTCCTATGCAAGGGTTCAAATTATTTTATAGAACATACTATATATATATATATATATATATATATATATATATATATATATATATATATATATTGCTCTCATATTTTTCTTTCATGCTACCTTAACAAAAAAAGGAAGAGATGTCTATATTTAAAAATGTTTAATGTCGTCTATGAAAACATTTTTTTTTATTCGTAACTGCTGTTAATATTCACTTGTGATTGTCCCATAAAAGCCCTCATAACTCATTTTATTAGTATTATCCTTTTATTTCAAAAATGTATTCATTTTGAGATGGATAGGATACGTAATCGGTAAATTAATGGATGTTATATATCAACACAATTTAATAATAAGCAAAGCTTTTTTAGTTTCCCACGTAGTTTTTCAATACGATCAAACCAGGCGAGGCTTTTATCCACAGTCAATCCTAAAAACTTTATCATGAGGACTATTTATTTATTCTTACAATAAATCCTTTTCGCGACTGGGGAGATTTAGCGACGAATCAGTTAAATTCCTATAATCACTCTATTATATTTACGTAAGTATGCTCATTTCTGCAAATATTTTCAGTATTGTCCTACATTATATTTTTTTTGAAAATGTGCTTATGTTTCACACGGACATGTAGTAAGTGTAATTCAGTCAAAGTGTATGGTAGGTATAGATAGAAGTCATTTGGTATCCGTTTTATAGTAACTCTACAGTTACAATTTTGGCAGTAGGGTTTCTCTTTTCCAGTAAGTAAGTGCGAGTCAGTCGTGAATGGCCAATTCTTAACCTCACTAAAACTACTTCTTCTCTTCTAATTAGCCTTTTTGAAGAAGGCCATTCACCAAGTATATGTTTCAGTTCTCGAAGTTTGTTGTCAGTTGTGGCAAACCAAGATTTCTGCCATGAATTGAGTATCATATGTCACGAGGACTAGGTAAATTTCCCGATTATTCATTCACTCCAGAAGAATTTGAGCAATGTTTGCTCAAGTTTTGATGAGTTGATGTTATTCATATATGAATAGGTTTACTAAAATGAAGGAGAGTGACATAGTTGCATTCTGCGTTTCGGATAAGCAATTCATGAGTGATAAGCATTAAGAGATCATCAAGATGGAGATTGAGGAACAGTCCCTGACTCATCATAGCTCTCCGCTCTGCATCCAAAGCGACTGGCCTATTTTCCAATTGCTCCTGCGTCCTCTCTGAGAGGATCGCGTGGGCTGCCTAATCATGATTTATCTACTACTCCAACATTAACATCATCATGGCCGACCTACGGTTCTTGAACCTGATGCGAACGAAATCGGCTTTAGAAGACGAAACTTAAAACGTGAATGTAAACTTTTCTATTTAAATATTATTATATATATACGATTATTCTGCTTCTACCCGGAGAGTCAGTAGAAAAAAACAAGTTTATATTACATTACAATCGTTTACAGTCTTAAGGAACATTTTTTACTCTGTCGTATTTCGTGTTGAGAAGATCGAATACATTCTTCTGGCCTTGTTGTAGAAAGGGAAGTGCTCTAACACATTTCTACTGTTAATTTTGTATACAATTTTGTCCGATGGAATAAAAAAAAGTCCGTCACGCAGGGGCTGCGTATACTAAGCAGATTTCCCACGTGAAGTTTTACAATAGAGAAATCTGCCTAATAATAACAGTAGTAGTAACCTATTCTCACGAGGACGAATAGTTAGTGAAACGGCCACACTAGCGCTTGGCGGAAACTCCCGAACATAGCCGACCACACTCACAATACAAATGCAAATATCTCGGTTAATATTAAAGATAGAGAATAAATGTATAGAACAATATTTATAGTAAATTTAATTTGCAATAAGATTGGTTCTATACAATTTTTTGATCCGACGTATGGTAACGGAGATATTTCGAATTTTCGAAAATCCCCCCCTTTAAACCCCCCTCCCACTAGTCCGATTTCAGCCATTAACGAACTTGATCTTCCTTTTTACATAAAACGATTAAATTCTGAGTTTGGTAACGATCAAACAAAAATTGCGACCGCTAGAGCGTTAACAGACAAATATATATATAATTTTCAACGGACCTCATTTTCGTCATCTCCTGGGTAGGATCGATGGACATTTGAAGAAATTTTTCGAAACTCGGGTCATGAGTAAGACCTCAATAGCTGATTTCCCTTAAGGGAAATCTGCTAAAATGTTTAAGGAGTTATACATGTGTGGGTGCTTTGTGACCAATTCTTACACTAATCAGTACGACTTCTTCGCTGCGGTTAGTTATGGATATTTCCCATTTTCTGATGTATAGTTTAATTTGTTTACTAAATCACAACCATATTTGTGGACGTCTTTTGAAGATGCTATGTCGATAATTACCCTGTCAGTAGAATTGCGAGCATTATTAAGTTGTGTAATGCGGAGATTACTTGATTTAGCGAGTCGTTTTTTTTTTTTTAATAGCCAATGAGGGAGCTTTGTGAATCGGTAATAATTGTAGTTATTACCTGATTTTGTGTGATAAATATTATTAATTGCGTAAATTAAAGGCAACATTGCTTCTCCTCAGGATCGCTTTGTAACTGAAACTTCATTTGCAATTTGTATACATCAATAATTTTGAACCGACCTCATTTTCACCATCTCCTAGGTAAATTTGAAAAAATCATTCAGTATTAACTTGAGTATTTTAGAAAGTATTTTTATTTTTATGCTAGCTAGAAGATACCATATTGTAACTTCCAAAAAGATTTCACGAGCCAGGATGCCGAACGAATACAGGGGAAATAAACGATCCCATCATTTCCATAACCAGCAACACCGTGAATTTATTTTTATATCGGACTCAAAATTGGCAGCAATTTGCTGAAAGAGGTGTTAGGCGTGTTGAAAAAGAATAGGAAAATGTGAAAGAAGATGAGAAAGAGAGAGTAGAAGAGATAAGAAATAATGAATAAACGCGACCATAACGACTTCAGCTGTCAACCTTAAAAGAACCGTGTGCTTGGGTTTAGATAGTGTGGGATGAGAATCCTAAATTCTAACCTACATTAATCCACCTTTAAGGACTTATAAACCTCTTTTACATTATTTCCTCGGCGGGTTGTCCTCATCATAACCTTATATTTATATACCCTATCGAGGTAATAAGGAAATCCTTAAAATTAAAATAAAGTCCGTCACGCAGGGGCTGCGTAAACTAAGCAGATTTCCACGTGGTTTCACAATAGATTAATCTGCATACTGATGACACTTAACACCACCATGAGTAAATACAAACGGTAATGAGAAATCTTTCTGTTAATTTTAATAACTGTAAATTCTCAATTGAAAAAAAAAATAGGTCTGCCAACCACTCAGAGCTGAACAGATACATAGACATATTCTTCACCGTAAAGAAAAACAATTATTGATATATGTATATATATATATATATATATATATATATATATATATATATATGAATATAACACATTAACTTTATTGCAAGTACGTGTAGCAATGGAGATATTTCGAATTTTCGAAAATCCTCCCCTCTAACCCCCCCCCCCCCTCCCACTGGTCCGATTTCAGCCGTTAACGAACTT